>CM046458.1:27075573-27675573 GCA_025506515.1 Flaveria trinervia
GTGTAGTCATCAGTAGTTGTGAAACTACTGAAGACATGGTATAGCTTCAGTGTTCATGACGAAACAGCAGTTTGTGAACTACTGAAGAAAGAGTACTCATCAGTAGTTGTCGTCAATTCATAGCCTTTCAGCTATTTCATACTGTCCTCAACACTTACTCATCAGCCTTTTTGCTGTTTTCAGTTGTTTTCATAGGACATCAGTACTTATCTGTTTCTACTGATTTCAGTAGTTGTAACTACATCAGTAGTAGAAATAGATAAAGTACAGTACTTAAAGCATTTAGCCTTCAGTAGTTATAAAACTATGAGGGTAAATAACTCATCAGTACTTATATGTGACATGGTTACCATGATCATCAGTAAGTACTGAGATCATCAGTAGTTGTCACTTATTCTAGCTGCAGCATACCAAGCCTTAACACCAGGTTGTGGAAAGATGAACTATCCAAAGGCTTAGTAACAATGTCTGCAAGATCATCAGCACTAGGCACAAACATAGGATTAATTAGACCCTTTTCAAAACAATCTCTTATAAAATGATGTCTAATCTTATGTTAGTCCTAGAGTGCTGGACTGGATTTTGACAATGCAAAGAGCTGAAGCACTATCCATAATAATGGAGTCTTAGTCCCTGTAATGCCATTATCCAAAAGTTGATTCTGAAGCCAGAGTATTTGGGATGTACAACATGCAGCAGCAATGTACTCGGTTCAGCAGTGGATGTAGCAAAAGATGTTTGTTTCTTACTCTGCCAAGAAATCAAACAGTTGCCTAGGAATGACACCACAGAAGTTGATTTCCTGGTCAACTTACACCCTGCATAGTCACTATCAGAGAAAGCAACTAATTTGCAAGAATGTCCAGTGGAATACCATAAGCCTAGAGATTGTGTACCTTGCAGATATCTACAGATTCTCTTGACTGCAATCAGATGAGACTACTTAGGTGCAGCCTGAAATCTAGACACAAACACATGTAGCAACATAATATCTGGTCTAGAAGCTGTAAATACATCAAGGAACCAATCATACATCTGTAAAGAGTTTCATCAACATCTTACCTTTCTGATCAACATCCAATTGTGTGGTGTTGCACATGGGAGTAGAACAGGGTTTACAGTTTTGAAATCAAACTTATTCAAAAGATCTTTTGTGTATTTAGACTGATGAATGAAAATTCCATCAGCTTTTTGTTTGATTTGCAAACCTAGAAAGAACTGTAATTCTCCCATTGCACTCATTTCAAACTTCTGTTGCATTAAGGTTGGAAATCCTCACACAATTGGGGATCAGAGGATGCAAATATAATATCATCAACATAAATTTGAACAAGTAGCTTATGCTAATCCACCTTTAATAAATAAAGTTTTATCTATGGAGCCTCTAGTGAAATTATTTGTAGAAGAAAGTTTGATAAGGTCTCATACCAGGCTCTAGGTGCTTGTTTCAACCCATAAAGAGCTTTATCAAGCTTATTACCCATTCTGGGTGCTTATTATCCTCAAAACCTGGTGGTTGACACACATAAACTTCTTCTTTTATGTTACCATATAGAAAAGCACTTTTGACATCCATTTGAAAAACTTTAAGATTGTGGAGTGCAGCATAGGCTAAAAACAATCTAATTGCCTCCAGTCTGGCTACAGGGGCAAAGGTTCATCATAATCAATACCTTCTTCTTATGCAAACCCCTGCACAACCAGTCTGGCCTTGTTCTTAACAATTAGCCCATTTTCATCAGTTTTATTCCTAAACACCCATTAGTGCCTATTGCACACTTACCTGGGGGTAGAGGAACAAGCTCCCACACTTGCTGTTTTTTGAACTGAAGAAGTTCAAGCTGCATGGCTTAACCCAACCATTGTCTCTCAAAGCTACATGATAGTTCTTTGGCTCTAGCTGACTGATGAAGAGAGCATAGAAGCAGAAATTGGACAACTGGCTTCTGGTTGAAACACCAGCATTGATATCACCAAGGATTTGAGTCATTGGGTGATTTTTCAGCTCTTGGTAAACAATCAAATCTGTGCAAGTGTTTGTAGGACCTTCAGCAGCAGCAGATGTTGAAGTAGATTCTTGAAACCATGAAGATGGTGGCAACTCAAATGAAGTTGAGGATGCAGAAACTCATCAGCATTTGTTGTGGATGGTGCTGCTGGAGCTACAGGAGCATCAGGTTTAGAGGACACAGGCAGTTGGTCACTAAACCTGAAGAGGTGATTACTACTATCATCATCATCTTCAGTAGTAACACCAGGTGGTGAACTGTTGACAGGAGCAACAGCAGGAGATTGATAAGGAACATATTGCAGTATGTCCAAATCAAAGAGCTCCACAGGGCTTTGTGGAATCTTGTCCTTTGGAGATTCATTGAACTTGACATGTAGAGTCTCTTCAACCATCTTTGTTCTGCAGTTGAAGACTCTGCATGCCTTGCAAGTTGATGAATAACAACAAAGTACCCTGCATCCACCTTAGGATCAAATTTCTGGAGCTGATCCTTTGTGTTGAGAATGAAACAGGGACACCCAAATGCTCTAAAGAAATGAAATGAGAGGGGCCAAATGATATAGAACTTCATATGGAGTCTTCATCAACCTCTGATTTATTAGCACTTATTCTGCACATAGCATGCTGTGTTGACAGCTTCAGCCCAAAAGGTCAATGGCAGTCCAGAATCAGCCAACATAGACCTTGCAGCTTCAATGAGGGTCCTGTTCTTTCTCTCCACAACTCCATTTGTTCAGGAGTTCTTGAAATACTAAACTGTCTCTTTATTCCCTTGGAAAGGAAGAACTCATCAAGTGTATTGTTCCTGAATTCTGTTCCATTGTCACTCCTAATACACTTGACTGAGAGGGAATACTGCTTCTCAGCATACAACACAAAGTTTATGATCTTCTGTGCAGCTTCATCCTTTGAATGTAGAAAGAAAGTCCATACAAATCTGGAGTAATCATCCACAATTACCAGACAGTATTTCTTTGCCATGCTCAGCACTCTCACAGGACCAAAAAGATCCATATGAAGAAGTTGTAAGCAGGCAGTGGACTTTGGTTCTTCAATAGGTGGGAATGAAACCTTGTGCTGTTTTCCTTTCAAACAAGCAGTGCAGTTGTTGTCACACTTGAACTCCTTCATAGGCATTCCCCTTACTAAACTATGGTGTATCAGCTGATTCATGTTCTTGAAGTATTCATGTTCTTGAAGTTAACATGTCCCAGCCTTCTATGCCATAGATTAGATTCTTGAGGAGAGGCCTTGGAAAATAGGCAAGGATGACCTTTGAGATCTATTTTCTTGGAAAGATCTAAGGCATACACTCTTCCTGTCCTGTTGGCCTTCAGGAGAGTGTGAGCATCCAATACCTTGTCAATCAAACTTAGAACTTTGGATGACAGAATCCTGCAGTTCTGGCTTGTGAAAAGGGCAACATGGCCTTTGTCACACAATTGACTGACACTCAAGAGGTTATACTTGATATTTTCCACATGGTTGACATCATCAAACTTTATTTCCCCATTGGAAACAAAGCCCTTCCCGATGATGTAACCTCTTGCATCATTGCCAAAGGAAACAAAACCCTTCCTTCCTGGAGAGTAGTCATTAAGAAGTGAGTTGTTCCCAGTCATATGCATAGATCCCCCACTGTCTACATACCAGATCCTACTTTGGCATGTTGAAGAGACCTGCATTAATAAACAATCAGTTAGTTTTGGAGACCCAAACCTTTTTGGTTTTGGGCCTGGTTTCATCAATAGATGGTAAACTAACAGGTTTATTGGACACAACAGCTTGAGGTGAAGGAGATGTGTAGAAGAGGAATCCTTGGCTTGGATCTCCTTTTCTGGGGTTTCAACACAGGGCCATCAACTTGGTTAACTCTTCCCAACAGATGTTGAACCATCATTACCAGCTGTGTCTGATTCTGGGAAAGAGCTTTCAGCTCTTCAGACACATTGGTATTGGTGTTTGATGATGAGTTCTTGTGTTGCACCATCTTCTTTTGAGCAACCTCAGCTGTTGCCTGTTGCACTCCTTCCCTTTTAGATTTCTTTTTGGACATAGGAGTAACAGGATTTGATGCTGCTGGTACAAACTTGGACTCAAACTCAGTTTTTATTTTAGCCAAGTTTTCTTTAATTTTCTCCTTTTGTTTGAGTTTGGATCCCTGTTTGTACAACAATTATCTGTGAGATGATGAATAGACCACATATTTCACATGGTTTCTTCTTCATCATCTGTTGATCATCAACTGAAGGAGATGAAACTACTGAAGACTTGCTCTTCAGCAGTTTAGAAGCACTTTTTGCCTTCTTGTCAACTCCCTTAGTAGGCTTCAAATCCTTCCTACTGACAGTTTTCTTCTCTTCAGTGCTGTCAGTCATTGGGATTTGAACTCCAGATGTTATCCCCTGCTCTCCAGTACCTTCATCATCCTCGTGCCGTCTCCGGCGCAGGCTCTTCTTCTCCTCTTCATCATCAGATAGAACTGTTTCCGGCTCTGGTTGTTCCCGTTCACAGAGGATCTGTTTCTTTCTTTTCTTTCCCCTTCTCGTACAACCTTAATAACTTCAGTCACCACAGACGGTAAGATTGTCTGCATGACCTCATGGACTTCTTCTACAACGCCTCCTTTACTGAGGCTCTCAGATTGGCGCTTTCGTCGCCACCCTCCGGATGAGGGGTCTCTGGTTCTTCATGAACCACCCTCTCAACTCTGGGTGTCCCTCTCTGGGTCGCGGTTCAACACCGTGACCTCCACCCCTAGAAGCTTTCGAAGATCTACCTCCGGCCATCACACGCACACTGAAAGATTCAAACACCAACACGGTCATTCAAGGGAACATCTCAGTTTATGTCAAGTATAGTAAGTCCCTAATTACAGTGGCCAGTTGTGATTAGCCACTTACTTTACTCTTCATACCCCAAGTATTACCTGTCTGACTACATCAGTATTTAAATCTACATACAACACATAACACATACCATGCGCACATAAAACCGGTTAACTTTATGAAATACCTGATGGCACGCAGCTACTCAGTTTGGCATCCCATTCCCATTTCCTTCCCATTCTCAGTTTAAGATTAGGTTTATTTTGAAAATTTACCCATTCACTTAAACTTTGGCTCTGATACCAACTTGTAAGGCCCCGTTCCGGGACGCTTACAGCTGGGTTCTCATCGCACACAAAACGTATAATTACATTTGTATTTCTCAAATCGCAGCGAAAACTAAAACAATCTTTCATTTCCATGTAAATGCTTTTGCAAATTAATACACATTCATTACAAAATAGCTCGTTCGCATTACAATGCAAAACATTAATCAAAAGAATGCCATCCCCAAAAAAGCTGAGTAGTCGCCCGTGCCATCCTCAGCAAACATTACCTGCCAACTGGAAACACATCAAAGTCAGTGTTGCTTAGTGAGTTCTAGTTTTATAAATACAACATACTTCTTCCATATAACCATTCGTTACTTTTACATGATCACACATCGTACGTACACATAGATTATGTCATTATTATCTTCTTCATTCATTCATTCATTCATTATGACTTTATTGCGTATCGGACATCATCCTTACCAATACCATGTGCTACACCCCGGTTAGTTGTAGCTACCGGCCGAAGTCAAAAATGAACAGCTAAACGTATGCCACGGTACTAGGAGTAACCATCAGTCTTAGCTACTGGGGCCGAAGTCAACAAATGAACAGCTAAACGTATGCCATAGTACTAGGGGAGCGGTAGAGGTTCTACATTAAGAGCCAATCACAAAGAAGGACCCGTCATCCGATGCGTGCAAGACGTTTCATTCGTTCATTAATACTTCGTTCATCATCATGTTCCTCTTTCATTATCTTTCACTTTACATTACATAATACTTCATTTATTCATTAACATGACACATAAGGCCACAAGACAATAACCACATCATATTAGGAACATAGCACACACAATCATCATTATCATCATACAGGGCAACACCATACATACATAACTTACACAAACTTGCAATACCATCATCATCCACATCATGCCCTGCATGCTTTCTAAGACCTCAGCGTCATCTTACAACTCTTATGGGAACCTTCACATCAAAACTTACATCTGCACTTTCCCCCGAAAGTCAAAGTCAATCTACACCTTCCTCGGGTACAACACCCCTATTCGGGGTATGGACACCCTTGAGTCGCATTGCCTCCATGCGACTGAACATCATGCGAATGAACTAATACGGATGAACACCTATGTGAATGAACATCCAGTCGTGCGAATGGACAATGGATGAACACCTATGCGACGACCTTCAATCGTGCGAAGGACCTTTAGTCGCATGACTCCATGCGACTGGCCCTCAATCGTGGGAATGAACCCCAACGTACGAATGGACCCTAATCGCACCCTAATCGGCCGTATGGCCTCCATTCGGCCTCCAGTCGCGTCGCTAGCCCTAACTGATGCAATATGTAGATCATCCCGACTGCAACCGAGGGTTTTCAGCTCCAAACTCATCTAAACCCATTTTAAGCCTAAATCGACCATCCTAAACCTTAGGAATGCATACCATAAGATTATACAAGCACACCCACGCAAGAAATCAGCCCAAACGGGTCCTACACATACATACACACATACATACGGGTTTTCACCCAAAAACGCGAAAAAGGGTTTTCAGATGTGTTCCAGCCCCAAAATCATTCAAAAACATGTAAAAGAGGGGTCCTAGAACTCACACAAACGAGGACAAGGTTAAGGGCTTCGATTTGCTTGTTCACGACGATTTTGGCGACCCGAACCGACCTGAACCGGCACTTTTCCTCTTTTTCTCTTCTTTCTCTTCTTCTTCTCTTTATCAAACTGAAATGTGGGGTGTGTGGGGAGAGGGGCTGCCCTCTCCCTACTAATATCACCACATTTCCCAACTTTCTTCGTTGGCGAGTTTGGTCCCTCGACTTTTGGACTTTAGTCGCTTTTCTTTCATGGATAGGGTTTTTCTTTTCGTAACAACTCCAATGCTGTAAAGTTTAGATTCTCAAGCCCTCTCACACACAAAGTGAAACCAATTTAATCATATCGGATTGTAAGCATCATTAGAATCACACTAATGATAAAAAAATGGAACATAGTATCTATCATACAAATCAAAACCAAACACAAACACAAAACCCTACGATTGAGCCCTAATATAATTACACTGATGCCCAAACTCATCGAGAACATCCCACAACTAACTTGAGACACTACTAGCTCAAAAATCCATCGAATCAATAAAAATTATAATTTGCCGATTCGAATAAAACTTTATTAGCCTTTAAGAAAGGAAATCGGGTGTAAAGAAACAATAAAATACTCGTATTTACTGAAAAAGAATCGAAAATCAAATTACACTGGAGGAAAGAAAGTATGGGAACTTTAAACAAGAATTCCTAGGCGTCATTGATAAAAAACAAGCCAAATCAAAGTAACATGAATAAGTACATCAGATTAATTGCATTTTAATTAAAATCATGCAACTAGAGATATGATGTAATAATGTATTCATGAAAACTTAGCAAAATAAATAGAGAAACGGTCTAGCCATACAAATACAAACAACAATAGTTCTTGCAAAGTATAGGTTTTTCCTTTTCGTAAACACCCTCTAATCCTATGAAGTTTTGATTCCCAAGCCCTCTAACACACTCGTGAAACAATTTCATCATATCTTATTGTAAGCTCATAGATCACACGATTAATATAAAATGGAACTAGTATCTATATACAAATCGAGACCAACCTAAACACAAAACCACATGATCGAACCCTAGTAGATGTACAAACTCACCGAGACTTCCACAACCTACTTTAGATACTACTACCTCTAAAATCCACAGAATCATTAAAAATTATAATTTTTGATTCGAAGAAAAACTGTACTAGTCTTTAGGAAAGGAATTGGGTGTAAAGAAACAATAAACTACTCGTATTCACTAAAAAAGAATCAAGAATCAAATTACACTAGAGGAATGAAAGTAATCGGAATTTAAACCCTATGCGTGATTGATTAAAACAAGCCTATTCAAAGTAACTTGATAAGTATATAAGATTAGTCACATTTTAATTAAAATCATGCAAGATGAGATAGGGTGTATTAAAGTATTAATGAAAACTTAGCAAAATAAAGATAACGATCTAGCCATACAAAGACATTAAACATAATAGTTTGGCATGGATAGGTTTTTCCCTTCCGTAACAACCTCCAATGCTGTAAAGTTTAGATTCTCAAGCCCTCTTGACAGGATCAGTGATCACAAAGTTTGATGTATCAGAATATAAAGCAGCGGAATACAAACACGAATTAGACAAATTGTAGCAAGCCAACGATATTTGTGAGCATTAAGATCGCATACAGTTATAGGGAGAGATATGTATTTCTGATTTCTAGGAATGTTATAGATGTAGAATATTTCTAATCGAATCAATCATTCATTCATTCAATTACTCATTTCATTCGCCGATTACAATAGGTTGTCACTCCTATATAGAGTGCAACAATCATGCTGTTGTCACGGAAAGTGACAACTGGCAGATCCATATAGAAATAACTAATTCTTAACAAACTACTGAAATGTTCACAAACTAACTGAGAACATATCAGCAAGTTGAGTACAAAAATATAAAACTACTGAAACTACAACGACTGAAGAACAAGCTCTTCAGTCGTTTTACAAAACTACTGAAACATAAAACTAGAAACTAGAAATATAAAACTACTGATATCACAACTACTGAAGAAGTACTCTTCAGCAGTTGTGACAAACTACTGAGGCTTCAGTACTTGATCTTCAGACTTTGACCTTCAGGTATTTCATCAGCTGATGACTTCAGTAGATATCATCAGCTGATGTCTTCAGTCTTTGTCTTCAGACTTTGTACATCAGTTGTTGATCTTCAGCACTTGTGAACTCTTCAGCTGTTGTACTTCAGAATTGGTTCTTCAGCTGTTTAGGTCTTCAGCACTTGATCTTCAGCTGTTGAAGTCTTCAGCACTTGTCAACTACTGATGAGGCTTCAGCAGTTGTTGTGATACCGTGTGGGATTAGAGGTTTTCTGATCTTGGCTCATTAGTTCTTTTGGTCCAACAAATCCCCTGAACAAATGCAGCCAAAACCTCTAACTTATTTATACTCCCACTTATTGATGGCAAAAATGTTGGTCTTTTTCTTCTTGATCAGTAGAGAAGATGACCCATGTACGCTCCGGCCTGGGAAGAAATCTCAAATATTTGTTTGGCAGAGAGTTATGAATGGGAACTTGTTTTGGGGAACAGGACACAGAGTTGTTATCCCATTCATGAGATTCACTTTCCCATATGAGTCTGTACGACTCTCTTGTGTAGGCCTCAAGGAAGGTGATTGTTCCTCCATGGTTAGCTCTTCAGCACCTCCTTCAAACAATGATTCGGCCCATAATACTCAGACAGGTATTTGGCATGTTTCCCATTCTTTAGCTCCACAGTTGTTATTATTCTGTAAGCAAACTCATCCGGGTGATTACCCTCTAGGAACAACTGGAGCTCATTTTCCTGACTTCCTCAAGCCTCTTGTAAACTAACCCTTTTTCACTATTTTGTTTTCCAGCATCTTCTGAGGGGTTAGATTAGCTTTGTAGGCCTTCTTGAAGTCTTCTAGGATCCCAGGGGTGAAACTACAAAGACCAGAGAGATCACTTCATCTACGATCTTTTTCACCTGGCCAATGTATCTCCGAGGTATATTGTTCTTATTGAATTTTGTGAGAGACCCTGGGATCAGGCCAAACTCCTCACTCTTTTCTTTTGATAATTGAAAGGTATGCCTGAGAGTGTAAAGTCTGAGGGCTGCTCCTTCATATTGATGATGGAAGATGTGGCTGCATAAGCTTTGTCAACTCTCTTCAGCACATTCCTCATCATGCTGTTTATGAAGCTCTTCTTCTTCTAGCTTCACTTAAACCATTTGTCTCTGGACTTCAGGAGTGATTGCTGAGGAGGACTTGTGGCCTTAGGCAACTGAATCACAGCTGAGAGCAGCAGCTGTCTTCTTCATCTTCGTCATCATCTTCTAGCCTCAATACCTCTCTTCTTCTTCAAGGGTATATCATCGGCTATGGGTTTTGAGGGTAAGGGAGTTGGTTTGGTGGGTTGCGTTTGGTGGTTTTGGTGTGGGAATGTGACAGGCTGTTCTAGCATCCTTGAGGTGAGTGTGGTTTTTGATTGCTTGGCTAGCTCAGTCCTGCTCCCAGCACCCGCTTCATTCAAAGCTTCAATGACAAGCCCCTTAGTATATACTTCAGATGAACAGATCTTGGTGGTGATTGCCAAGATACTGTCCCTGGACCAAGCTTTGATTTCGATCATGACCTTCCAAGATATTTTGCAATAAATCTGATCATGATTTCAAGCCTTCTCTTTCTAACACTTCATAACTTGCCCATCTGTTCTGGATTTCTTCAATCTCTAGTCGTCGAATCTCAGAGTCAAGTTATTGGTGTCATGGCCTTGCCTAAACAGCTGATCAATGATGTTGTCCATTGATCTACTGTGTTCGGCATCAGCCTCTTTTATCAGTAGCTCCAAGGCTTTATCTTCAGCAATGTGCTCATCGGCACCTTTCTTTCTCTTGTAGGTGAGCATTGGTGCTGTTCTTTCTCCTCCTCTTCCTTTTCCTCGGATCTTTTCCTCTTCCTTCTTTCACTGCAGTACTCTCCCCTTTTTGGTTGCATTGGAGGAAGGGGTTGGTACCGCAGAAAGAGTCTTTTGGACAGCAGCATCAACCAAGGGCTGTAATGTTGAGGAAAGCCTCTCATCAAGGGCTTTGATCACTATATCAGTGATTATTGGGGTGATGAGAGGAAGGGAATTTTGGAGTACAGCACCTATTTGCTCAGGAGGGTTCTGTTCCTGAGAAGTAGGGCCTGAAGCAGAGGCAGGTGGTTGATGTTGGGGTGGCTCTGTGTTTGGGAAACCTTCAAGGGAAGGTGCCATCTGTGGGGTGTATGAGGGTGGCAGATGGACTTGCATCCTGAGACATCTTGGCCAGCAGCTCTTTGAGTCTGCTAACCTCATCCTCTAGAATGGTGTTTGAGCAACTACGTCATAGAAGAAGCTCAGGTCATCATCAGTTAATACTGAATCACCTGACCTCCTGCTTAGAGCAGGATTTACATGCACTGGGTGTAGACCAGTTGGTGCATGTGCCCCTTGTGCTTGGTACTGGGGACTTCCAGCCTCAGGACAATGTCCATCATCAGCTGTTGCCTCTAGGGAGGTCTTAGCAATGTTACCAGCCTCACTCTGGTCATGTGCTGAGACAGAGGAGGTGGCAGCCTCACTAGATATTCTAAGCTCCTTGTCTACACCAGGAGATAGAATTGGGAAACCCTGTGCTGTGGGTTCTCAGGTGCACTGTGTTCCTCCCCCTCAATTGTAGAGGTATTCCCAGTAGTAAGTGGTTTCTGGGGAGGGGGTGAGGAGTGCAATTGAGTCAGCACTTGTGCAACTATTAAAGTTGGGCTGTGAGGGGCGGTTGTTTGGGGTAAGGGGGTAGAAGCAGTGTGCACCTGGGGTGGATGGTGCTCTTCAATGGCAATCTCCTCAAGTGAGTAAGATCCCAGATAAGTAGGTGCCCCTTGGGTTGCTGCAGGCTCCTGTTGAGAGGAAGCCTGAGCGGCTGTGGCTGGAGAGTCATTGTATCCACTAGGGGGTTTGGACTAGTGGATATATCCTGCGTTTGTGGTGCAGGAGCATCCTCAGGGGACTCAATTCCCTGAGTAGCCATTTTGGGTTTCTTTTTGGTGGGTTTGGTGGGGACATTGGATTTGGAGGTGGTGGCTGGGGGTTCCAGCTGCGTGGGTTTTCGCAGCTTGGCAGCCAGTTTGAGTGTCCGGTCAGAGTTGTGCCGGGAGTATACTTCTGGCAGAACAGCCGTAGCAGGGACTCCCAAGCCAACAAGTCCCTCAGCATTAAGCTGGTCTGTAATAATGGCCATTATGAACCGTGGATAGAGTATCCAACGGTTGGCAGTTAGTTTTTGAGCCATATCTTTGAGCTCTGAAAATATTAATTCTGAAAAGTTTAGTGGTTGTTGCTCAAGGATAGAATACATTACCTGCTGCCATTTGGTGGACATTTGATCCCAAGACGAGGTCTTAGGGGCCAAACATACATTGACCATGTGAAAAATCAGGCGCTCAGCGTCATTAAAGTGTTTCTTCATGATGGTGGTGGCACTGAGATCACCTTGATATCCATGCTGAGCAAATGATAGATCTATGGTGCCCTTCGGATATCCAGCAGGAGAGGTAGCATCACTCAGTTGAAGAATTTTACGGATTGTTGCAGGAGTAATCACTACTTCTTTGTTGTTGACGACTGACCGGAGGGATCGTGTGTTGCTCTCCTCAGTTGTAACAGTAACGTTCATCCAAAATTGGTTCAAGGATTCGGCATGTAAGACGGGGTTCAGAAGGAATGCCTTGTTGTATTGGGACTGAACCATAAGATCGATAGCAGTATCGAACTTAGTCCAGATCGGCGATTTTGTGAGGTAGGCAACACAGTTGTGTCGCGGTTTAATTTGCATAGACGCCATGGAGAAGAGGGAAGTTTTGGAGAGGAACGTTAGGTTTGAAGAAGATGAAGCATGGAGAGCTCAGGTTAGGGGTATTTATAGGGTACGGGTAAGGAGACGACTGAAGGATGTGGTGTTAGTCATCAGTAGTTTTAAACGACCGTTGACATGGTATTATCCTTTCAGACGTTGAAACAGCTGAAGTCGTGGTGTTAGGCATCAGTAGTTTAGAAAACTACTGAAGACCGTGGTTTTGACTTCAGATGATTGAAACAACTGAGGACTTGGTGTTTGTCATCAGTAGTTATGAAACTACTGAAGACAGTGGTTTTGTCATCAGCTGTTGTAAACAACTGAAGACTTGGTATTTGTCATCAGTAGTTATAAAACTACTGAAGACGTGTGGTTTGCTTCGGTTGTTTAGAATGAAACAGCAGTGTACAAACGACTGAAGAGAAAGTTCTCTTCAGCTATTTTCGTCAATTCTTAGCTTTCAGCTGTTTCAAACTGTCCTCAACACATTCATCAGTCTTTTTGGCTGATTTCAGTTGTTCATAGGACATCAGTACTTATCTGTTTTTACTGATTGCAGTAGTTATGACTGCATCAGTAGTTGTAACTACATCAGTAGTTTAGAACAGATGAAGTACTTCAGTACTTGTGAGACATTTAGCCTTCAGTAGTTATAAAAACTACTGAGGTTAAAAGAGCTCATCAGTACTTATATGTGACATAGGTACTCATGATCATCAGTATGAATTACTGAGATCATCAGTAGTTGTCACCTATTCTAGCTGCAGCATACCAAGCCTTAACACCAGGTTTTGGAAAGTTGAACTATCCAAAGGCTTAGTAAAAATGTCTGCAAGCTCATCAGCACTAGGCACAAACTTAGGATCAATCAGACCTTTTTCAAAACAATCCCTTATAAAATGATGTCTGATCTCTATATGTTTGGTCCTAGAGTGCTGGACTGGATTTTTGACAATGCAAAGAGCTGAAGCACTATCCATTAACAATGGAGTCTTAGTCTCTGTAATGCCATAATCCAAAAGTTGGTTTTGAAGCCAGAGTACCTGAGATGTACAGCTTGCAGCAGCAATGTACTCTGCTTCAGCAGTGGATGTAGCAACTGAGGTCTGTTTCTTGCTCTGCCAAGAAATCAAGCAGTTGCCTAGGAATTGACATCCACCAGAAGTTGATTTCCTGGTCAACTTACACCCTGCATAGTCACTGTCAGAAAAAGCAACTAATTTACCAGAATGTCCGGTAGAATACCATAAACCTAGAGATGGAGTGCCTTGCAGATATCTAAAGATCCTCTTGACTGCAATCAGATGAGACTCTTTAGGTGCAGCCTGAAATCTAGCACAAACACATGTAGCAAACATAATATCTGGTCTAGAAGCTGTTAAATACATCAAGGACCCAATCATACATCTGTAAAGTGTTTCATCAACCACTTTACCTTTCTGATCTGAGTCCAGTTGTGTGGTGCTGCTCATGGGAGTAGAACAGGGCTTACAGTTTTGTAAATCAAACTTTTGCAAAAGATCTTTTGTATATTTGGATTGATGAATAAAAATTCCATCAGCCTTTTGTTTGATTTGCAACCCAGAAAGAACTGTAATTCTCCCATGGCACTCATTTCAAACTTCTGTTGCATCAACTTTGTAAAGGCATCACACAACTTTGGATCAGAGGATGCAAAAATGATATCATCTACATAAATTTGAACAAGTAGATTATGCTGCCCAGCTTTCTTAATCAATAAAGTCTTGTCAATGGAGCCTCTAGTGAAATTGTTTTCCAGAAGAAAGTTTGATAATGTCTCATACCAGGCTCTGGGAGCTTGTTTTAACCTATAAAGAGCTTTATCAAGCTTATACACCCAATTAGGATGTTATTGTCCTCAAAGCCTGGAGGTTGACATACATAAACCTCTTCTTTAATTTTTCCATACAAAAATGCACTTTTGACATCCATTTGAAAGACTTTAAGTTTTTGATAAGCAGCATAGGCTAAAAACAATCGAATTGCTTCCAGTCTGGCTACAGGGGCAAAGGTTTCATCATAATCAATACCTTCTTCTTGTGCAAACCCCTGAACAACCAGTCTGGCCTTGTTCTTAACAATAAGCCCATTTTCATCAGTTTTGTTCCTAAACACCCATTTAGTGCCTATTGCACACTTACCTGGAGGTAGAGGAACCAGTTCCCACACTTGCTGTTTCTTGAACTGAAGAAGCTCAAGCTGCATGGCATCAACCCATCCATTGTCCTTTAAAGCAATGTGATAATTCTTTGGCTCTTGCTGACTGATGAAGAGAGCATAGAAGCAGAAATTTGACAATTGACTTCTTGTTGATACTCCAGCAGTGATATCACCAATGATTTGAGACATAGGGTGATTCTTCAGATCTTGATACACAATGAGATCTGTGCAAGTTTTGTAGCCGGTTCAGCAGCAACAGATGGTGATGGTGAATCATTTCCTTGAAACCAATCAGTGGATGGTAATTCAAAGGAAGTTGAATTCGAAGAAATCTCATCAGCATTGTGTGGATGGTGCTACTGGCGCTACAGGAACATCAGGTCTAGTTGAGTCAGGCAGCTGATCAATAAACCTGAAGAGGTGAGTACTGCAATCATCATCATCATCAGCAGTACCACCAGGTGGTGAACTGTTGACAGGAGCAACAGCAGGAGTTTGATGAGGAACATATTGCAGTATGTCCAGATCAAATAACTCCACAGGACTTTGTGGAATCTTGTCCTTTGGAGATTCATTAAACTTAACATGTAGAGTTTCTTCAACCATCTTTGTTCTGCAGTTGAAGACTCTGTATGCCTTGCAAGTAGATGAATAACCAACAAAGTATCCTGCATCCACCTTAGGATCAAATTTGTGGAGTTGATCCTTTGTGTTGAGAATAAAACAGGGACACCCAAATGCTTTGAAAAATGAAATCAGAGGAGCCAAATGATGGAGAACTTCATATGGAGTCTTCATCAACCTCTGATTTACTAAAACTCTATTTTGCACATAACAAGCTGTGTTGACAGCTTCGGCCCAAAAGGTCAATGGCAAACCTGAGTCAGCCAGCATGGACCTTGCAGCTTCAATGAGGGTCCTGTTCTTTCTCTCCACTACTCCATTTTGTTCTGGAGTCCTTGGAATGCTGAACTGCCTTTTGATTCCCTTTGAAAGATAGAAGTCATCAAGTGTATGATTTCTGAACTCAGTTCCATTATCACCTAATACACTTGACTGGAAGGGAATACTGCTTCTCAATGTACAGCACAAAGTGGATAATCTTCTGAGCAGCCTCATCCTTTGAATGTAGAAAGAAAGTCCATACAAATCTGGAGTAATCATCCACAATTACCAGACAGTATTTCTTCTTTGCCATGCTCATTACTCTCACAGGACCAAATAGATCCATATGCAGTAATTGCAAGCAGGCAGTGGACTTGGACACTTCAATAGGAGGAAATGAGACCTTGTGCTGTTTTCCTTTTAAACAAGCAGTGCATGTTTCATCACAGTGGAACGCCTTTATTGGTAAGCCTCTGACTAAACTCTTGTGGCTAAGCTGATTCATGTTTTTAAGATTAACATGACCAAGCCTCCTGTGCCACAGTTTAGATTCTTGAGAAGAGGCTTTGGAAAATAGGCAAGGATTACCTTTGAGATCTATCTTCTTAGAGAGATCTAAGGCATACACTCTTCCTGTCTGTTGGCTTTCAGGAGAGTGTGATCATCCAACACCTTGTCAATCAAGTGCAAAACTTTGGATGACAGAATCCTACAGTTTTGACTTGTGAAAAGGGCAACATGGCCTTTATCACACATTTGACTGACACTCAAGAGGTTGTACTTGAGATTTTCCACATGATTAACATCATCAAATTTGATTTCTCCATTGGAGACAAAGCCCTTACCAATGATGTAACCCCTAGCATCATTGCCAAAAGAGACAAATCCCTTCTTTCCCTGAGAGTAGTCATGAAGAAGAGAGATGTTCCCAGTCATGTGCATAGATCCCCCACTGTCTACATACCAGATGCTACTTTGGCATGTTGAAGAACCCTGCAATAATAAACAATCAGATAGTTTTAGAGACCCAAACCTTTTTGGTTTTGGGCCTGGTCTCATCAATAGATGGTAAACTAGCATGTTTATTTGTAACAACAGCCTGAGAAGAAGAAGATGGTGTAGAAGAGGAGTCCTTTGGCTTAGACCTCCTTTTCTGTGGTTTCAACATAGGAGAATCTAGTTGGTTAACTCTACCCAATAGATGTTGTACCATCATCACCAGCTGTGTCTGATTTTGTGATAAAGCTTTCAGCTCATCAGACACATTGCTAGTGGAGTTAGATAAGGTCCTATGTTGCACCTTCTTCTTTTGAGCACCCTCAGCTGTCACCTGTTTAACTCCTTCCTTTTTGACTGCTTTAAAGACTTAAGAGTTACAGGATTTGATGTTGCTGATACAAATGTGGTCTCAAACTCAGTTTTCATTTTTACCATTTTCTCATTAATTTCTTCTTTTTGTTTGAGTTTGGAACCTCTTTTGTACCAACAATCATCTGTAAGATGATTGAACAAACCACATACTTCACATGGTTTCTTCTTCATCTTAGGTTGATCATCAACTAAAGATGGTGAAGCAACAGAAGACTTGTTCTTCAATGCTTTGGAAGCATTGGTTGCTTTCTTTACAGCCTCTTTAGTAGTCTTCAAACTCTTTCTACTGCCAGTTTTCTTCTCTTCAGTGCTGACATCAGTTGAAGTTTGAACTTCAGGAGTTGAATCCTGCTCTCCAGTCCTTTCAGGACCTTCAGGATTGACTCCTGAGTTGATCAACTTATTGATCATGTGAATGTCAGCATTTGGACCATCAACATCAGCTGATAGGTTCAAGGAGGACTTGATGCTGACTGCTACTTCTGATTGTGCTGTATCAGAAGGTAGATCACATGATTTGATGGATTGGTTATCACTCTCACCATCATATTCTACCTCTGCTCTTGGGATAAAATCTGTAGGTGGAGCAGTGTGATTATAGCCAATGCCAAACTTCACATTTGAAGCAGATTGCTTACTAAGAAGCATTTCAAAACCTTTGCATGATTGTACCCATCTATCACACTCGACCTGGGTAACTGCAAGGGTTTCTTTGAGATCTTTGTACTTCTCTAGAAGTACATCTTCTCTAGCCTTATCATCAATTATTTTGCAATTCAGTTTATAAACCTCATCATTTTTATCTTTGAGCACAAACTCAAACTCAGCTTTGTTTTTGGAAATTATTTGTTCTACCTCAATGTTCTTATTAATTAAAGCTACATTTGCTTCTCTAATGGAAGCAAATGCTGCTATGCATTGTTCAGAACATAATTTGGCTTTTGCCTCAGAGGATACCTGTGATACCTGAGGTGTAGAGGCATTGGAAGATGAAGTATCAGCAGACTCCAAAGCCATAAGAGCTAGATTCCCAAAGGGACTGTCACCACCATGTTGACCAGCACCTGAGAACAGTTGATCATGACCAGACAAGTCATCTGGTAAACTGCTCCAGTCAACAACTCCTGGGGTGAAGAAGCTGTGTTGTTGAGATGAAGGTTGTTGATGAGATAGGGAAGGCTGAGGTTCTGGTAATGCATGAGGTTGTGGTGTCATAGGAACTTGAACTTGATTTGACTGTGGCATGTAAAACAAGGGTACTGATATGGCATTTGACCCTGAGGAACAAAATATGCCAGAGATTGTTGTTGAGGATGATGACTAGATGTGACAGGATGTTGCCCTCTGTTTTGTTGACTATTGCCAGGAAAAGTCACAAAGGGTGCAGTAGAGTTTGATCCAGTTGATCTACACTCTCTTGCAAAGTGTCCAAGCCGTTGGCATTTGTGACACCTCAACTTGCTCTTGTCAAAACCAACTTTGGTTTTGCCAGAGAGTCCTGGGAATTTTCTTCCAGTTCTTTTGTAGAACTTCTGAGATCTGATATTTATCAAGGCCATTTGGCTCAAAATATCCATCTCTTCTAAGTCATCATCAGCAATCCCCTTGAGATCATCCAACATGAAACATAGATTTTCATTATTACACCCAGTGAACTGACCATCAACACTTACAAATGCAGAATTAGAAGTGGTCGGAGAGAAATTAATATGCTCATCATACTGGCATTCAGATGAAGCATATTCTGACTCATGACCCACCAAGGCAGTGTTGCCTTGTATAAAGTCTTCAGTGAGCTTTCCAGATGAAGACAGCTTTCTCTTCTGTTCTATCTCTCTCTCAAAAGTGAGCAATTTCCCATGGAGTTGGGTGAGAGATAGTTTGTCCAAACTTGCACTGGAGCGTAGGACAATAGTAAATGTGTCCCATCTCTCAGGCAGTGATCTGAGAAATCTGTTATTCATCTGAATATTGGTGTATTCAAGTTTGACCATTTTTAGTTCAGAGATCAAACAAGAAAACCGCTCATATTGTTGAGTCAGTGTCTCACCCTTTCTATGAGAGAATGTCTCATATTGTTGGGCAAGAATTTCCCTATTATTTGCCAAGACCTCATCTGTTCCTCCAAATTGTTCTTTCAAAGCAATCCAGAGGTCATGGGCAGTTTCATGATGCATTAGCCCAGAATAAATTTCATTGGGCAAAGCCATGGCCAGAATTCCATGGGCTTTTGCATCAATCTCAAGCAACTTCTTATCCTCATCTGAGTATTGCTCCCTCCTCTTCGGAACCATTTGATTGGTTTCCGGGTTATTCACCATAGGCTTGTGTGGACCATGTACCACTGATGTCCAACACCCTGCGCTGTTAACAGACAGGTGATGGAGCATACGTCTTTGCCATATGTTATACTCATTCCTAACCAGCATAGGAGGCTTGGTTGAGGAACCAGTATTGTGAGGATCATTGGAGGGAGTGGTCATTTTTCAGTTCAAAAACAGTTTAGTTCAAGTTTTAAAAAGTTTTAGACAAACCACAACAAACTCAATGAGAACCAAGAAAAAGATCTCAGAATGAATGAGCAGAAATACAGAAAATTCAATCTCTATAACCGTTTCTTGCAAGAATAAAAGCTAATTCAATCAAACTTGGATCTTGAATAGCAGTTTCAATGATCAATTATTAGATCGATCAATGATTAACCGGCTCTGATACCATTTGACAGGATCAGTGATCACAAGTTGATGTATCAGAATATAAAGCAGCGGAATACAAACACGAATTAGACAAATTGTAGCAAGCCAACGATATTTGTGAGCATTAAGATCGCATACAGTTATAGGGAGAGAATATGTATTTCTGATTTCTAGGAATGTTTATAGATGTAGAATATTTCTAATCGAATCAATCATTCATTCCATTCAATTACTCATTTCATTCGCCGATTACAATAGGTTGTCACTCCTTATATAGAGTGCAACAATCACTGCTGTTGTCACGGAAAGTGACAACTGGCAGATCCAATATAGAAATAACTAATTCTTAACAAACTACTGAAATGTTCACAACTACTGAGAACATATCAGCAAGTTGAGTACAAAAATATAAAACTACTGAAACTACAACGACTGAAGAACAAGCTCTTCAGTCGTTTTACAAAACTACTGAAACATAAAACTAGAAACTAGAAATATAAAACTACTGATATCACAACTACTGAAGAAGTACTCTTCAGCAGTTGTGACAAACTACTGAGGCTTCAGTACTTGATCTTCAGACTTTGACCTTCAGGTATTTCATCAGCTGATGACTTCAGTAGATATCATTAGCTGATGTCTTCAGTCTTTGTCTTCAGACTTTGTACATCAGTTGTTGATCTTCAGCACTTGTGAACTCTTCAGCTGTTGTACTTCAGTACTTTGGTTCTTCAGCTGTTAAGGTCTTCAGCACTTGATCTTCAGCTGTTGAAGTCTTCAGCACTTGTCAAACTACTGATGAGGCTTTCAGCAGTTGTTGTGATACCGTGTGGGACTTAGAGGTTTTCTGATCTTGGCTCATTGGTTCTTTTGGTCCAACACCTCTCAACACACAGTGAACCAATTTAATCATATCGGATTGTAAGCATCATTAGAATCACACTAATTGATAAAAAATGGAACATAGTATCTATTATACAAATCAAAACCAAACACAAATACAAAACCCTATGATTGAGCCCTAATATAATTACACTGATGCCCAACTCATCGAGAACATTCCACAACTAACTTCCGACACTACTAGCTAAAAAATCCATGGTATCAATAAAAATTATATTGTCGATTTGAATAAAAATTTATTAGCCTTTAGGAAAAGACATCGGGTGTAAAGAAACAAAAAATACTCGTTTTACTTAAAAAGAATCGAGAATCAAATTACACGGGTGGAATGAAAGTAATCGGACTTTAAACAAGAAACCCTATGCGTCATTGATAAAAACACGCCAAATCAAAGTAACATGAATAAGTACATAAGATTTAATTGCATTTTTATTAAAATAATGCATCTAGAGATAGGGTGTGATAAAGTATTCATCAAAACTTAGCAAAATAAATAGAAAACGGTTTAGCCATACGAATACATCCAACTACAATAGTTCTTGCAAGTATAGGTTTTTCCTTTTCGTTACACCCTCTAGTGCTATGAAGTTTTGATTCTCAAGCCCTTTGAACAAACTTGTGAAACAATTTAGTCGTATCTGATTGTAAGCATCATTAGATTCACACGAATTATATAAAATGGAATATAGATATATTATCTATTATACAATCGAGACCAAACCCAAACACAAAACCACATGATTGAGCTGTAGTATAATTACACTGATGCACAAACTCATCGAGAACTTTCCACAACCAACTTTAGACACTACTACCTCAAAAATCCTCAAAATAATTCAAAATTATAATTGTTGATTCGAATAAAACTCTATTAGTCTTTAGGAAATGAATCGGGTGTAAATAAACAATAAACTACTCGTATTGACTAAAAAAGAATGGAGAATCAAATTACACTAGAGGAATGAAAGTAATCAGACTTTAAACAAGAAACCCTATGCGTGATCGATAAAAACAAGCCAATTCAAAGTAACTTGATTAAGTATATAAGATTTAATCACATTTTAATTAAAATCATTCAAGTTGAGATAGGCTGTATTAAAGTATTAATGAATACTTAGCAAAATAAAAAGATAACGATCTAGCCATACAAAGACATTAAACAATAATAGTTCTTGCATGGATAGGTTTTTCCTTTTCGTAACAACCTCCAATGCTATTAAGTTTCGATTCTCAAGCCGTCTGAACACACAAGTGAACCAATTTAATCATATCAGATTGTAAGCATCATTAGAATCACACTAATTGATAAAAAATGGATCATTGTATCTATTATACAAATCAAAACCAAACACAACCACAAAACCCTACGATTGAGCCCTAATATAATTACACTGATGCCCAAACTCATCGAGAACATTCCACAACTAACTTCAGACACTACTAGCTAAAAAATCCATCGTATCAATAAAAATTATAATTGTCGATTTGAATAAAACTTTATTAGCCTTTAGGAAAACACATCGGGTGTAAAGAAACAATAAAATACTCGTATTTACTTAAAAAGAATCGAGAATCAAATTACACTGGAGGAATGAAAGTAATCGGACTTTAAACAAGAAACCCTAAGCGTCATTGATAAAAACAAGCCAATTCAAAGTAACATGAATAAGTACATAAGATTTAATTGCATTTTAATTAAAATAATGCATCTAGAGATAGGGTGTGATAAAGTATTCATCAAAACTTAGCAAAATAAATAGAAAACGTTTAGCCATACGAATACATCAAACTACAATAGTTCTTGCAAGTATAGGTTTTTCCTTTTCGTTACACCGTCTAATGCTATGAAGTTTTGATTCTCAAGCCCTCTGAACACACTTGTGAAACAATTTAGTCGTATCTGATTGTAAGCATCATTAGATTCATACGAATTAATATAAGATGGAACATAGTATCTATTATACAAATCGAGACCAAACCCAAACACAAAACACATGATTGAGCCCTAATCTAATTACACTGATGCACAAACTCACCGAGAACATTCACAACCAACTTTAGAAACTACACCTCAAAAATCCTCAGAATAATTCAAAATTATAACTGTTGATTCGAATAAAACTCTATTAGTCTTTAGGAAAGGAATCAGCTGCAAAGAAACATTAAACTACTCGTATTCACTAAAAAAGAATCGAGAATCAAATTACACTAGAGGAATGAAAGTAATCAGACTTTAAACAAGAAACCCTATGCGTGATCGATAAAAACAAGCCAATTCAAAGTAACTTGATTAAGTACATAAGATTTATTCACATTTAATTAAAATCAAGCAAGTTGAGAAAGGGTATTACAGTATAAATGAAAACTTAGCAAAATAAATAGATAACGATCTTGCCATACAAATATATTAAACAATAATAGTTGTTGCATGGATAGGGTTTTTCTTTTCGTAACAACCTCCAATGCTATGAAGTTTCGATTCTCAATCCGTCTCAACACACAAGTGAACCAATTTAATCATATCAGATTGTAAGCATCATTAGAATCACACTAATTGAAAAAATGGAACATAGTATCTATTATACAAATGAAAACCAAACACAACCACAAAACCTACGATTGAGCCCTAATATAATTACACTGATGCCCAAACTCATCGAGAACATTCCACAACTAACTTCAGACACTACTAGCTCAAAAATTCATCGAATCAATAAAAATTATAAGTGCCGTTTCGAATAAAACTTTATTAGCCTTTAGGAAAGGAAATCGGGTGTAAAGAAACAATAAAATACTCGTATTTGCTGAAAAAGAATCGAAAATCAAATTACACTGGAGGAATGAAAGTAATCGGACTTTAAAAAAGAATTCCTATGCGTCATTGATAAAAACAAGCCAAATCAAAGTAACATGAATAAGTACATCAGATTTAATTGCATTTTAATTAAAATCATGCAACTGGAGATAGGATGTAATAATGTATTCATGAAAACTTAGCAAAATAAATAGAAAACGGTCTAGCCATACAAATACAAACAACAATAGTTCTTGCAAGTATAGGTTTTTCCTTTTCGTAACACCCTCTAATCCTATGAAGTTTTGATTCCCAAGCCCTCTCAACACACTCGTGAAACAATTTAATCATATCTTATTGTAAGCATCATTAGATTCACACGAATTAATATAAAATGGAACATAGTATCTATTATACAAATCGAGACCAAACCTAAACACAAAACCACATGATCGAACCCTAGTAGATGTACAAACTCACCGAGAACTTTCCACAACCTACTTTAGATACTACTACCTCTAAAATCCACAGAATCATTAAAAATTATAATTTTTGATTCGAAGAAAACTATATTAGTCTTTAGGAAAGGAATTGGGTGTAAAGAAACAATAAACTACTCGTATTCACTAAAAAAGAATCAAGAATCAAATTACACTAGAGAAATGAAAGTAATCGGAATTTAAACCCTATGCGTGATTGATTAAAACAAGCCTATTCAAAGTAACTTGATTAAGTATATAAGATTTAATCACATTTTAATTAAAATCATGCAAGTTGAGATAGGGTGTATTAAAGTATTAATGAATACTTAGCAAAATAAAAAGATAACGATCTAGCTATACAAAGACATTAAACAATAATAGTTCTTGCATGGATAGGTTTTTCCCTTCCGTAACAACCTCCAATGCTGCAAAGTTTAGATTCTCAAGCCCTCTCAACACACAAGTGAACCAATTTAATCATATCGGATTGTAAGCATCATTAGAATCACACTAATTGATAAAAAATGGAACATAGTATATTATACAAATCAAAACCAAACACAAATACAAAACCTAAGATTGAGCCCTAATATAATTACACTGATGCCCAAACTCATCTAGAACATTCCACAACTAACTTCAGACACTACTCGCTAAAAAATCCATGGTATCAATAAAACTTATAATTGTCGATTTGAATAAAAATTTATTAGCCTTTAGGAAAAGACATCGGGTGTAAAGAAACAATAAAATACTCGTATTTACTTAAAAAGAATCGGGAATCAAATTACACTGGTGGAATGAAAGTAATCGGACTTTAAACAAGAAACCCTATGCGTCATTGATAAAAACAAGCCAAATCAAAGTAACATGAATAAGTACATAAGATTTAATTGCATTTTAATTAAAATAATGCATCTAGAGATAGGGTGTGATAAAGTATTCATCAAAACTTAGCAAAACAAATAGAAAACGGTTTAGCCATACGAATACATCCAACTACAATAGTTCTTGCAAGTATAGGTTTTTCCTTTTCGTTACACCCTCTAATGCTATGAAGTTTTGATTCTCAAGCCCTCTGAACAAACTTGTGAAACAATTTAGTCGTATCTGATTGTAAGCATCATTAGATTCACACGAATTAATATAAAATGGAACATAGTATCTATTATACAAATCGAGACCAACCCAAACACAAAACCACATGATTGAGCCGTAGTATATTCACACACATGCACAAACTCATCGAGAACTTTCCACAACCAACTTTAGACACTACTACCTCAAAAATCCTCAGAATAATTTAAAATTATAATTGTTGATTCGAATAAAACTCTATTAGTCTTTAGGAAATGAATTGGGTGTAAAGAAACAATAAACTACTCGTATTCACTAAAAAAGAATCGAGAATCAAATTACACTAGAGGAATGAAAGTAATTAGACTTTAAACAAGAAACCTTATGCGTGATCGATAAAAACAAGCCAATTTAAAGTAACTTGATTAAGTATATAAGATTTAATCACATTTTAATTAAAATCATGCATGTTGAGATAGGGTGTGTTAAAGTATTAATGAAAACTTAGCAAAATAAAAAGATAACGATCTAGCCATACAAAGACATTAAACAATAATAGTTCTTGCATGGATAGGTTTTTCCTTTTCGTAACAACCTCCAATGCTGTGAAGTTTCGATTCTCAAGCCGTCTGAACACACAAGTGAACCAATTAATCATATCAGATTGTAAGCATCATTAGAATCACACTAATTGATAAAAAATGGAACATAGTATATATTATACAAATCAAAACCAAACACAACCACAAAACCCTACGATTGAGCCCTAATATAATTACACTGATGCCCAAACTCATCGAGAACATTCCACAACTAACTTCAGACACTACTAGCTAAAAAATCCATTGTATCAATAAAAATTATAATTGTCGATTTGAGTAAAACTTTATTAGCCTTTAGGAAAAGACATCGGGTGTAAAGAAAAAATAAAATACTCGTATTACATAAAAAGAATCGAGAATCAAATTACACGGAGGAATGAAAGTAATCGGACTTTAAACAACAAACCCTATGCGTCATTGATAAAAACAAGCCAAATCAAAGTAACACGAATAAGTACATAAGATTTAATTGCATTTTAATTAAAATAATGCATCTAGAGATAGGGTGTGATAAAGTATTCATCAAAACTTAGCAAAATAAATAGAAAACGGTTTAGCCATACGAATACATCAAACTACAATAGTTCTTGCAAGTATAGGTTTTTCCTTTTCGTTACACCCTCTAATGCTATGAAGTTTTGATTCTCAAGCCCTCTGAACAAACTTGTGAAACAATTTAGTCGTATCTGATTGTAAGCATCATTAGATTCACACGAATTATATAAAATGGAACATAGTATCTATTATACAAATCGAGACCAAACCCAAACACAAAACCACATGATTGAGCCGTAGTATATTCACACACATGCACAAACTCATCGAGAACTTTCCACAACCAACTTTAGACACTACTACCTCAAAAATCCTCAGAATAATTTAAAATTATAATTGTTGATTTGAATAAAACTCTATTAGTCTTTAGGAAAGGAATCGGGTGTAAAGGAACAATAAACTACTCGTATTCACTAAAAAAGAATCAAGAATCAAATTACACTAGAGGAATGAAAGTAATCAGACTTTAAACAAGAAACCCTATGCGTGATCGATAAAAACAAGCCAATTCAAAGTAACTTGATTAAGTACATAAGATTTATTCACATTTTAATTAAAATCAAGCAAGTTGAGAAAGGGTATATTAAAGTATAAATGAAAACTTAGCAAAATAAATAGATAACGATCTTGCCATACAAATATATTAAACAATAATAGTTGTTGCATGGATAGGTTTTTCCTTTTCGTAACAACCTCCAATGCTATGAAGTTTTGATTCTCAAGCCGTCTCAACACACAAGTGAACCAATTTAATCATATCAGATTGTAAGCATCATTAGAATCACACTAATGATAAAAAATGGAACATAGTATCTATTATACAAATCAAAACCAAACACAACCACAAAACCTACGATTGAGCCCTAATATAATTACACTGATGCCCAAACTCATCGAGAACATTCCACAACTAACTTCAGACACTACTAACTCAAAAATTCATCGAATCAAAAAAATATAATTGCCGATTCGAATAAAACTTTATTAGCCTTTAGGAAAGGAAATCGGGTGTAAAGAAACAATAAAATACTCGTATTACTGAAAAAGAATCGAAAATCAAATACACTGGAGGAATGAAAGTAATCGGACTTTAAAAAAGAATTCCTATGCGTCATTGATAAAAACAAGCCAAATCAAAGTAACATGAATAAGTACATAAGATTTAATTGCATTTTGATTAAAATCATGCAACTAGAGATAGGATGTAATAATGTATTCATGAAAACTTAGCAAAATAAATAGAAAACGGTGTAGCCATACAAATACATGAAACAACAATAGTTCTTGCAAGTATAGGTTTTTCCTTTTCGTAAACCCTCTAATGTTATGAAGTTTTGATTCTCAAGCCCTCTGAACACACTCGTGAAACAATTTTATCATATCTGATTGTAAGCATCATTAGAATCACACGAATTAATATAAAATGGAACATAGTATCTATTATACAAATCGAGACCAAACCCAAACACAAAACCACATGATTGAGCCCTAGTAGATGTACAAACTCACCGAGAACTTTCCACAACCTACTTTAGATACTACTACCTCTAAAATCCACAGAATCAATAAAAATTATAATTGTTGATTCGAAGAAAACTCTATTAGTCTTTAGGAAAGGAATTGGGTGTAAAGAAACAATAAACTACTCGTGTTCACTAAAAAAGAATCAAGAATCAAATTACACTAGAGGAATGAAAGTAATTGGAATTTAAACCCTATGCGTGATTGATAAAAACAAGCCAATTCAAAGTAACTTGATTAACTACATAAGATTTAATCACATTTTAATTAAAATCATGCAAGTTGATATTGGGTGTATTAAAGTATTAATGAAAACTTATCAAAATAAATAGATAATGATCTAGCCATACAAAGACATTAAACAATAATAGTTCTTGCATGGATAGGTTATTCCTTTTCGTAACAACCTCTAATGCTGTGAAGTTTTGATTCTCAAGCCTTCTTAACACACACGTGAACAATTTAATAATATCGGATTGTAAGCATCATTAGATTCACACTATTTGATAAAAAATGGAACATAGTATCTATTATACAAATCAAAATCAAACACAAACACAAAACCCTACGGTTGAGCCCTAATATAATTACACTGATGACCAAATTCATCGAGAACATTCCACAACTAACTTCACACACTACTAGCTCAAAAATCCATCGAATCAATAAAAATTATAATTTTGATTTGAATAAAACATTATTAGCCTTTAGGAAAGGAAATCGGGTGTAAAGAAACAATAAAATACTCGTATTTACTTAAAAAGAATGGAGAATCAAATTACACTGGAGGAATGAAAGTAGTCGGACTTTAAACAAGAAACCCTATGCGTCATTGATCAATACAAGCCAAATCAAAGTAACATAAATAAGTAAATAAGATTTAATTGCATTTTAATTATAATCATGCAACTAGAGATACGGTGTGATAAAGTATTCATTAAAACTTAGCAAAATAAATAGAAAACGGTCTAGCCACACGAATAGATCAAACAACAATAGTTCTTGCAAGTATAGGTTTTTCCTTTTCGTAACACCATCTAATGCTATGAAGTTTTGATCTCAAGCCCTCTGAACACAGTTGTGAAACAATTAATCATATCTCATTGTAAGCATTAGTAGATTCACACAAATAATATAAAATGGAACATAGTATTTATTATACAAATCGAGACCAAACCAAGCACAAAACACATGATAGACCGTAGTATAATTACACTGATGCACAAACTCACGAGAACTTTCCACAACCAACTTTAGGCACTACTACTCAAAAATCTTGAGAATCATTCAAAATTATAATGTTGATCGAATAAAACCTAGAGGATGTAGGAAAGGAATCGGGTGTAAAGAAACCATAAACTATTCGTATTCACTAAAAACGAATCGAGATCAAATTACACTAGGAGGAATGATAGTAGCCGGACTTGAAACAAAAAACCCTATGCGTCATTGATCAAAACAAGCCAAATCAAAGTAACATGAATAAGTACATAAGATTTAAATGAATTTTAATTAAAATCATGCAACTAGAGATACGGTGTAATAAAGTATTCATGAAAACATAGCCAAATAAATAGAAAACGGTTTAGCCACACGAATACATCAAAAAACAATAGTTCTTGCAAGTATAGGTTTTTCCTTTTCGTAACACCCTCTAATGCTATGAAGTTTTGATTCTTAAGCCCTCTGAACACAGTGTGAAACAATTTAATCATATGTGATTGTAAGCGTCAGTAGATTCACACGAATTAATATAAAATGTAACATAGTATCTATTATACAAGTCGAGACCAAACCCAACACAAACACATGATTGAGCCCTAGTATAATTACACTCATTCAAAAACTCACCGAGAACTTTCCATAACCAACTTTAGACACTACTACCTCAAAAATCCACAAAATCATTCAAAACTATAATTGTTAATTCGAATAAAACTCTATTAGTCTTTAGGAAAGGAATCAGGTGTAAAGAAACAATAAACTACTCGTATTCAATAAAAAATAGTCAAGAATAAAATTACACTGGAGGAATGAAAGTAATCGGACTTTAAACAAGAAACCCTATGCGTGATCGATAAAAACAACCCAATTCAAAGTAACTTGCTTAACTACATAAGATTTAATCACATTTTAGTTAAAATCATGCAAGTTGAGATTGGGTGTATTAAAGTATTAATGAAAACATAGCAAAATTAATAGATAAGGATCTAGCCATACAAAGACATTAAACAATAATAGTTCTTGCATGGATAGGTTTTTCCTTTTCGTTACAACCTCTAATGCTGTGAAGTTTTGATTCTCAAGCCCTCTGAACACACACGTGAACCAATTTACTCATATCGGATTGAAAGCATGTAAGGCCCCGTTCCCGGACGCTTACAGCTGGGTTCTCATCACACATAAAACGTATAATTACATTTGTATTTCATAAAATTGCAGCGGAAAACTAAAACAATCTTTCATTTCCATGTAAATGCTTTTGCAAATTAATACAACATTCATTACAAAATAACTTGTTCGCATTACAATGCAAAAACATTAATCAAAAGAATGCCATCCCAAAAGAGCTGAGTAGTCGTCCGTGCCATCCTCAGCAATCATTACCTGCCAACTGGAAACACATCAAAGTCAGCGTTGCTGAGTGAGTTCTAGTTTTATAAATAAAACATACTTTACTTTACATTTGTTCACGATCATACATCATACGTACATACAGATAATATCAGTATTATCCTCATCATTCCGTTCATTAACTTACTCATTCACGTGTTACATTATCGTTCGTTTCTCTATCTGGATCCGGTCAGACTTTACCCTCTTCGTGGTACTCAGCCACGATTACTGAGGTCGACTGACAAGGATCTTATTCTGTACATTATTCCGATCATTCATTCACGTTCATTCATACTTAATCTTTTGTTCCTTTATACATTCGTTCCTTCGAGTCTGTTGCGACAACAGGGTCGCTCACCTCATTAACAATCCCAACGACTTCGCGCGATCTGAGTCTGTTGCAACCATATAGTTGCTCACCCCAATTGCCAATCTCAACGATAGCATGCTTTCCGAGTCTCTTGAACCATAGGGTTGCTCACCTCATGGCAACTTCATAATAACGCGTTGTCCGAGTCTGTTGCAACAACTGAGTTGCTCACCTCCTTTCTCTGGCCATCTTAATGATGCCTATGATCCGAGTCTTTTGCAACCACACGTTGCTCACCCCATTGGAAATCTCCATGATTGCCTGTGATCCGAGTCTTTAGTAACACACGTTGCTCACCCCATTGACAATCTCCATGATTGCCTGCGATCCGAGTTTTGCAACCACACGTTGCTCAGCTCATTTTATGCTTGCAAACCTTTCCTTCATTCATTCGTCATTCAATAATGCATGCATTCTTACTTTATGTTCCTCTTTCATTATCTTTCACTTTACGTTACATAATACTTCATTCATTCATTAACGTAACACGTAAAGTCACAAGAAAGATAAACAAACATCATAATAAGGAACACATCATACACATTCATCATCATCATACATGGCAACACCATACATATATATAACATGCATAAACATGCAGCATCATCATCATGCCCAACATGCTTTCTAAGGCCCCAATCGTCATCTTCAATGCTCTTACAGGAACCCTTACGTCAAAACTTACATCTGCACTTTTCCCCGAAAGTCAGAAGTCAAACTACACTTTCCTCGGGTGTGACAGCCCTACTCGGGCGTATGGACACCCTTCAGTCGCATGGCCTCCATGCAACTGAACATCATGCGATTGAACTGATGCGGATGAACACCTATGCGAATGAACATCCAGTCGTGCGAATGGACATTGCGGATGGACCTCATGCGAATGGGATTAATGCGAATAAGCACTTATGCGACTGGACCTTCAGTCGCATGACCTCCATGCGACTGGCCTTTCAATCGTGCGAATGGACCTTCAATCATGCGAATGGACATTCAATCGTGCGAATGGACCCCAATCGCACCCTAATCGGCCGTATGGCCTCCATTCGGCCTCCAGTCGGTCGCCTAGCCCTAACTGATGCAGAATGCAGTTCGTCCCGACTGCAGCCGAGGGTTTTTGGCCTCCAAACTCATCTAAACCCATTTTAAGCCAAATCAACCATCCTAGACCTTAGGGATGCATACCACGACACCATTCAAGCACACACAAGCTCACAATCAAGTCACAAACGCATCATACATACACATACACATACACAAACGGGTCAACTTACACACATACGAAAAACCCGATTTCAGATGTTTTCCAGCCTCAAATCATTTGAAAACAAGTAAAAGAGGGGTCTTAGAACTCACATAAACGAGCACAATGACAAGAGCTTCGATTTGGCCTGCTTCACGACGATTTTGGCGTCCCGAACCGGCACTTTTCCTCTTTTTCTCTTCTTTCTCTCTTCTCCCCTTTCTTTGGCTGATTTGTGAGTGTGGGGGAGAGGGTAAGGGCTGCCCTCTCCCTTATATACTCCCCTCACCCGACTTTCTTTCGTGGGCGAGTTTGGTCCCTCGACTTTGGACTTTATTTTCTTTTCTTTCTTCACCGGCTTCAAAATAATAAATATTCGGGCCCTAATATACAAGTGAACCAATTTAATCATATCGGATTATAACCATCATTAGAATCACACTAATTGATAAAAAATGGAACATAGTATCTATTATACAAATCAAAATCAAACACAAACACAAAACCTATGATTGAGCCCTAATATAAATACACTGATGACCATACTCATCGAGAACATTCCACAACTAACTTCAGACACTACTAGCTCAAAAATCCATCGAATCAATAAAAAATATAATTTTTGATTTGAATAAAACATTATTAGCCTTTAGGAAAGGAAATCGGGTGTAAAGAAACAATAAAATACTCGTATTTACTTAAAAAGAATCGAGAATCAAATTACACTGGAGGAATGAAAGTAGCCGGACTTTAAACAAGAAACCCTATGCGTCATTGATAAAACCAAGCCAAATCAAAGTAACATGAATAAGTACATAAGATTTAATTGCATTTTAATTAAAATCATGCAACTAGAGATAGGGTGTAATAAAGTATTCATGAAAACTTAGCAAAATAAATAGAAAACGGTCTAGCCACACGAATACATCAAACAACAATAGTTCGTGCAAGTATAGGATTTTCCTTTTTGTAACACCCTCTAATGCTATGAAGTTTTGATTCTAAACCCCTTTGAACACACTTTTGAAACAATTAAATCATGTCTGATTTTAAGCATCATTAGATTCACACGAATTAATATAAAATGGAACATAGTATCTATTATACAAATCGAGACCAAACCCAAATACAAAACCACATGATTGAGCCCTAGTATAATTACACTGATGCACAAACTCACCGAGAACTTTCCATAACCAACTTTAGACACTACTACCTCAAAAATCCACAAAATCATTCAAAATAATAATTGTTGATTCGAATAAAGCTCTATTAGTCTTTAGGAAAGGAATCAGGTGCAAAGAAACAATAAACTACTCGAATTCACTAAAAAATAATCAAGAATCAAATTACACTGGAGGAATGAAAGTAATCGGAATTTAAACCCTATGCGTGATTGATAAAAACAAGCCAATTCAAAATAACTTGATTCAGTATATACGATTTAATCACATTTTAATTAAAATCATGCAAGTTGAGATAGGGTGTATTAAAGTATTAATGAAAACTTAGGAAAAATAAATAGATAATGATCTAGCTATACAAAGACATTAAACAGTAACAGTTCTTCCATGGATAGGTTTTTCCTCTTCGTAACAACCTCTAATGCTGTGAAGTTTTGATTCTCAAGCCCTCTGAACACACACGTGAACCAATTTAATCATATCGGATTGTAAGCATCATTAGAATCACGCTAATTGAAAAAAATGGAACAAAGTATCTATTATAGAAATCAAAATCAAACACAAACACAAAACCCTACGATTGAGCCCAAATATAATTACACTGATGACCAAACTCATTGAGAACATTCCACAACTAACTTCAAACACTACTAGCTCAAAAATCCATCGAATCAATAAAAATTATAATTTTTGATTTGAATAAAACATTATTAGCCTTTAGGAAAGGAAATCGGGTGTAAAGAAACAATAAAATACTTGTATTTACTTAAAAAGAATCGAGAATCAAATTACACTGGAGGAATGAAAGTAGCCGGACTTTAAACAAGAAACCCTATGCGTCATTGATAAAAACAAGCCAAATCAAAGTAACATGAATAAGTACATAAGATTTAATTGCATTTTAATTAAAATCATGCAACTAGATATAGGGTGTAATAAAGTATTCATGAAAACTTAGTAAAATAAATAGAAAACGGTCTAACCACACGAATACATCAAACAACAATAGTTCTTGCAAGTATAGGTTTTTCCTTTTCGTAATACCCTCTAATGCTATGAAGTTTTGATTCTCAAGCCCTCTGAACACACTCGTGAAACAATTTAATCATATCTTATTGTAAGCATCATTAGAATCACACGAATTAATATAAAATGGAACACTGTATCTATTATACAAATCGAGACCAAACCCAACACAAAACCACATGATTGAGCCCTAGTATAATTACATTGATGCACAAACTCACCGAGAACTTTCCACAACCAACTTTAGATACTACTACCTATAAAATCCACAGAACATTAAAAATTGTAATTGTTGATTCGAAGAAAAGTCTATTAGTCTTTAGGAAGGAATTGGGTGTAAAGAAACAATAAACTACTCGTATTCACTAAAAATAATCAATAATCAAATTACACTCGAGGTGTCACATCCTCAAAATCCACTTGCGGAGTTTACCGCGAGGTGTGTGAACAAACTAGGATCACAGTCAATAGTTACTCAGAACGACTCTATATGCCATAATTTAAATAAAATCAACCAAAGTACCAACTTTAAACAGTGTGGAAGCGTTTTGAAAACAACCCAAAGAAATAAAAGTATAGCTATGGCAAAACATGTGCCAACCCAAAAGCGTAAACAATAATTATTAAAATGCTAAAATTGTCTTGGGAACCGAGTTTTAGAATGCAAGTGGACCATGCAGTGCTCCTATGGCAAGCAAGCTAATGACCTGAGAATAGCATACTAAAATGTTAACACAATGGTTGGTGAGTTCAAGAGACATTCAAACATAAATAGTTTAGTGATAGAGATATACATGTAGCACCTGTAACAGATAGCTAGGCCATTAACAATAAATATTATTTCATAGTGATTTTGCAATTGAAGCTGACTGTGTTACGTTGTTGCTCCTGTCACAACTTAACAGGTCGTGACAATGTTTGTTAGGACAAATTGCACCCGGTTGACCTCGAGTCACACAGGTGGGGCTCGTCAGACTCAGTAGTACGACCCAAATTTCCCCGTTATTCAATATTAACAATTCGAAAGCGTGAGGACTTTTCCATGATATCAACACTATATAATATTGTACACAACTTGAATATATAAAGCGTTCGTGATTTACCAGTATGCTATCTCCCCCAAAAGAGACTAAATAAAAAGTGGGGCATGAACTCACCTGATATGCGTATAGATACTTAGAGTTTGACTTGTCAACAGGATAGACAGACAACCTTCAGAGGTTACCTAGATCATATAAGTACATGAGTACGTGTAATCAAAGCACATGTGAACCCTAAGTACACTACAACCAAGGACTCAAGATTTCAAACAAAACATACATGTTGACCTAGTTGACTCATCTGACCCTGTTAGGATTAGTGATCTACGTTTGATTGATTAGAGAGTATAGCAGCGGAATTCTAACAATGAATTAGCCAATTCACAAGAACGAAACGATATTCAATGAAGAACAAAGACGGTTATAGAAAGAGAAAATTCTGCAAATATATTTCATTCAATATTCGCTTTCGTGGTAACGGAATGTCACAATTACAATTAGGTCGACAGCTCTTATATAAGAGATGTGACGTCTGCTGATGTCACTTGATAGTGACATCTAACAGAATTATTTCAACTGAAACACAACTACTGAAGATGTCAAAACAGCTGACATCTCCTTACAAAAATACTAAGTGTTATCAATTATTATAACTACTGAAAAACATAAAACTACTGAAATTACAACGACTGAAGAACAAGCTCTTCAGTCGTTTTACAAAACTACTCAAGTAAAAACATAAAACTACTGATATCACAACTACTGAAGAAGTACTCTTCAGCTGTTGTGACAAACTACTGAAACTTCAGTACTTGATCTTCAGACTTGAACTTCAGACGTTTCATCAGCTGATTACTTCAGTAGATATCATCAGCTGATGACTTCAGTCTTTGTCTTCAGACTTTGTACACAGTTGTTGATCTTTAGCACTTGTAAACTCTTCAGCTGTTGTACTTCAGTACTTTGGTCTTCAGCTTCAACACTTGTGTTCTTCAGCTATTGAACTTCAGCACTTTAGTCTTCAGCTGTTGAAGTCTTCAGCACTTGATCTTCAACTCTTGGAGTTTTCAGCACTTGTCGAACTGCTGATGAAGCCTTGAGCAGTTGTTGTGATATCATGTGCGACTTAGAGGTTTTCTGATCCTGGCTCATTGGTTCTTTTGGTCCAACAACTCCCTCTGAACCAATGCAGCCAAAACCTCTAATTTATTGATTTCCCACTTATTGCTGGCAAAAAGGTTGGACTTTTTCCTTCTTGATCAGTAGAGAAGATGACCCATATAAGCTTTGGCCTGGGAAGAAATCTCAGATATTTGTTTGGCAAGATATGAACGGGAACTCTGTTTTGGGGAACTGGACACAGAGTTGTTATCCCATTCATGAGATCTACTTCCCGTGTATAAGCCTGTAGGATTCTCTGGTGTATGCCCAGAGAAACATGATTTGTTCTTCCATGGTCAGGTTCTCGGCTTCACCATCAAACAATCCTTCTCACCCATACAGCTCTGAGATGTACTTGGCCTGTTTACTATTTTTGAGCTCAACTGTTGTAATCTGTCTGTATGCAAACTCATCAGGATGAGTCCCTTCAAGTAACAGACTGAGCTCATTTTGTTTGAAGTTCTCAAGCCTCTTGTAGACTAACCCCTTTTTAATAATTATGTTCTCTAACATCTTTTGGGGTGGTTGTTTAGTCTCATAGGCCTTCTTGAAGTCTTCGACAATCTCCCAGGGTGATACTACAAGGGCCACTGTGATCTCTTCATCTACGATCCTTTTGACTTGGCCCTTGTATCTCGAAGGAATGTCTTTCTTTACAATCCTGTGAGCCACCCTAGGATCAGGCCATACTCTCACCTTTTCCTTCTGATATTGAAATGTGTTGGCAAGAGTGTACAACCTCAGAGCTTCTTTCTTCATACTAATAATTGATGACGAAGCAGCATAAGTTTTGTCAATGCCTTTCAGCATTTCATCATCATGAAGCTTTTGCTGCTGCTCTTCTTCAATCTTTACTCTCACAGCATCCATCTGTGAGGTGGGAGTGATGGGCATAGGTTTGGCTTTCGCCAATGTTAGAACTGCAGACAGAGGCAGCCTATCTTCTTCCACATCATCCTCTTCTTCTTCTTCTTCTAGCCTCAACACCCTTCTCTTCTTCTTCTTAGGTGCATCATCGGCTGTTGGTTTAGATGGTAATGGAGTTGGTTTTGTGGGTTGTGGATGTTTGGATTTGGTTTTGAGATTGGTTTGGAGATTTGAGGGGTAGGCTGTTTTTGAGTGGGTGAAAGGGAAGGTTGTTCCAGCATTTTGGTTGTGAGTTTAGCTTTGTAAGTCTTGCCATTTCAAACCTTTTTCCAGCCCTAGCCTCATCAAGGGCTTCAATGATAATCCCCTTATGGAATTGCTCAGACAGACAGATTCTTGTGGCTATAGCCAGAATACTGTCTCTGGTCCATGAACGAATCTCCATCAAAGATCTTCCTAAGTATTTGGCAATGAAACGAATCATGATCTCCAATCTCTCCTTTTCCAGTACATCATACCCAGCCCATCTGGTTTGAATCTCCTCCACTTCCAACTTCGTGATCTCACTATCTAATGTGGATGTATCAAAACCTTGCTTGAAGAGTTGTTCAATGATTTTGTCCATGGATCGGCTGTGTGTGTCATCTGCATCTTTTACCAGCTCTTCCAAGGATTTTTCTTCAGCAGTAGGTTGATCGTCAGCACTATTCTTTCTTTTGTAGGTGATCAGTTGTTGTTGCTTTTCTTTTTCCAACTCCTGGGCTTTCTCTTGTGCCTTCTCATCCTCAGTTCTTTTCTTCTTCTTTTCTTTCACTGCAGTACTCTCCCCCTTTTTGGATGCATTGGTGGTAGGGGTTTGTACCGTAGAAAGTTTCTTTTGCACAGCATCATCAATGAGTGGTTGTAGAATGGAGGAGATCCTCTCATCAATGGCTTTAGTAACAAGTTCATTGATGATAGGAGTGATGAGAGGTATGGATTGTTGGAATACAGCAACCATCTACTTTGGGGGGTTCTGTCCCGAAGAGATAGTGCCAAAAGCAGAAGCTGGAGGCTCAGTGGAGTGAGGGGGTGAAGTGTTTGGGAACCTTCAACTGAAGGTGCCATCTATGGGTTGGTGGAGGCAGATGGTCTTTGTTCATTGGAAGTTTTGGCAAGCAGCTCTTTGAGTCTGCTCACCTCCTCCTCCAGGATGGTGTTTTGGGCTATTACATCGTAAAAGAAGCCCAGGTCATCATCAGTAGATACTGAATCACCTGACCTCCTGATAGGATCAGGATGAACATGCACTGAGTGTAGCTCAGTTGTAGCATGTGCCCCTTTGTCTTGGAACTGGGGATTCCTGCCTCAGGACTGTATCCGTCATGAGCAGTTGCCTCTGGTAAGGTCTTAGTAATGGTACCAACTACAACCTGATCATATGCTGACGCAGGAGAAGTGGCAGCCTCACCAGAAGTTCCAATCTCCATTGCTACACTAGGAGAAGGAACATTGTAACGCCTATGCTGTGGGTTCTCAGCTGCACTTTGGTCCTCCCCCTCAGTGGTAGATGTTCCCAGTAGTAATTGGTATCTGGGGAGGGGGTGAGGAGTGCAACTGAGTCAGCACTTGTGCAACAAGCAATGTAGGACTTTGGGGGGCGGTTGCATGGGGAGATAGGGTAAAAGCAGTCTGCACCTGGGGAGGAAGGTGCTCTTCAATGGCAATCTCCTCAAGTGAGGAAGATCCCAGATGTGTGGGTAGCCCTTTTGTGGTTGCTGCAGGCTCCTTTTGAGAGGAATCCTGAGCGGCTATGGCTGGAAGAGTCCTTATATCCACTAGGGGGTTATAACCAGTGGATATAGTTTGCGTTTGTGTTGCAGGGGCATCCTCAGGGGACTCATTTCCCTGAGTAGCCTTTTTGGTTTTCTTTTTAGTGGGTTTGGTGGGGACTTTTGATTGGAGGTGGTGGCTGGGGGTTCCAGCTGCGTAGGTTTGCGCAGCTTGGCAGGCATTTTGAGTGATTGGTCAGAGTTGTGCCGGGAGTATACTTCAGGCAAAACAGCCATAGCAGGGACTCCCAGGCCAACAAGTCCCTCAGCTTGAAGCTGGTTAGTAATTATGGCCATTATGAACCGCGGATATAATATCCAACGGTTAGCAGTTTGTTTTTGTGCCATATCCTTGAGCTCTGAAAATTTATTTCTGAAAAAATTAAAGGCTGTTGCTCAGAATGGAGTACATTACCTGCTGCCACTTTGTAGACATTTGATCCCAAGACGAAGTCTTAGGAGCCAAACAAACATTTACCATGTGAAAGATTAGACGTTCAGCATCATGGAAATGTTTCTTCAGTATGGTGGAGGCACTAAGGTTTCCCTGATATCCATGGTGGGCAAAGGATAAATCAGTTGTGCCCTTTGGATATCCAGCAAGAGAAGTGGCATCATCAGGTGTAGAGTTTGACGAAGTATATCGGGAGTGATGACCACATCATGGTTCTTGACGACCGACTAGAGAGACGCGGTGTTGTTCTCCCTAGTGGTGAGGGTGACGTTCATCCAAAACTGGTTAAGGGATTCGGCATGACGGATTGGATTGAGAAGAAAGGCCGTTTTGTAGGGTGACTGGACCATAAGATCAATAGCATTATCGAACTTAGCCCAGAATGGCGATTTGGTAAGGTAAGCTACATAGTTGTGTCGCGGTTTGAGTTGCATGGACACCATTTAGGAGAGAGAAGTTTTGGAGAGATGAACGTTAGGTTTGAAGAAGATGAAGCTCTGAAGGATTAGGTCAGGGATATTTATAGGGTACGGGTTAGAAAACGACTGAAGGTTTGGTGTTACTCATTAGTAGTTTTAAACGACTGTTGACATGGTATTACCCTTTCAGACGTTGAAACAGCTGAAGTCGTGGTTTTAGGCATGAGTAGTTAGAAAACTACTGAAAGCCATGGTTTTGACGTCAGATGATGAAAGAACTGAGGACTTGGTGTTAGTCATCAGTGGTTATGAAAACTACTGAAGACAGTGGTTTTGTCATCAGTTGTTGTAAACAGCTGAAGACTTGGTATTAGTCATCAGTAGTTATAAAAACTACTGAAGACATGGTTTTGCTTCAGTTGTTTAGAATGAAACAGCAGTTGTAGAAACAACTGAAAAGAAAGTTCTCTTCAGGAGTTTTCGTCAATTCATAGCCTTTCAGCTGTTTCATTCTGTCCTCAACACTTACTCATCAGACTTTGCATCTGCGTTTCAAGTGTTTCATAGGACGTCAGTACTTATCTGTTTATACTGATTTCAGTAGTTGTAACTACATCAGTAGTTGTAACTACATCAGTAGTTGTAACTACATCAGTAGTTGTAACTACATCAGTAGTTGTAACTACATCAGTAGTTGTAACTACATCAGTAGTTTGGAACAAATAAAGTACTTCAGTACTTGTGAGGCATTTAGCCGTCAGTAGTTATAAAAACTACTGAAGGTGAAAGGACTCATGAGTACTTATATGTGACGTGGTTACCAATGATCACCAGTAATTATTACTGAAATGATCAGTAGTTGTCACTTATTCTAGCTGCAACATACCAAGCCTTAACACAAGGTTTTGGAAAGTAGAACTATCCAAAGGCTTAGTAAAAATATCTGCAAGCTCATCAGCACTAGGCACAAACTTAGGATCAATCAGACCTTTTTCAAAACAATCCTCAATAAAGTGATGTCTGATCTCTATATGTTTGGTCCTAGAGTGCTGGACTAGATTTTTGACAATACACAGAGCTGAAGCACTATCCATTAATAATGGAGTCTTAGTCTCTGTAATGCCATAATCCAGAAGTTGGTTCTGAAGCCAGAGTACGTGAGAAGTACAACTTGCAGCAGCAATGTACTCGGCCTCAACAGTTGATGTAGCAACAGATGTTTGTTTCTTACTCTGCCAAGAAATCAAACAGTTGCCTAGGAATTGACAACCACCAGAAGTTGACTTTCTAGTTAACTTGCACCCTGCATAGTCACTATCTGAAAAAGCAACTAATTTGCAAGAGTGTCCAGTGGAATACCATAAACCCAGAGATGGTGTACCTTGCAAATATCTAAAGATTCTCTTGACTGCAATCAAATGAGACTCTTTAGGAGCAGCCTGAAATCTAGCACAAACACATGTAACAAACATAATATCTGGTCTAGAAGCTGTTAAATACATCAAGGACCCAATCATACATATGTAAAGTGTTTCATCAACAGCTTTACCTTTCTGATCAACATCCAGTTGTGTGGTGTTGCACATGGGAGTAGAACAGGGCTTACAGTTTTGTAAATCAAACTTATTCAAAAGCTCTTTTGTATATTTTGACTGATGAATAAAGGTTCCATCAGCCTTTTGTTTAATTTGCAAGCCTAGAAAGAACTGTAATTCTCCCATTGCACTCATTTCAAACCTCTTTTCATTAATGTTGTAAAATCATCACACAACTGGGGATCAGAGGATGCAAAAATGATATCATCAACATAAATCTGAACAAGTAGCTTATGCTGATCCACCTTCTTACTAAACAAAGTTTTATCAATGGAGCCTCTAGTGAAATTATTCTTAAGAAGTAAAGTAGAAAGTGTCTCATACTAGGCTCTAGGAGCTTGTTTCAACCCATAAAGAGCCTTATCAAGTTATAGACCCATTCAGGATGTTTATTATCCTCAAAACCTGGTGGTTGACACACGTAAACTTCTTCCATTATTTTACCATATAAAAAGGCACTTTTGACATCCATTTGAAAAACTTTAAGATTGTGGAATGCAGCATAGGCTAAAAACAATCTGATTGCCTCTAGTCTGGCTACAGGGGCAAAGGTTTCATCATAGTCAATACCTTCTTCTTGTGAAAACCCCTGTACAACCTGTCTAGCCTTGTTCTTAACAATAAGCCCATTTTCATCAGTTTTATTCCTAACACCCATTTAGTGCCTATTGCACACTTACCTGGGGTAAGAGGAACCAGTTCCCACATTGAGTTTCTTGAACTGAAGTAGCTCAAGCTGCATAGCTTCAACCCATCCATTGTCTCTCAAAGCAACATGGTAGTTCTTTGGCTCTAGCTGACTGATGAAGAGAGCATAGAAGCAGAAGTTAGACAATTGACTTCTTGTTGAAACACCAACATTGATATCACCAATAATCTGAGACATGGGGTGATTCTTCAGTTCTTGATAAACAATGGATCTGTGCAAGTGTTTGTAGAACCTTCAGCAGCAGCAGATGTTGATGCAGACTCTTGAAACCAAGAATTAGATGGTAATTCAAAAGATGTAGAGGAATCAGAGATCTCATCAGCATTTGTTGTGGATGGAACTGCTAAAGCTACAGGAACATCAAATTAGCAGACACAGGCAGTTGGTCACTAAACTTTAAGAGAGGGAGTATTGATATTATCAGCCTAATCATCAATACCCAACGTGGAAGACATGCTGCAGAAGATGATTTATCCACAGGATCTGCAACAGCTGGAGGTTGATAAGGAACATATTGCAGTATGGCAAATCAAACAACTCCACAGGGTTTTGTGGAATCTTGTCCATAGGAGATTCATTAAACTTCACATGCAAAGTCTCTTCAACTATCTTTGTTCTGCAGTTGACGACTCTGTATGCCTTGCAAGTAGATGAATAACCAACAAAATACCCTGCATCCACCTTAGGATCAAATTTATGGAGTTGATCCTTTATGTGAGAATAAAACAGGGACACCCAAATGCTTTGAAAAATGAAATTAGAGGAGCCAAGTGATGGAGAACTTCATATGAGTCTTCATCAACCTCTGATTTACTAAGACTCTATTCTGCACATAGCAAGTTGTGTTAACAGCTTCAGCCCAAAAGGTCAGTGGCAAACCAGAGTAGCCAGCATGGACCTTGCAACTTCAATTAGGGTCCTGTTCTTTCTCTCCACTACTCCATTTTGTTCTGGAGTCCTTGGGATGCTAAACTGCCTTTTGATTCCCTTTGAAAGATAGAAGTCATCAAGTGTATGGTTTCTGAATTCAGTTCCATTGTCACTCCTAATACACTTGACTGGAAGGGAATACTGCTTCTCAATATACAACACAAAGTGAATAATCTTCTGAGCAACCTCATCCTTTGAATGTAGAAAGAAAGTCCATACAAATCTGGAGTAATCATCCACAATTACCAGACAGTATTTCTTCTTTGCCATGCTCATTACTCTCACAGGACCAAATAGATCCATATGCAGTAATTGCAAGCAGGCAGTGGACTTAGGCTCTTCAATAGGAGGGAATGAGACTTTGTGCTGTTTTCCTTTTAAACAAGCAGTGCAGGTTTTATCACAGTGGAACTCCTTTATTGGTAAGCCTCACTAAACTAGTGTGGATAAGGTGATTCATGTTTTTGAAATGAACATGACCCAGCCTTCTGTGCCACAGTTTAGATTCTTGAGAAGAGGCTTTGGAAAATAGGCAAGGATTGCCTCTGAGATCTATTTTCTTGGAAAGATCTAAGGCATACACTCTTCCTGTCCTGTTGGCTCTCAGGAGAGTGTGTTCATCCAACACTTATCAATCAAATGCAGAACTTTGGATGACAGAATCCTACAGTTCTGACTGGTGAAAAGAGCAACATGGCCTTTATCACACATTTGACTGACACTCAAGAGATTGTACTTGAGATTTTCCACATGATTAACATCATCAAACTTGATTTCTCCATTGGAGACAAAGCCATTCCAATGATGTAACCCCTAGCATCATTGCCAAAAGAAACAAACCCCTTCTTTCCTTGAGAGTAGTCATGAAGAAGAGAGCTGTTCCCAGTCATGTGCATAGATCCCCCACTGTCCACATACCAGATGCTACTTTGGCATGTTGGAGAACCCTGCAATAATAAACAATCAGTTAGTTTTGCAGACCTAAACCTTTTTAAATTTTTAGGCCTGGTCTCGTCAACAGATGGTGTAAACTAACAGGTTTATTGGAAACAACAGCCTGAGAGGAGAAGATGGTGAAGAAGAGGAATCCTTTGGCTTGGACCTCCTTTCTGTGGTTTCAACATAGGAGCATCTTATTGGTTAACTCTACCCAATAGATGTTGAACCATCATAACCAGCTGTGTCTGATTTGGTGATAAAGCTTTCAGCTCATCAGACACATTGCCAGTGGAGTTTGATAAGTTCCTACATTGCACCTTCTTCTTCTGAGCACTCTCAGCTACCACCGTTTAACCCCTTCTTTTTGGATTTCTTTGAGGACTTAAGGGTTACAGGATTTGATTTTGCTCATACAAATGTGGTCTCAAACTCAGTTTTCATTTTTACCATTTTCTCTTTAATCTCCTCTTTATGTTTGAGTTGGAACCTCTTTTGTACCAGCAATCATCAGTAAGATGATTGACCAAACCACATACTTCACTTGGTTTCTTCTTCGTCTTAGGTTAATCATCAAGTAAAGAGGGTGAAGCAACTGAAGACTTGCTCTTCAGTGCTTTGGAAGCATGTGTGCTTTCTTGACTTCCTCTTTAGTAGTCTTCAAACTCTTTCTACTGACAGTTTTCTTCTTTACAGTACTGTACTGGACTAGTTGGAGTTTGAACTTCAGGTGTTAAATCCTGCTCTCTAGTCCTTTCAGGACTTTCAGAATTAACTCCTGAGTCGATCAACTCATTGATCATGTGAGTGTCAGCAGTGAAACCATCAACATCAGCTGATAGGTTCTGAGAGGGCTTGATGCTGACTTCTATCTGATTGTGCTGTATCAGAAAGTAGATCACATGATGAGATGGATTGGTTATTACTCTCACCATCAGATTCTACCTCTGCTCTGGGAGTAAAATCTGTAGGTGGAGCAGTGTGATTGTAACCAGTGCCAAACTTCAAATTGGAAGCAGATTGCTTACTAAGAAGCATTTCAAAACCTTTGCATGATTGTACCCATCTATCACACTCTACCTGGGTGACTGCAAGGGTTTCTTTGAGATCTTTATACTTCTCTAGAAGTATCTCTTCCCTAGCCTTATCATCAGTTATTTGGCATTTAAGTTTGTAAATCTCATCATTCTTATCATTAAGCACAGACTCAAATTCAGCTTTGCTTTTGGAAATTATTTGTTCTAGCTCAATGTTCTTGTTGATTAAAGCTACATTTGCTTCTCTAATAGATGCAAATGCTGCTATACATGTTCAGAACATAATTTGGCTTTTGCCTCAGAGGATACCTATGATACCTTTGGTGTAGAGGCATTAGTGGATGAAGTATCAGCAGAATCCAAAGCCATATGAGCTAGATTTCCAAAGGGACTTTCACCACCATGTTGACTAGCACCTGAGAACAGTTGTTCATGACAGACAAGTCATCTGGTAAACTGCTCCAGTCAACAACTCTTGGGGTGAAGAAGCTGTGTTATTAAGTTGAGTTTGTTGATGAGATTGGGAAGGCTGTGGTTCAGGCAATGCTTGTGGTTGTTGTGCAATTGGAGCTTGAACAGGATTTGGTTGAGGCATATAATAGCAGGATAAGGATATGACATTTGACCCTGGGGAACAAAGTATGCAGGAGATCTAGGATGTGAATGATGTCCAGAACCAGCAGGATGTTGCCCTGTGTTTTGTGGACTAGTACTAGGAAAAGTCACAAAGGGTGCAGAAGAGTTAGATCCAGTTGATTTACACTCTCTTGCAAAGTGTCCCAGCCTTTGGCATTTGTGACACCTCAACTTACTCTTGTCAAAACCAACTTTGGTTTTGCCAGAGAGTCCAGGAAATTTCCTGCCAGTTCTCTTATAGAACTTCTGAGATCTGATATTAATCAATGTCATTTGACTTAGAATATCCATCTCTTCTAGATCATCACCAGCTATTCCTTTCAAATCATCCATGATGAAGCATAATTGTCACTATTACTGCCAGAATGACACTCAATACCAACAAATGCATGATCAGAACTATTTGTAGAGAAATCAATATGCTCATCATAATTGCTTTCAGATGCAGCATATTCTACTCATGACCAACCAAGGCAGTATTCCCTGGTACAAAGTCATCAGTGAGCTTTCCTGATGAGGACAGTTTCTCTTCTGCTCTATCTCTCTTTCAAATGTAAGCAGTTTCCCATGAAGTTGGTGAGAGATAGGCTATCCAGATTTGCACTGGAGCGTAGGACAATAGTGTATTGTCCCATCTCTCAGGCAGTGATCTGAAGAACCTGTTATTCATCTGGCTATTGGTGTATTCCTGTTTTCTCCATTTTCAGCTCAGAGATCAAGCAGGAAAACACTCAAACTGTTGAGTCAGTGTCTCACCCTTTCTATGAGAGAATGTCTCATATTGTTGGGCAAGGATTTCTCTGTTGTTTGCTAAGTCCTCATCTGTCCCCGAGTTGTTCCTTCAGGCATCTAGAGATCATGAGCAGTTTCATGATGCATAAGCCCTGAATAGATTTCATTAGGCAGTGCCATGGCCAGAATTCCATGGGCTTTAGCATCAATCTCAAATAGTTTCCGATCTTCATCAGAGTATTGTTCCTTCTTCTTCGGAACCATTTGATTGGTTTCCGGATTGTTCACCATAGGCTTATGTGGTCCATGTACCACAGATGTCCAACAACCTGAACTGTTAACAGACAGGTGATGAAGCATTCTTCGTTGCCATATGTTATACTCGGTCCTAACCAGCATCGGAGGCTTGGTTGAGGAACCGGTATTGTGAGGATCATTAGAAGGAGTAGTCATCTCAGATTCAATCAAATTCGATTAAGCTAAAACAGATTTAGAACAAAACACAACAACCAATTGAACCAAAAGAGATCTCAAAATAATGAACGAAAGCGACAGAAATTCAATAATCTATAACCAGTTCTTGCGAATATGCTAATTCAATCAACACAGATATCAATTAGCAGTTTCAATGATCAATTTTAGATCGATCAAGATGATTAACCTGCTCTGATACCACTTGTTAGGATGAGTGATCTACGTTTGATTGATTAGAGAGTATATCAGCGGAATTCTAACAATGAATTACCCAATTCACAAGAACGAAACGATATTCAATGAAGAACAAAGACGGTTATAGAAAGCGAAAATTCTGCAAATATATTTCATTCAATATTTGTTAGGATCAGGGATCTACGTTTGATTGATTGAGAGTATAGCAGCGGAATTCAAACAATGAATTAGCCGATTCACAAGAACGAAACGATATCAATGAAGAACAAAGACGGTTATAGAGAGAGATTCTGCAAATATATTTCATTCGATATTCGCTTTCGTGGTAACGAAATGTCACAATTACAATTAGTTCGACACCACTTCTTATATATAAGAGATGTGACGTGTGCTGATGTCACTTGATAGTGACATCTAACAGATTTATTACAACTGAAACACAACTACTGAAGATGTCAAAACAGCTGACATCTCCTTACAAAAAGGCTAATGTGTTATCAAGTTGTTATAAACTACTGAAAAACATAAAACTACTGAAACTACAACGACTGAAGAACAAGCTCTTCAGTCGTTTTACACAAAACTACTAAAAGTAAAAATATAAAACTACTGATATTACAACTACTGAAGAAGTACTCTTCAGCTGTTGTGACAAACTACTCAAACTTCATACTTGGTCTTCAGACTTGAACTTCAGATGTTTCATCAGCTATGACTTCAGTAGATATCATCAGCTGATGTCTTCAGTCTTTGTCTTCAACTTTGTACACACACAGTGTTGATCTTCAGCACTTGTAGACTCTTCAGCTGTTATACTTCAGTACTTTGAACTTCAGCTTCAGCACTTGTTTTCTTCAGCTATTCAGCTTCAGCACTTGTGTTCTTCAGCTGTTCAGCTTCAGCACTGTTGTTCTTCAGCTGTTCAGCTTCAGCACTTGTGTTCTTAGCTGTTCAGCTTCAGCACATGTGTTCTTCAGCAGTTCAGCTGCAGCACTTGTGTTCTTCAGCTATATTGCTTCAGTACTGTGTTCTTCAGCTGTTGAACTTCAGCACTTTAGTCTTCAGCTTTGAAGTCTTCAGCACTTGATCTTCAGCGTTGGAGTTTTCAGTACTTGTCAAACTACTGATGAAGCTTTCAGCAGTTGTTGTGATATCATGTGGGACTTAGAGGTTTTCTGATCTTGGCTCATTGGTTCTTTTGGTCCAACAAACTCCCCCTGAACCAATGCAGCCAAAACCTCTAATTATTTATTATCCCACTTATTGTTGGCAAAAGATTGGTCTTTTTCCTTCTTGATGAGTAGAAAAGATGACCCATATAAGCTCCGGCCTAGGAGGAAATCTCAGATATTTTTTTGGCAAGATATGAATGGGAACTCTGTTTTGGGGACTGGACACAGAGTTGCTATCCCTTCATGAGATCTATTTCTCGTGTATGAGCCTGTAGGATTCTCTGGTGGTATGGCTCTGAGAAACATGATTGTTCTTCCATGGTCAGGTTCTCGGCTTCACCATCAAACAATCCTTCTCGCCCATACAACTCTGAGATGTACTTGGCTTGTTTGCCATTTTTGAGCTCAACTGTCGTAATCTGTTGTATGCAAACTCATCAGGATGATTCCCTTCGAGTAACAGACTGAGCTCATTTTGTTTGAATTTCTCAAGCCTCTTGTAGACTAACCCCTTTTTAATAATTCTGTCTCTAGCATCTTCTGGGTGGTTGTTTAGTCTCGTAGGCCTTCTTGAATCTTCGACAATCTCCCAGGTGATACTACAAGGGCCACTGTGATCTCTTCATCTACGATCCTCTTTGACTTGACCCTTGTATCTCGAAGTAATGTCTTTCTTTACAATCCTGTGAGCCACCCTCGGACCAGGCCATACTCTCACCCTTTCCTTCTGATATTGAAATGTGTTGGCGAGAGTATACAACCTCAGAGCTTCTTTCTTCATACTGATATTGATGACGAAGCAGCATAAGTTTTGTCAATGCTTTTCAGCATTTCATCATCATGAAGCTTTTGCTGCTCCTCTTCTTCAATCTTACTCTTACAGCATCCATCTGTGAGGTGGAGTGATGGGCATAGGTTTGGCTTTCGCCAATGTTAGAACTGCAGACAGAGGCAGCCTATCTTCTTCCACATCATCCTCTTCTTCTTCTTCTTCTAGCCTCAACACCCTTCTCTTCTTCTTCTTAGATGCATCATCGGCTATTGGTTTTAGATGGTAAGGGAGTTGGTTTTTGAAGTTGAGGAAGTTTGGATTTGGGCTTTGAGATTGGTTTGGAGATTTGAGGGGTAGGCTATTTTTGAGTGGGTGGAAGGGAAGGTTGTTCCAGCATTTTGTTGTGAGTTTAGCCTTTGTAAGTCTTGCCATTTCAAACCTTTTTCCAGCCCCAGCCTCATCAAGGGCTTCAATGATAATCCCCTTATGGAATTGCTCAGACAGACAGATTCTGGTGGCTATAGCCAGAATACTGTCTCTGGTCCATGCGCGAATCTCCATCAAAGATCTTCCCAAGTATTTGGCAATGAAACGGATCATGATCTCCAATCTCTCCTTTTCCAGTACATCATACCCAGCCCATCGGGTTTGAATCTCCTCCACTTCCAGCTTCCTGATCTCACTATCTAATGTGGCTGTATCAAAACCTTGCTTGAAGAGTTGCTCAATGATTTTATCCATGGATCGGCTGTGTGTGTCATCTGCATCTTTTACCAGCTCTTCCAAGGATTTTTCTTCAGCATAGGTTGATCATCAGCACTTTTCTTTCTTTTGTAGGTGATCAGTTGTGTTGCTTTTCTTTTTCCAACTCCTGGATTTGTTCTTTTGCCTTCTCATCCTCAGTTCTTTTCTTCTTCTTTTCTTTCCTGCAGTACTCTACCCTCCCCCTTTTTGGATGCATTGGTGGTAGGGGTTTGTACCGCTGAAAGTGTTTTTGCACAACATTATCAATCAGTGGTTGTAAAGTTGAGGAAATCCTCTCATCAATGGCTTTAGTAACAATTTCATTGATAATGGGAGTGATGAGAGGTATGGATTGTTGGAATACAGCAACCATTGCTCTGGGGGTTCTGTCCCGGAGAGATAGTGCCAAAAGCTGAAGCTGGAGGCTCATGAGTGAGAGGGTAAGTGTTTTTGGGAACCTTCAACTGAAGGTGCCATCTGTGGGTTGGTGGAGGCAGATGGTCTTTGATCCTTAGAAGTTTGGCAAGCAGCTCTTTGAGTCTGCTCACCTCCTCCTCCAGGATGGTGTTTTGGGCGATTACATCGTAAAAGAAGCCCAGGTCATCATCAGTAGATACTGAATCACCTGACCTCCTGATAGGATCAGGATGAACATGCACTGAGTGTAGCTCAGTTGTAGCATGTGCCCCTTTGTCTTGGTACTGGGGACTTCCTGCCTCAGGACTATGTCCGTCATCAGCAGTTGCCTCTGGTAAGGACTTAGTAATGGTACCAACTACAACCTGATCATATGCTGATGCAGGAGAAGTGGCAGCCTCACCAGAAGTCCAATCTCCATTCTACACTAGGAAAGGAACATTGTAACCCCTATGCTGTGGGTTTTCAGCTGCACTTTGTCCTCCCCCTCAATGGTAGAGTGTTCCCAGTAGTATTGGTATCTGGGGAGGGGGTGAGGAGTGCAATTGAGTCAACACTTGTGCAACAAGCAATGTAGGACTTTGGGGGGCGGTTGCATGGGGTGAAGGGATAGAAGCAGTGTGCACCTGGGGAGGAAGGTGCTCTTCAATGGCAATCCCCTCAAGTGAGGAAGATCCCAGAGTGTGGGTACCCCTTGTGTGGTTGCTGCAGGCTCCTGTTGAGAGGAATCCTGAGCGGCTATGGCTGGAAGAGTCCTTATATCCACTAGGGGTTATAACCAGTGGATATATCCTGCGTTTGTGTTGCAGGGGCATCCTTAGGGGACTCATTTCCCTGAGTAGCCGTTTTGGGTTTCTTTTTAGTGGGTTTGGTGGGGACTTTTGATGTTGAGGTGGTGGCTGTGGGTTCCAACTGCGTGGGTTTGCGCAGCTTGGCAGCCAGTTTGAGTGAGTGGTCAGAGTTGTGCCGGGAGTATACTTCAGGCAAAACAGCCATAGCAGGGACTCCCAGGCCAACAAGTCCCTCAGCTTGAAGCTGGTTTGTAATTATGGCCATTATGAACCGCGGATATAATATCCAACGGTTAGCAGTTAGTTTTTGAGCCATATCCTTGAGCTCTGAAAATATTATTTCCGAAAAATTTAAAGGCTGTTGCTCAAGAATAGAATACATTACCTGCTGCCACTTTGTAGACATTTGATCCCAAGACGAAGTCTTAGGAGCCAAACAGACATTTACCATGTGAAATATTAGACGTTCAGCGTCATGGAAATGTTTCTTCAGTATGGTGGAGGCACTAAGGTTGCCCTGATATCCATGGTGGGCAAAGGATAAATCAGTTGTGCCCTTTGGATATCCAGCAGGAGAAGTGGCATCATCCAGGTGTAGAGTTTGACGAAGTATATCGGGAGTGATGACCACTTCGTGGTTGTTGACGACCGACCGGAGAGACGCTGTGTTGTTCTCCCCAGTGGTGAGGGTGACGTTCATCCAAAACTGATTAAGGGATTCGGCATGAAGGATTGGATTGAGAAGAAAGGCCGTTTTGTATGGTGACTGGACCATAAGATCAATAGCATATCGAACTTAGCCCAGAATGGCGATTTGGTGAGGTAAGCTACACAGTTGTGTCGCGGTTTGATTTGCATGGACGCCATTTAGAAGAGAGAAGTTGGAGAGATGAACGTTAGGTTTGAAGAAGATGAAGCTCTGAAGGATTAGGTCAGGATATTTATAGGGTACGGGTTAGAAAACGACTGAAGGAATTGGTGTTAGTCATCAGTAGTTTTAAACGACTGTTGACATTATTACCCTTTCAGACGTTGAAACAGCTGAAGTCGTGGTTTTAGGCATCAGTAGTTAGAAAACTACTGAAAAGCCATGGTTTTGACTTCAGATGATGAAACAACTGAGGACTTGGTGTTTGTCATCAGTAGTTGTGAAACTACTGAAGACAGTGGTTTTGTCATCAGTTGTTGTAAACAGCTGAAGACTTGGTATTAGTCATCAGTAGTTATAAAAACTACTGAAGACATGGTTTTGCTTCAGTTGTTTAGAATGAAACAACATTGTTGAAACAACTGAAGAGAAAGTTCTCTTCAGTAGTTTTCGTCAATTCATAGCCTTTCAGCTGTTTCATACTGTCCTCAACACTTACTCATCAGACTTTGCATCTGCTTTTCAAGTGTTTCATAGGACGTCAGTACTTATCTGTTTGTACTGATTTCAGTAGTTGTAATACATCAGTAGTGTAACTACATCAGTAGTTGTAAACATCAGTAGTTTGAATAGATAAAGTACATCAGTACTTGTGAGGCATTTAGCCGTCAGTAGTTATAAAAACTACTGAAGGGGAAAGACTCATCAGTACTTATATGTGACATGGGTACCAATGATCACTAGTAATTAATACTGAAATCATCAGTAGTTGTCACTTATTCTAGCTGCAACATACCAAGCCTTAACACAAGGTTTTGGAAAGTAGAACTATCCAAAGGCTTCGTAAAGATATCAGCAAGCTCATCAGCACTAGGCACAAACTTAGGATCAATCAGACCTTTTTCAAAACAATCCCGAATAAAGTGATGTCTGATCTCTATATGTTTGGTCCTAGAGTGCTGGACTGGATTTTTGACAATACACAGAGCTGAAGAACTATCCATTAATAATGGAGTCTTAGTCTCTGTAATGCCATAGTCCAGAAGTTGTTTCTGAAGCCAGAGTACCTGAGAAGTACAACTTGCAGCAGCAATGTACTCGGCCTCAGCAGTTGATGTAGCAACAGATGTTTGTTTCTTACTCTGCCAAGAAATCAAACAGTTGCCTAGGAATTGACAACCACCAGAAGTTGACTTTCTAGTTAACTTGCACCCTGCATAGTCACTATCTGAAAAAGCAACTAATTTGCAAGAGTGTCCAGTGGAATACCATAAAACCAGAGATTGTGTACCTTGCAAATATCTAAAGATTCTCTTGACTGCAATCAAATGACTCTTTAGGAGCAGCCTGAAATCTAGCACAACACATGTAGCAAACATAATATCTGGTCTAGAAGCTGTTAAATACATCAAGGACCCAATCATACATCTGTAAAGTGTTTCATCAACAGCTTTACCTTTCTGATCAGCATCCAGTTGTGTGGTGTTGCACATGGGAGTAGAACAGGGCTTACAGTTTTGTAAATCAAACTTATTCAAAAGATCTTTTGTATATTTGACTGATGAATAAAGGTTCCATCAGCCTTTTGTTTATTTGCAAGCCTAGAAAGAACTGTAATTCTCCCATTGCACTCATTTCAACCTCTTTTTCATTAATGTTGTAAAATCATCACACAACTGGGGATCAGAGGATGCAAAAATGATATCATCAACATAAATCTGAACAAGTAGCTTATGCTGATCCACCTTCTTAATAAACAAAGTTTTATCAATGGAGCCTCTAGTGAAATTATTCTTAAGAAGAAAAGTAGAGAGTGTCTCATACCAGGCTCTAGGAGCTTGTTTCAACCCATAAGAGCCTTATCAAGTTTATACACCCATTCAGGATGTTTATTATCCTCAAAGCCTGGTGGTTGACACACATAACTTCTTCCTTTATTTTACCATATAAAATGCACTTTTGACATCCATTTGAAAAATTTAAGATTGTGGAATGCAGCATAGGCTAAAAACAATCTGATTGCCTCTAGTCTGGCTACAGGGGCAAAGGTTTCATCATAGTCAATACCTTCTTCTTGTGAAAAACCCTGTACAACCAGTCTAGCCTTGTTCTTAACAATACGCCCATTTTCATTAGTTTTATTCCTAAACACCCATTTAGTGCCTATTGCACACTTACCTGGGGGAAGAGGAACCAGTTCCCACACTTGCTGTTTCTTGAACTGAAGTAGCTCAAGCTGCATAGCTTCAACCCATCCATTGTCTCTCAAAGCAACATGGTAGTTCTTTGGCTCTAGCTGACTGATGAAGAGAGCATAGAAGCAGAAGTTAGACAATTGACTTCTTGTTGAAAACCAGCATTGATATCACCAATAATCTGAGACATGGGGTGATTCTTCAGTTCTTGATAAACAATGAGATGTGTGCAAGTGTTTGTAGAACCTTCAGTAGCAGCAGATGTTGATGTAGACTCTTGAAACCAAGAATTAGATGGTAACTCAAAAGATGTAGAGGAAACAGAGATCTCATCAGCATTTGTTGTGGATGGAACTGCTGAAGCTACAGGAACATCAAATTTAGCAGACACAGGCAGTTGGTCACTAAACTTGAATAGGTGAGTATTGATATTATCATCATCATCATCAATACCACCAGGTGGAAGACATGCTGCAGAAGATGATTTATCCACAGGATCTGCAACAGCTGGAGGTTGATAAGGAACATATTGCAGTATGTCCAAATCAAACAACTCCACAGGGTTTTGTGGAATCTTGTCCAAAGGAGATTCATTAAACTTCACATGCAAAGTCTCTTCAACTATCTTTGTTCTGCAGTTGAAGACTCTGTATGCCTTGCAAGTAGATGAATAACCAACAAAATACCCTGCATCCACCTTAGGATCAAATTATGGAGTTGATCCTTTGTGTTGAGAATAAAACAGGGACACCCAAATGCTTTGAAAAATGAAATTAGAGGAGCCAAGTGATGGAGAACTTCATATGGAGTCTTCATCAACCTCTGATTTACTAAGACTCTATTCTGCACATAGCAAGCTGTGTTAACAGCTTCAGCCCAAAAGGTCAGTGGCAAACCAGAGTCAGCCAGCATGGACCTTGCAGCTTCAATGGGTCCTGTTCTTTCTCTCCACTACTCCATTTTGTTCTGGAGTCCTTGGGATGCTAAACTGCCTTTTGATTCCCTTTGAAAGATAGAAGTCATCAAGTGTATGGTTTCTGAATTCAGTTCCATTGTCACTCCTAATACACTTGACTGGAAGGGAATACTGCTTCTCAACATACAACACAAAGTGAATAATCTTCTGAGCAACCTCATCCTTTGAATGTAGAAAGAAAGTCCATACAAATCTGGAGTAATCATCCACAATTACCAGACAGTATTTCTTCTTTGCCATGCTCATTACTCTCACAGGACCAAATAGATCCATATGCAGTAATTGCAAGCAGGCAGTGGACTTAGGCTCTTCAATAGGAGGGAATGAGACTTTGTGCTGTTTTCCTTTTAAACAAGCAGTGCAGGTTTCATCACAGTGGAACTCCTTTATTGGTAAGCCTCTGACTAAACTATTGTGGATAAGCTGATTCATGTTTTTGAAATTAACATGACCCAGCCTTCTGTGCCACAGTTTAGATTCTTGAGAAGAGGCTTTGGAAAATAGGCAAGGATTGCCTCTGAGATCTATTTTCTTGGAAAGATCTAAGGCATACACTCTTCCTGTCCTGTTGGCTCTCAGGAGAGTGTGATCATCCAACACTTATCAATCAAATGCAGAACTTTGGATGACAAATCCTACAGTTCTGACTGGTGAAAAGAGCAACATGGCCTTTATCACACATTTGACTGACACTCAAGAGATTGTACTTGAGATTTTCCACATGATTAACATCATCAAACTTGATTTCTCCATTGGAGACAAAGTTCCAATGATGTAACCCCTAGCATCATTGCCAAAAGAAACAAACCCCTTCTTTCCTTGAGAGTAGTCATGAAGAAGAGAGCTGTTCCCAGTCATGTGCATAGATCCCCCACTGTCTACATACCAGATGCTACTTTGGCATGTTGGAGAACCCTGCAATAATAAACAATCAGTTAGTTTTGGAGACCCAAACCTTTTTGGTTTTGGGCCTGGTCTCATCAACAGATGGTAAACTAACAGGTTTATTGGAAACAACAGCCTGAGAGGAAGAAGATGCTGAAGAAGAGGAATCCTTTGGCTTTGGACCTCCTTTTCTGTGGTTTCAACATAGGAGCATCTAATTGGTTAACTCTCTACCCAATAGATGTTGAACCATCATAACCAGCTGTGTCTGATTTTGTGATAAAGCTTTCAGCTCATCAGACACATTGCTAGTGGAGTTTGATAAGTTTCTATGTTGCACCTTCTTCTTCTGAGCACTCTCAGCTGTCACCTGTTTAACCCCTTCCTTTTTGGATTTCTTTGAGGACTTAAGGGTTACAGGATTAGATGTTGCTCATACAAATGTGGTCTCAAACTCAGTTTTCATTTTTACCATTTTCTCTTTAATCTCGTTTTTATGTTTGAGTTTGGAACCTCTTTTGTACCAGCAATCATCAGTAAGATGATTGAACAAACCACATACTTCACATGGTTTCTTCTTCATCTTTGGTTGATCATCAACTAAAGAGGGTGAAGCAACTGAAGACTTGTTCTTCAGTGCTTTGGAAGCATTGTTTGCTTTCTTGACTTCCTCTTTAGTAGTCTTCAAACTCTTTCTACTGACAGTTTTCTTCTTTTTAGTACTGGCAGTAGTTGGAGTTTGAACTTCAGGTGTTAAATCCTGCTCTCTAGTCCTTTCAGGACTTTCAGAATTAACTCCTGAGTTGATCAACTCATTGATCATGTGAGTGTCAGCAGTGGAACCATCAACATCAGCTGATAGGTTCTGAGAGGGCTTGATGCTGACTTCTACTTCTGATTGTGCTGTATCAGAAAGTAGATCACATGATGAGATGGATTGGTTATTACTCTCACCATCAGATTCTACCTCTGCTCTGGAGTAAAATCTGTAGGTGGAGCAGTGTGATTGTAACCAATGCCAAACTTCACATTGGAAGCAGATTGCTTACTAAGAAGCATTTCAAAACCTTTGCATGATTGTACCCATCTATCACACTCTACCTGGGTAACTGCAAGGGTTTCTTTGAGATCTTTATACTTCTCTAGAAGTATCTCTTCCCTAGCCTTATCATCAGTTATTTGGCATTTAAGTTTGTAAATCTCATCATTCTTATCATTAAGCACAGACTCAAATTCAGCTTTGTTTTTGGAAATTATTTGTTCTAGCTCAATGTTCTTGTTGATTAAAGCTACATTTGCTTCTCTAATAGATGCAAATGCTGCTATGCATGTTTCAGAACATAATTTGGCTTTTGCCTCAGAGGATACCTGTGATACCTTTGGTGTAGAGGCATTAGTGGATGAAGTATCAGCAGAATCCAAAGCCATAAGAGCTAGATTTCCAAAGGGACTTTCACCACCATGTTGACCAGCACCTGAGAACAGTTGTTCATGACCACAAGTCATCTGGTAAACTGCTCCAGTCAACAACTCCTGGGGGTGAAGAAGCTGTGTTGTTGAGGTTGAGTTTGTTGATGAGATTGGGAAGGTTGTGGTTCAGGCAATGCTTGTGGTTGTTGTGCAATTGGAGCTTGAACAGGATTTGGTTGAGGCATATAATAGCAGGGATAAGGATATGACATTTGACCCTGGGGAACAAAATATGCAGGAGATCTAGGATGTGAATGATGACCAGAACCAGCAGGATGTTGCCCTCTGTTTTGTGGACTAGTACTAGGAAAAGTCACAAAGGGTGCAGAAGAGTTAGATCCAGTTGATCTACACTCCTTGCAAAGTGTCCTAGCCTTTGGCATTTGTGACACCTCAACTTACTCTTGTCAAAACCAACTTTGGTTTTGCAGAGAGTCCAGGAAATTTCCTGCCAGTTCTCTTATAGAACTTCTGAGATCTGATATTAATCAGTGCCATTTGGCTCAGAATATCCATCTCTTCTAGATCATCATCAGCTATTCCTTTCAGATCATCCATAATGAAGCATAATTGTCACTATTACTGCCAGAATGACTCTCAATACCAACAAATGCATGATCAGAACTATTTGAAGAGAAATCAATATGCATCATAATTGCTTTCAGATGCAGCATATTCTGACTCATGACCAACCAAGGCAGTATTCCCTGGTACAAAGTCATCAGTGAGCTTTCCTGATGAGGACAGTTTCCTCTTCTGCTCTATCTCTCTTTCAAATGTAAGCAGTTTCCCATGAAGTTGGGTGAGAGATAGACTATCCAGATTTGCACTAGAGCGTAGGACAATAGTGTATGTGTACCATCTCTCAGGAAGTGATCTGAGGAATCTGTTGTTCATCTGGCTATTGGTGTATTCCTGTTTCACCATTTTCAGCTCAGATATCAAGCAGGAAAAGCGCTCAAACTGTTGAGTCAGTGTCTCACCCTTTCTATGAGAGAATGTCTCATATTGTTGGGCAAGGATTTCTCTGTTGTTTGCTAAGACCTCATCTGTGCCACCGAATTGTTCCTTCAGGGCATTCCAGAGATCATGAGCAGTTTCATGATGCATAAGCCCTGAATAGATTTCATTAGGCAGTGCCATGGCCAGAATTCCATGGGCTTTAGCATCAATCTCAATAGTTTCCGATCTTCATCAGAGTATTGTTCCTTCTTCTTCGGAACCATTTGATTGGTTTCCGGATTTTCACCATAGGCTTATGTGGTCCATGTACCACAGATGTCCAACAACCTGAACTGTTAACAGACAGGTGATGAAGCATTCTTCATTGCCATATGTTATACTCGGTCCTAACCAGCATCGGAGGCTTGGTTGAGGAACCGGTATTATGAGGATCATTAGAAGGAGTCGTCATCTTAGATTCAGTCAAATTCGATTAAACTAAAACAGATTTGGAACAAAACACAACAACCAATTGAACCAAAAGAGATCTCAAAAAATGCGACAGAAATTCAATAATCTATAACCAGTTCTTGCGAATACGCTAATTTAATCAAACACAGATATCAATTAGCAGTTTCAATGATCAATTGTTAGATCGATCAATGATTAACCTGCTCTGATACCACTTGTTAGGATCAGTGATCTACGTTTGATTGATTTGAGAGTATAGCAGCGGAATTCAAACAATGAATTAGCTGATTCACAAGAACGAAACGATATTCAATGAAGAACAAAGACGGTTATAGAGAGAGAATTCTGCAAATATATTTCATTCAATATTCGCTTTCGTGGTAACGAATGTCACAATTACAATTAGGTCGACACCTCTATATATAAGAGATGTGACGTCTGCTGATGTCACTTGATAGTGACATCTAACAGATTTATTACAACTGAAACACAACTACTGAAGATGTCAAAACAGCTGACATCTCCTTACAAAAATGCTAAGTGTTATCAGTTGTTATAACTACTGAAAAACATAAAACTACTGAAACTACAACGACTGAAGAACAAGCTCTTCAGTCGTTTTACAAAACTACTGAAAGTAAAAATATAAAACTACTGATATCACAACTACTGAAGAAGTACTCTTCAGCTGTTGTGACAAACTACTGAAACTTTAGTACTTGGTCTTCAGACTTGAACTTCAGATGTTTCATCAGCTGATGACTTCAGTAGATATCATCAGCTGATGTCTTCAGTCTTTGTCTTCAGACTTTGTACACCAGTTGTTGATCTTCAGCACTTGTAGACTCTTCAGCTGTTATACTTCAGTACTTTGAACTTCAGCTTCAGCACTTGTGTTCTTCAGCTGTTCAGCTTCAGCACTTGTGTTCTTCAGCTGTTCAGCTTCAGCACACTTGTGTTCTTCAGTTGTTCAGCTTCAGCACTGTGTTCTTCAGCTGTTCAGCTTCAGCACTTGTGTTCTTCTTCAGTTGTTCAGCTTCATCACTTGTGTTCTTCAGCTGTTTAGCTTCATACTTGTGTTCTTCAGCTGTTGAACTTCAGCACTTTGTCTTCAGCTGTTGAAGTCTTCAACACTTGATCTTCAGCTGTTGGAGTTTTTAGTACTTTCAACTGCTGATGAAGCTTTCAGCAGTTGTTGTGATATCATGTGGGACTTAGAGGTTTTCTGATCTGGCTCATTGTTCTTTTGGTCCAACAATATTCGCTTTTGTGGTAACGGAATGTCACAATTACAATTAGGTTGACACCTCTTATATAAGAGATGTGACGTCTGCTGATGTCACTTGATAGTGACATCTAACAGAATTATTTCAACTGAAACACAACTGCTGAATATGTCAAAACAGCTGACATCTCCTTACAAAAATACTAAGTGTTATCAGTTATTATAACTACTGAAAAACATAAAACTACTAAAGAACAAGCTCTTCAGTCATTTTACAAAACTACTGAAAGTAAAAACATAAAACTACTAATATCACAACTACTGAAGAAGTACTCTTCAGCTGTTGTGGCAAACTACTGAAACTTCAGTACTTGATCTTCAGACTTGAACTTCAGACGTTTCATCAGCTGATGACTTCAATAGATATCATCAGCTGATGTCTTCAGTCTTTGTCTTCAGACTTTGTACACCAGTTGTTGATCTTCAGCACTTGTAAACTCTTCAGCTGTTGTACTTGAGTACTTTGGTCTTCAGCTTCAGCACTTGTGTTCTTCAGCTATTGAACTTCAGCACTTTAGTCTTCAGCTGTTGAAGTCTTTAGCACTTGATCTTCAGCTGTTGGAGTTTTCAGCACTTGTCGAACTGCTGATGAAGCCTTCAGCAGTTGTTTTGATATCATGTGGGACTTAGAGGTTTTCTGATCTTGGCTCATTGGTTCTTTTGGTCCAACAGACCCGTTGGTGACTTTATGTGTTGTAAACCATTCAAGTAATCATACACATATATCATACATAGTTAACATTCAAACAGATCATATGTATGCTATATCATCCAGGTGTAACACTTAGATCATCATACAACCAAGTATCATACAAGTCATGCGAATCTAGAACATTAACATAACCACTAGTTATGACACAACTAACATGACACACAAAGATCAAATCACTCACCACATGCCATGTGAAGCCACTCACGACTTCATATCCTAACCTTGCCAATCCTACTAACTAGGGGCCTCAGATTCGCACGCGTGTATGATGATCATAATCATATTCATTCGCCATGTACATTGCATTCAACAACATCACAACAATCAATTTCCAGTCCCAAACATGATGTCCTAACTACTAATCAACATCAACATCATACATGATCATAAATGTCCAAATGTCATTCATGATTACCCTGACATCTCATACAACCAAACTACCATGTTCTACCACATTAGAATTTATCCATGATCATACTAACGTGCTCCTAACATCCCAAACATGTTTAAACTACCATTTTTCAGACTTTATGCAAATAAAGTTTCCCTTTTGGGAAAGTACATCCCAACATCTGTCAACCACCCAATGTATTCATGAATCCATCATAATTATACCATCTCAAGCTCATAACAATATCTAGACATGATCAACAATACCTAATCACCATAATCTAACAATCTTCATGAACAAAAGTTTCTACTTTTGGCAAGCTATGAACGAAAACATCCATTCAAAGATTTCCAGCATTCATAACAACAATGTTGCATCTAATCATCATCATGAACACATCCATAACATGAATCCATCACTAGATCATCATTACATGCAAAATAAAGTTACTATTATTAGTAACCTATGAACACCAACTTCAATTCACCAATTTCTTGCAAAATCAATGTAACCTAACATTCATACAACCTACTAATCATCATACATTCATCAAACAGTCATCAACTTCACATAATCATGCCATTTTCGAACTAGGGTTTGCTTCATAATCAAAGTTCATGATCAATCCACTAAAAACATAGAATTCATCCATAATCAACGTTAAACAACACGTAATCAATCCAACTAACATACTAACATCATCAAACAACATCAAATTCGACCCCATGAAGCCCCATTCACGCATTTAGGTTTGGCCCTTGTTGATACATATATGTCCCTAGATCATGATATGAAATGTAATAGATCTTGTTTATCTGATTTTGGTGTAATTTGATATGATTAATGAAATGATATTGGTTGTTTGTGATTTGTAATGACTAATATTTCATTAATGAGTTGATATTAAATTGGTTAATTAGGTTAGCGATTGTTTGAATGGTTACACATAATGTTTATTAATTAATACATTCAAACTTAACATAATGAAATTCTCATGCGAATGGCCCATGCGAATGGACCATAAGCATGAATAACTTCATACGAATGACTTAGTCGCATGACTGAACCGGGAGACTGGATTAGTCGTATGATTGACACATAAGATTGGCTCAGTCACACGACTGAACACTCAGTGGTGCGGATGAATCAACCGCATGGTTCAATCGCACGACTGAACCATACTAATGGTTCAGTCGCACGATTGAATAATACCAACCTATAAATACAACCCAATTGTGAAAAATAGGGCTTTTGATTAATTATGATTCCATACGTACTCTAGCCGTCCAGAACCCTCACAATTCGTTCTCCAAGTTCATAGAACACATTAGATTGATTCCCAATCGATTTCTAACGTTAGTTTCAATTCTTGATTGATTCTTCGTGTGTTCTCACTGATTGGATCGCCAATCAAATAGGATTCCGCACTATTTGATCTGGTTTACACGCTAATCTCCAGGTATTTCGTTCAAATACCAGGTCCTAACAAGTGGTATCAGAGCCATAGGCTCTTGATTACGTGTGATTCAATCAATATTGATAAAAAGCTTGTGTTTTGCACTAAAAACGCATTCTTTTGTGTCTAAAGTGATCTTGGACATTCCCTGCTCATCAAATTTTGGTTTCTACGGAATTAGGCGATCAGACCTTGCGAAAGTTCGAATTTTTACGGCTAAAACACGTTTAACCTAGAAATTTTCGCAAAACAGCAACTTGAGTCGCACGAGTGAGCCATTCGCACGACTGGACCTCATTCGCATTGCTCAGACGCACGATTGGACATAATCGCATCTCCATTCGTACGATTGAACCTTTCGTTCGTACTGTTCATACGCATCAGATTCATTCGCACGACTGAGCTAATCGCTTAGTTCTGCCGCACGATTGAACTAGTCGTAGAGTTCATACGCACGACTAGACCATTCGCACCCTTCAGTCGCCCCAGTGACAATTTGTTTTATTAGACTTAAAGTTATTAGACTTAAAGTCATTCGTAATAGAAGATCAAATGTCAGCCTTTACTGCTGGAAAGGACTCTAGGATACAGAACCTGCTGTTGCTTGAGAGTGAGGTGGGTAATCATAATAAACCACCAAAGCTCTTGACGTAAGATGAGTTTCCCTACTGGAAACAACGTTATGAGATCTACCTCAACGGAGTGGATCCGAATCTGTGGGAAGCCATCGAAATTGGATATAGTACACCGGTGGGAGCTGATGGAGTTAAGCTAACGTTAGGAGGGATGACGGATATGCAGAAAGTCAAATACAATGGAGAAAAAAGAGTTTATGCGTTGATTACACAATCTATTCCTAAAGAGATATTCCACCAGTACTCAGAAAATAAGCAGTCCAAGAAACTTGGGATGAGCTAGAAAAGAGGTACGACGGGAATGCTTCGTTGAAGGCAATCAAAGCTAAGGAGTTAAAGAAGGAATTCGATAACTTTCGATGGGAAATGAGAGTTTGGACGATGTTATAGATAGATTCTACCATGTGATGAGTGAACTGCATACACATGGGGTGGCTACTACCATGGAAGAGAAAGTTACTAATTTTGCAGACGGATTGCCTGAAAAGTGGGCTTCATTCGTGTCTAATCTTAGACAGAATGGAATGCTGGCAAAACTACTTCATTCTTAAGTTGCGAGAAGAGTCACTTAGGATGAAGTACAGAGCTCAGAAGTCTTAATACAATCAAAATCCAGCTTTATACAATGCCACGCCTCAAGCTAAGACATCTGGAGCACCTCTCCAGACTACATTTGTGTCTAGCTCATCGGGTCCTTCACATGCATCTCCTTCAGGATCAGACACATCAGGACTTTCTTGTTCCCACTATATTGGATCCGAAGCAAGTGCTACTAAACTGAAGACCGAGAATCTCGGAAATGTGACAGTGGAAGTAGCTCGAGAACACATGGATCTTTTGGCTGCAATGGTCCATTCTTATGATGAACTTGCTGCTGGGAAGATTGAAAACAGCCATTTGCAAGACGAGGACTACGAGCAGGTGGACGAAATGGAGGTTGAGAGGATGGATATAATGTGGGCTTTAGCTAGTGCTGTTCGAAGGGCAAAGAAGTTTGTAAAACAAACCGGACAGAACTTGGTAGCTACTAAGGATACCACATTTGGCTTTTACAAGAGCAAAGTGACCTGCTTCAACTGTGGAGAGAAGAGGCACTTCAAAAGAGAATGTGTCAAGCCTAAGAAGACGAGTAACGGGAACCCGTTCTCGTCCTTCACTCGTCAAGACAAGCAAGCTACCAGTTCTACTTAATCTACAATCTTCTTCACTTGGCCAATGTATCTCTGTGGAATGTTTTTCTTGTGCATCCTATGAGACACCCTGGGATCAGGCCAAATCCTCACTCTCTCCTTTTGATATTGAAATGTATGATTAAGAGTGTATAACCTGAGAGCGTGCTTCTTCATGTTGATAACTGAAGATGTGGTAGCATATGCTTTGTCAACTCTTCTCAACAATTCCTCATCATGTTGTTTGTGAAGCTCTTCTTCTTCTAGCTTCACTTTCACAATTTGTCTTTGAGTTTGAGGAGTAATTGTTGGAGAGTGACGTTTGGCCTTAGGCAACTGTATAACAGCTGGATTGGCAGCCTATCTTCATCTTCATCATTATCTTCTTCTTCCTCTTCTAGCCTCAGTACCCTTCTCTTCCTCTTCTAGGGTACATCATCGGCTATTGGTTTTGAGGGTAAGGGAATTGGTTTGGTGGGTTGTGGTTGTGGTGGTTTTTAGGGTAAAGGGATTGTTAGTGGGTTTTGCTGTGGGAATTTTGACAGGCTGTTCTAGCATTTTGGATGTGAGTTCGGCTTTAGATTGCTTGACTAGTTCAGCCCTGCTCCCAACACCAGCATCGTTTAAGGCTTCAATAACCAATCCTTTTGTGTATACTTCAGACGAACAGATCTTGGTGGTTATTGCCAAGATGCTGTCCCTGGACCATGCCTTGATTTCAATCAATGATCTACCAAGATACTTCGCTATGAACCTGATCATGATTTCTAGCCTTTCTCTTTCCAACACATCATAACTTGCCCATCTAGCTTGGATTTCTTCAATCTCCAGTCTTCTGATTTCTGAGTCAAGTTTTTTAGTGTCGTGACCTTGCCTAAACAACTGATCAATGATGTTATCCATTGATCGGCTGTGTTCGGCATCAGCCTTCTTCACCATTGTCTCCAAGTCAGTCTCCTTTTCATTCTTCCTTTTCTTGTATGTGACATGAAAGTCTTTAGTACTTTCAGTCACTTTCTTAATGTCAGCATCCTTCACCTTCTCCTTCTCATTTTCTTTCCTATGTGCAATCCTCTTTCTTTTTGCTTTCACTGACTCAATCTCCCCTTTTGGTTGCATTGGTTGCAAGGAGTTGATTGTCGGAAAGCCTTTTGCTCACAGCATCCTCTATCAAGGGTTGTATAACTGAGGGAAGCCTCTGATCAAGGGTTTTAAGCACCATATCAGTGATAGTTGATGTGATGAGAGGTAAGGAATGTTGAAAGATAGCAACTATTTGCTCAGGGGGTTCTGTCCCTGAGAAATAGTACCAGAAGCAGAGGCAGGTGGCTGAGTGTTTTGGAGTGGCTCTGTGTATGGGAGACCTTGAGAGGAAGGTGCTATATGTGGGTTTTGAGGGGTAGATGGTCTTTGATCCGAGAAATTTTGGCAAGCACCTCTTTGAGTCTACTCACCTCATCCTCGAGGATGGTGTTTTGGGCTAAAACATCATAAAAGAAGGCCAGGTCATCATCAGTGTTTACTGAATCACCTGACCTCCTGATAGAATCAGGATGAACATGCTCTGAGTGTAGACCAGTAGTAGCATGTGCCCCTTGGTCATGGTACTGGGGACTTCCTGCCTCAGGACCATGTCCTTCATCAGCAGTTGCCTCTGGTGAGGTCTTATGGATAGTACCAAATTCATCCTGATCATTTGCTTAAGCAGGAGAAGTGGTAGCCTCACCAGAAATTTGAATCTCCGTTTCTACACTTGGAGATTGAATATGGTAACCCCTGTGCTATGGGGTGTCAGAAGTACTTTGGTCCTCCCCCTCAATGGTTGGGGCTATCCCAGTTTTGATTGGTATCTGGGGAGGAGGTGAGGAATGCAACTGAGTAAGCACTTTGGCAATTATGATGGTAGGACTTTGGGGGGCGGTTGCAGTGGGAGAGGGTGTGAAGGCAGTATGCACCCAGGGAGAGTGGTGCGTTTCAATGGCAACCTCCTCAAGTAAGGAAGGTTCTAGATGTATAGGTGCCCCAGAGGTGGTTGCTACAGGCTCCTGTTGAGAGGAAACCTGAGCGGTTGAAGGTGAGTGAGTACGTGTATCTACTGGGGGCTTATGACCAGTAGATATAACCTGCATTTGTGTTGCAGGGGCATCCTCAGGGGACTCATTTCCCTGAGTAGCCTTTTTGGCTTTCTTGTGTTTGGGTTTGGTGGGGACATTGGATTTGGAGGTGGTGGTTGTGGGTTCCAGCTGGGTGGGTTTTCGCAGTTTGGCAGCCAGTTTGAGTGACTGGTGTGAGTTGTGCCTCGAGTATACTTCAGGCAATACAACCGTGGCAGGGACTCCAAGGCCAACAAGTCCCTCAGCTTTCAGCTGGTTTACTATAATGGCCATTAGGAACCGAGGATATAATATCCATGGGTTAGCTATAGGCTTGGAGGCCATATCCTTGAGTTCAAGAAATAATATTTCAGAAAAATTTAGGCTTTGTTGGTCAAGGATAGAGAATAATACCTGCTGCCACCTCGTCGACATTTGATCCCAAGAAGAAGTCTTAGGAGCTAGCATACATTCACCATATGAAAAATTAGTCGTTCCGCATCATGGAAATGCTTCTTCAGGATGGTAGAGGCGCTGAGGTTACCCTGGTATCCATGTTGGGAAAATGATAGATCAGTGGTGCCCTTTGGATACCCAGAGGGGAAAGTGGCATCATCCAGTTGTAGGGTTTGGCGAAGGATTGCTGGAGTGATGACCACCTGACGGTTGTTGACGAACAACTGGAGAGAGTCGGTGTCATTCTCCGCAGTGACGAGGGTGACGTTCGTCCAGAACTAATGGAGGGATTCGGCATGAATGGTAGGATTTAGAAGGAAAACCGTTTTGTATGGAGATTTGATCATTAGATCAATGGCATTATCAAACTTTGTCCAGATGGGTGATTTGGTAAGGTAAGCAACACAGTTGTGTCGTGGTTTAAGCTTCATGTTCGCCATTGATGTGAGAGAAGGTTCTGAGTTTTTGAACGTTAGGTTTGAGATAATGAAGCTCTATAAGATAAGGTATTTATAGGGTACGGGTTATAAAGCAACTGAAGGGTTTGGTATGAGTCATCAGTAGTTTTAAACGACTAATGACGTGGTATCAACCTTCAGAGGTTAAAACAACTAAAGTCTTGGTTTTAGGCATCAGTAGTTATAAAACTACTGAAGACCATGGTTTTAGCTTCAGATGTTGGAAACAACTGGTAACTTGGTGTTAGTCATCAGTAGTTATGAAACTACTGATGACAAATGTTTTGTCATCAGCTGTTGTAAACAGCTGATGGTGTTAGTCATCAGTAGTGTGAAACTACTGAAGACATAGTTTTGTCATCAGTTGTTGTAAATAGCTGATGACGTGGTGTTAGTCATCAGTAGTTGTGAAACTACTGAAGACATGGTTTTGTCATCAGTTGTTTAAGATGAAGCAGCGTTTTAGAAACAACTGAAGAGAAAATTCTCATCAGTAGTTTTCGTCAATTCATAGCTTTTCAGCTGTTCATACTGTCCTCAACACTTAATCATCAGTCTTTTTGGTTGTTTTTCAGTGTTTCAAAGGACATCAGTACTTTTTGTTTGTACTGATATCAGTAGTTATAACTACAGTAGTAGTGGACTGTATCAGTTCTTGTAATAGAATGAGTACTTATTGTGATATGGTTACAAATGATCATGAGTACTTATTTACTGAGATCATCAGTAGTTATCACTTATTCTAGCTGCAGCATACCAAGCCTTATCACTAGGTTTGGAAAGTCGAACTATCCAAAGGCTTAGTAAAAATGTCTGCAAGCTCATCAGCACTAGGCACAAACTTTGGATCAATCAGACCTTTTTCAAAACAGTCCCTAATAAAATGATGTCTGATCTCTATATGTTTGGTCCTAGAGTGCTGGACAGGATTCTTGACAATGCAAAGAGCTGAAGCACTGTCCATGAATAATGGAGTCTTAGTCTCTGTAATAATGCCATAATCCAAAAGTTGGTTCTGAAGCCAGAGTACCTGAGAAGTACAGCTTGCAGCAGCAATGTACTCTGCCAAGAAATCAAACAGTTGCCTAGGAATTGACATCCACCAGAAGTTGACTTTCGGTTAACTTACACCCTGCATAGTCATTATAAGAAAAAGCAACCATTTGCAAGAGTGTCCAGTGGAATACTATAAACCTAGAGATTGTGTACCTTGCAGACATCGAAAGATCCTTTTGACTGCAATCAAGTGAGACTCTTTAGGAGCAGCCTGAAATCTAGCACAAACACACGTTGCAAACATGATATCTGGTCTAGAAGGTGTTAAGTACATCAAGGACCCAATCATACATCTGTAAAGTGTTTCATCAACAGCTTTACCTTTCTGATCTGCATCCAGTTGTGTGGTGTTGCACATGGGAGTAGAACAGGGCTTACAATTTTGTAAATCAAACTTATTCAAAAGGTCTTTTATATATTTAGACTGTTGAATGAAAGTCCCATCAGCCTTTTGTTTGATTTGCAATCCTAGAAAGAACTGTAAGTCTCCCATTGTACTCATTTCGAACTTCTTATGCATTAAATTGGTAAAGTCATCACACAACTGGGGATCAGAGGATGCAAAAATAATATCATCAACATAAATTTGAACAAGTAACTTATGCTAATCCACCTTCTTAATGAATAAAGTTTTATCTCTATGGAACCTCTAGTGAAATTATTTTGAAGAAGAAAATTTGATAATGTCTCATACCAGGCTCTAGGAGCTTGTTTCAACCCATAAAGAGCCTTATCAAGCTTGTATACCCAATCTGGATGTTTATTATCCTCAAAACCTGGTGTTGACACACATAAACTTCTTCTTTTATTTTACCATATAAAAATGCACTTTTAACATCCATTTGAAAAACTTTGAGATTGTGGAATGCAGCATATGCTAAGAATAATCTAATTGCCTCCAGTCTGGCTACAGGGGCAAAGGTCTCATCATAATCAATACCTTCTTCTTGTGAAAACCCCTCAACAACCACTCTGGCCTGTTCTTAACAATAAGCCCATTTCATCTGTTTTGTTCCTAAACACCCATTTAGTGCCTATTGCACACTTACCTGGGGGTAGAGGAACCAGTTCCCACACTTGCTATTTCTTGAACTGAACTAGCTCAAGCTGCATGGCTTCCACCCATCCATTGTCTCTCAAAGCAACATGCTAGTTCTTTGGCTCTTGCTGACTGATGAAGAGAGCATAGAAGCACAAGTTAGACAATTGACTTCTTGTTGAGACGCCAGCATTGATACCACCAATGATTTGAGACATGGGGTGATTCTTCAGCTCTTGGTGCACAATAAGATCAGTGCAAGTGTTTGTCGCCGATTCAGCATCAGCAGATGTTGATTCAGATTCTTGAAACCAAGTATTACATGGCAAATCAAACGATGTAGAGGAATCAAAAATCTCATTAGCATTTGTTGTGGATGGAGCTGCTGAAGGTACAGGAACATCAAGTTTAGCAGACTCAGGCAGTTGGTCACTGAACTTGAATAGGTGAGTACTGATATCATCATCATCTTCAGTACCACCAGGTGGAAGACTTGTTGTAGAAGATGATTTATCCACATGATCTGCAACAGCTGGAGTTTGATAAGGAGAATATTGCAGTAGTCCAGATCAAACAACTCCACAGGGTTTTGTGGAATTTTATCCTTAGGAGATTCATTGAATTTCACATGCAAGGTTTCTTCAACTATCTTTGTTCTGTAGTTGAAGACTCTATAAGCCTTGCAAGTGGATGAATAACCTACAAAAACCCTGCATCCACCTTAGGATCAAATTTGTGGAGTTGACCCTTGTGTTGAGAATGAAACAAGGACATCCAAAGGCTCTGAAGAATGAAATCAAAGGAGCCAAATGATTTAGAGCTTCATATGGAGTCTTCATCAACCTCTGATTTACTAACACTCTATTCTGCACATAGCAAGCTGTATTGACAGCTTCAGCCCAAAAAGGTCAAAGGCAAACCAGAGTCAGCCAACATGGACCTTGCAGCTTCAATTAAAGTCCTGTTCTTTCTCTCCACTACTCCATTTTTTTCTGGAGTCATGGGATGCTAAAATGCCTTTCGTTCCTTTTGAAAGATAAAAATCATCAAGTGTATGGTTTTGAATTCAGTACCATTGTCACTCCTTATACACTTGACTGATAGGGAATACTGCTTCTCAACATACAGCACAAAGTTTGTAATCTTCTGAGCAACCTTATCCTTTGAATGTAGAAAGAAAGTCCATACGAATCTGAGTAATCATCCACAATTACCACACAGTATTCTTCTTTGCCATGTTCATCACTCTCACGGGACCAAATAGATCCATGTGCACTAACGGCAAGCAGGCAGTGGACTTAGGTTCTTCAATGGGAGGGAATGAGACTTTGTGCTCTTTTCTTTCAAACAAGCAGTGCAGGCTTCATCACAGTGGAACTCCTTTATTGATAAACCTCTCACTAAACGATTGTGGATGAGTTGATTCATGTTTTGAGATTGACATGACCCAACCTTCGATGCCATAGTTTAGATTCCTGAAGAGAGGCTTTGGAGAACAGGCATGGATGACCCTTCAAATCAATCTTCTTTGACAGATCCAAGGCATACACTCTTCCGATCCTATTGGCCTTCAGGAGAGTATGTTCACATTACCTTGTCAATCAGCCTCAGAATTGGGAAGATAGAATCCTGCTATTCTGGCTTGTGAAAAGTGCAACATGCCCTTTATCACACATCTGACTGACACTCAGCAGATTATTTTGAGATTCTCCACATGGTTGACATCATCAAACCGGATTTGTCATTAGACACATATCCTTTCCCAATGATGTAACCTCTGGCATCATTTCCAAATGAAACAAATCCCTTATTCCTTGAGAGTAGTCATTAAGAAGAGAACTGCTCCTAGTCATATGCATAGATCCTCCACTATCCACATACCAGATGCTCCTTTGGAATGTTGAAGAACCCTGCATAAAAGAAAACTAGTTAGATTTTGAGACCCAAACCTTTTTGGTTTTGGGTATGTTTTCATCAACAGATGCAACCATAACTTGTTTCTTATGATAACAGCTGATGAAGAAGGAGATGGTGCTGAAATGGATTCCTTGGATTTGGGCTTGGAATGCTTTTTCAGTGATTTGATCACAGGTGCATCTAGTTGGTTAACTCTCCCCAACAAATGCTCATCAACCATCATAACAAGTTGTGTCTAATTGTAGCCAAAGCTTTCAGCTCTTGTGACATATCAGTACATGTGTTTGATGAGTTCTGTGATCCACCATTTCCTCATTAAAATTACAGACTTAGTCTGATGTTTATCATGAGAAGCACCATCAGCTGTTTTGTGATGAACCTTATCCTTCTTTTTGAATTTGGTTGAAGGCTTGGGTTTATCACAATGCAATAATTGCGGTACAAACTTGGTCTCAAACTCAGTTTTCATTTCATCCATCTGGATTTTAATGAGCTTATCTCTGTTGAGTTTGGAACCCTTTCTGTACCAACATTCATCAGAAAGATTATTGAATTTACCACATATTTCATATGGCTTATTCTTCATCTTGGATTGATCAATTGCTCATGTGGAAAGTACTGAAGCTGTGCTCTTCAGTACTTTCCTCCTTTTAGTAATTTTGTTCAGTACTGAAGAATCTGTAACAACTGAAGAGTTGTTCTTCAGTGTTCATTGTCAGCAGTTGTTAATCCATTTATTTCAACTGATTTGAAATGCTTTTCAGTTGTTGTAACTTGCCCTTCAGTACTTAAGTTACTTTGAGGGACAACATCTGAAATACTCAGCTTCATGTGCTTATCAGTAGTTAACCCATCAGCCACCTGACTTGCTGAGGTATCAACCCTTATTTCATCTTGTGATTTTGGGAGATCACTTATGGATGATGCACATGATGATGTGGTTTGGAGATTGCTTTCACTTTCAGATTTTACTATTGGTTTTGGAGTAAAATCTGTTGGAGGTGCAATATGGTTGTAACCAATTCCAAACTTCACATTCGAAGTAGATTGCTTACTGAGCAGCATTTCAAATCCCTTGCAGGATGACACCCAGCGGTCACACTCAACTTGGGTAACTGCAAGTTTTTCTTTGAGTCCTTATGGTTCTCAAGAATGACCTCTAGCTTAGCCTTTCATCATTTAATTGGCATTTAAGCTTATAAATCTCATCATCTTTGTCCTTAAGGACAGACTCATATTCAGCTTTTCTTTTGGAAATAGTTTGCTCAAGCTCTAGATTTTGATTAATTACAGCTACATTTGCTTCTCTAATAGAGACAAATGCATCTATGCAAGATTCAGAACAAAGCTTGGCCTTAGCCTCATAGGATACCTGGGTTACCTGCGAAGAAGATGTATTGGAGCATGAACTCTTAGTAGATTCCAGGGCCATGAGAGCTATATTCCCAAAAGGATGTTCACCACCATGTTAACCATCACCCGCAAATAATTGCTCAGTACCAGAGAGATCATCTGGTAAACTGCTCCAGTCAACGTTACCAGGCGTGAAAAAGCTGTGATGAGGTTGTGATTGAGATGGTAGAGGCTCAGGTAATGCTTGTGTTTGTTATGCAGTAGGAACTTGAACTGGATTTGGCTGAGGCATGTAATAGCAGGAATACGGATATGACATTCGACCCTGAGGGACAAAATATGCAGGCGAAACAGGTTGTGAATGATGACCGGAACTAGCAGGATGTTGCCCCCTGTTTTGTGGACTAGTGCTTGGAAAAGTCACAAAGGGTGCAGAGGAGTTAGATCCAGATGATCTACACTCTCTAGCAAAGTGTCCAAGCCTTAGCATTTGTGACACCTCAACTTACTCTTGTCAAAACCAACTTTGGTTTTGCCAGAGAGTCCTGGAAATTTCCTGCTAGTCCTGTTGTAGAACTTCTGAGATCTGATATTAATCAAGGCCATTTGGCTCAGAATATCCATCTCTTCTAGATCATCATCAGCTATTCCTTTCAAATCACCCATAATAAAACATAAATTGTCACTATTACAGCCTGAGTGACTATCAACACCAACGAATGCATGATGTGAACTGTTTGAAGAGAAATCTATATCCTCATCATAATTACTTTCAGATGCAGCATATTCTGACTCATGACCAACCAAGGCAGTGTTCCCTGGTACAAAGTCATCAGTGAGCTTCCTCATGATGATGCCAGTTTCCTTTTCTGCTCTATCTCTCTCTCAAATGTAAGCAGTTTCCCATGAAGTTGGGTGAGAGATAGTTTATCCAGATTTGCACTGGAGCGTAGGACAATAGTGTATGTGTCCCATCTCTCAGGCAGTGATCTAAGGAATCTGTTGTTCATCTGGCTATTGGTATATTCATGTTTGACCATTTTTAGCTCAGATATCAAACTGGAAAAACGCTCAAATTGTTGAGTCAGTGTCTCACCCTTCCTATGAGAGAATGTTTCATATTCTTGGGCAAGGATTTCTCTGTTGTTTGCTAAGACCTCATCAGTTCCACCGAATTGTTCCTTCAGTGCATTCCAGAGGTCATGAGCAGTTTCATGATGCGTAAGCCCAGAATAGATTTCATTCGGCAGTGCCATGGCTAGAATTCCATGGGCTTTAGCATTAATCTCAAACAGTTTCCGATCTTCATCTGAGTATTGTTCCTTCTTCTTCGGAACCATTTGATTGGTTTCCGGATTGTTCACCATAGGCTTATGTGGACCATGTACCACCGATGTCCAACAACCTGAACTGTTAACAGACAGGTGATGAAGCATTCTTTGTTGCCATATGTTATACTCAGTCCTAACCAGCATCGAGGGCTTGGTTGAAGAACCGGTATTATGAGGGTCATTAGAAGGAGTAGTCATACTCAGATTCAACCAAAATCAATTAAGTTTTAACAGATTTAGAACAGAATACAACAAACCAAATTGAACCAAGAGAAAACACAAAGCAATAAAACGAAAGTAGCAGAAATTCAATTTAACTATAACTGAGTCTTGGAAATATGCTAATTCAATAAAATGCAGATATCGATTAGCAGTTTCAATGATCAATTGTTAGATTGATCAATGATTAACCTGCTCTGATACCAACTGTTAGGATCAGTGATCTACGTTTGATTGATTAGAGAGTATTGCAGCGGAAATCAAACAATGAATTAGACAATTCACAAGAATACAACTGATATTCAAAGTAAGAGCAAACGATTATAGAAAGAATTTTGCAAATCAAATATATCATTCAATACGCGCTTTCGTGGTGGCAAAATGTCACGCCTACAATCAGGTCAATCATCCCTTATATAAGAATGTCGTGGTGGAACATTCCTTATATAGGAGATATGACATCTGCTGATGTCATTTGATAGTGACGTCTAACATAATCATTTAGACTACTGAAGTTAACACAACTACTGAAGATGTCAAAACAGCTGACATCTTCTTACAAAAATACTAAGTGTTAACTATCACTACAACTACTGAAAAGAAACTACTGAAACTACAACGACCAAAGAACATGCTCTTTTGTCGTTTTACAGATACTGAAACATAAAAGAAAACTACTGAAAGGAAACCATCACAACAAGTAAAGAATGCTTCTTTAGCTATTGTAACAAACTCTGAAGGCATCAGTACTTGTACTTGAACTTCAGCTGTTGTCATCAACTGATGTCTTCATCTCTTGTCTTCAGTCTTTGTACTTCAGCTGTTGATCTTCAGACTTTGGTCTTCAGCTGTTGAAGTCTTCAGTACTTTAGTCTTCAGCTGTTGAAGTCTTCAGTACTTTAGTCTTCAGCTGTTGCTCTTCAGACTTTGTCAAACAGCTGATCAAGTCTTCAGCAGTTGTTGTGATGTCTGTGGGACTTAGAGGTTTTTCTGATCAGGCTCATGGTTCTTTTGGTCCAACATTTCTGAAATTCAAATCAGAAACATTTGAGTCATTCAAGGAGTTGGTAACCACACTGGAATCTCTCTACAAGCTGAAAGTTAGACAAGTACGCTCAGACAACGGAACGGAATTCAAGAACCAGTGGATGGAGGCATACTACAAGGAAAAGGGAATGTGCATCAATTCACTTCTGCCTACACACCTCAGATGAATGGCGTTGCTGAGAGAAAGAACAGAAGCTAGATAGAGACAGCACGGACTATGCTGGCAGACTCGAAACTACCTATTCAATTCTGGAATGAGGCAGTGGCGAATGCATGTTATACACTGAATCGTGTCCTGATAGTCAAGCGCCATGGAAAAACATGTTACGAGCTACTACAAAGACTCAAACTGAGCTTGTAGTATCTCGAACCATTTGGCGCGCCGTTCACACTTCTGAAGAAGAGACAAGAGGGTAAATTCAGCGCGAAGGCAGATGAAGGCATCTTTCTAGGATACAACATACCAAATAAGCGAGTTTACAACAACTCAACGGGTCTAGTAGAAGTGTGGTGTAATGTTGACGTTCAGCGATATACCACACCACCTACTGGCAAAGGACCCGCCTACTTTTTCGACTATGATGGATTCATGAAGTCCTTCAACATCCCTCTCTCTCCCTCGGATGATGAGTTAGCTACACGAATGATGATATCTTGAATACACCAACATCTAGCTCACAGGGATAGTCATCTACTCACTCAGGGGAAGTGGTCGATGACAGTGACTCCTCCTCTTAAGATGAAGCTAAAGAAGATAACCAGAACACTCAGGAGGAACAGGTTCCAGTTCCTGAAACTCCACAAGCATCTACCAGTGATGCACCTTCGACTTCAGAGCCTCAAACTCCAACTACCTCAGATGCAGAACCAAATGTTCATAATCTTGGCTCTGAGGTAGCTGTTCCTACTACTCCAGGATCACGACTAAACGTCTATCATCCATTAGACAATGTCATTGGAGATGTTGGATCAGGAGTACAAACCCGAAATCAGCTATACTCAGCTGATTACGCGTCAGTTATGGAGATGGGATATATTCATCATGGTGCTTATCGGTATTTTGTCTCACAATTTGAGCCAAAATACGTCAGTGAAGCACTAAATGATGAGGCGTGGGTGAGTGCAATGCAAGAAGAACTTCTTCAGTTCAAGAAGTTAGGTGTATGGACTCTGGTTGATAGACCTAAAGGTGCTAAAGTAATTGGCACCATATGGGTCTTGAAATGCAAGAAGGATGACCAAGGGGTCATTATCAGGAACAAAGCTCGACTGGTGGTTCAGGGTTTTCGCCAAGTCGAGGGAATTGATTACAATGAGGTGTTTGCACCCGTGGCACGGATGGAAGCCATTCGTATATTCCTTGCCTATGCATCATACATGAAGATTAAAGTCTATCAATTAGATGTGAAGAGTGCATTCCTTCATAGGGAAATCAGAGAAACAGTCTATGTAAGTCAACCCTAGGGATTTGAAGATCCGTATCATCGAGATAGAGTCTTCAAGATCGACAAGGCTTTATACGGGCTTCATCAAGCTCCAAGAGCTTGGTATGAGAAACTCTCTACTCATCTTGTGAAACACGGCTTTCGCAGGGGAGTAATTGACTGCACGCTGTTCATTAAAGAGAAAGATGGCGACCTACTTCTCATCCAGATCAATGTTGATGACATAATTTTCGGTTCAAAGAACGAAGAGTTATGCAAAGAGTTTGAAGCAGTTATGAAGAAAGAGTTTGAGATGAGTGCTATGGGGGAGATGAAGTTCTTTCTCGGGCTACAGGTGGATCAAACACCAAATGGGATCTTTCTACATTAGACCAAGTACGTAGGAGACATTCTCAATTGCTTTGACATGGAGAATGCATCTACTGCTCGTACTCCACTTGCTACGAATCACGACATAGCACCTGATGAAAATGGAGATCTTGTAGATGCCACGATGTACCGAGGAATGATTGGATCCCTCATGTATCTAACTGCCTCAAGACCTGATATCATGTATGCTACATGTTTATGTTCTACATATCAGGCTAAACCTAAGGTCAATCATCTGATCGGGGTCAAAAGGATTTTTCGCTATCTAAAGGGTACACCCACCCTTGGGTTGTGGTATCCTCATGATGAAGATTTTGAGCTCACGGCGTATAGTGACTCGGATTACGGAGGCTGCAAGATGAACTACAAGTCTACATCCGCAGGGTGTCAATTCTTTGGGAGAAGACTAGTGACTTGGCAGTGTAAGAAACAGACATCGGTTGCATTGTCCACCTGTGAAGCCGAATATGTTATTGCTGCAAGTTGCTGTTCACAAATCGTCTGGATTCAACAGCAAATGCGGGATTACGGTTTAAAGTTCTCCTCTACTCCTATTTGTGTTGATAACTCTGCTGTAATTGCAGTAACTAAAAATCCAGTCCAACATCCTAAGACCAAACATATCGGTATTAAATACCATTTCATAACAGACTGTTTTGAAAAGAACTTAATTGATGTGGTAAAAATTAATACTGATTTTCAACGCGCTGACCTCTACACTAAAGCCTTTGATAAACCACGTTTTCAATATTTTCTAGAGGTCAACGGCGTTAAAAAGAAAAGTGATGTTATTCCTGATGATGATCATGTGTAGTCCGATATTGGTTAGTTAATTTTTTCCTTTTATTTTATTGGTTTATTTTAGTCTGTTTAATTTAAGCTCATGTTTTGCTGGTTATAAAATCCTAAAATAATTAAACCAGTTATGATTTTAGTATTTTAGGGGGAGAATAAGTTAGCAAGTTAACATAAAAAAAAACAACGTAGAAGGAGTGGAAAGCTCATATAAGGAAGATCATATCTGTGATACCGATTCAAACCCTTTGGAATATGATAGTACACAGGAACAAATCAAGAGGGACCTTGAAATTTTAATTTAGAAAAGGTGCAAAAATTCAAAGTATAAGTCTATGTTGTCTAAGCAATATAAAAGGGAAGATGATAGAAAAACTGGTAACTTTTAAGGTAACATAATGAGAGTAGACCTAGAGGTTGCTAGACCACAATTGATATGTTGGTAGATTCAACACAATAGATGATTAGACCTGACTGGTGATCTCAAGATCAAACTAAGTGGTTCAACTGACTGTGGGATCCCATCTTATCACTGGTTAACACAATCAAATATATTCCAATGAGGGTAAATGAGCATGTAAACGCCACAAATGTGTGCGGATGACCATAAATAGAGCAAAGCACGAAAAAATGAAATAAAAATGCTATCAAGCTAATGACTTATGTTATTGATGCAACATAAAATTAAGCTGCTCTAACAAGGAGATAGGTTGTGTGCCTCTCTGCTGTGCGATGGCACTGACCTAAGGATAAGCATAACCTAGATATTCTAGAATTCATTGTTGTTTGCCGCCTCTCTGCTATGCGATGGCACTTACCTAAGGACTGGCTTCTCTTTGAAAGCTCTAAGAATATCTCTCCTTGTAATAATACCGTAGACCACTCAAAAGCTCCTGAGGAATGTTGCTTACCATATAAGTATGGGATCCACAAATGTTAGTTGAAATAATTAAACCTAAAACAATCACCAGTTTGGGTCAAAAGTCTGTGTATGGATTTAAGTGGACAAACATATTGACAATCATTGTGAGTGCAATTCTTGAAAGTTTGATTCAATGTGGTAATCTAAGAGCTTCCGTATGATTTCCTAAAGTTGCAAATGACTCTGGATGAACACCAAGAATTGAGCATCAAAATATTTGATAACAAGTCCAAACTGATTTGGACTACTTGTATGATTCCAAAATGGAATTGGTCCAGGTATGGTCAATATAAGTTAAAGCTGTCTATTCCGGAACAAATCCAGTAGATTTCCATCTCAGGACTTATCTCTCATAAAAAGAAAAAAAACAATTTTTTTTAGTTTAATTTTCTAATTTAGTCAGTCGTTTTAGTTTGTTTGTTTGTCGGATTACATCAGGAAAATCAGTAAGGGATCAACTCACTAAAAGTGTCATGTCTGAGATGACCACATATGTGTTAGAAATTAAATCAGTCACGTTTGAGGTGATAAAAAGGTTTTCAAGTCAAAACGATCATGTCTAAGATGATCAACTGCTCATAACGTAAATTTCTGCAATTAAAGGGATTTTAAAAGTTAAATATTCAAATTGGCAGAAAAGTAATAAATATGACCTATTCGCACCAATGGACCATCCATATGGACCAATCATACGAATGGAAGCTATTCGTACGAATGGACCATGAATATGGACTAGTCAACCGAATGGCCCATACGATTGGCCCAGTCGGATGATTAAGGGAGAATGAGTGAGTCAGTTGCACGACTGAGATTCAGTCGGACGACTGAAGAAGGACGATTGAACCAATCGCATGACGGAAAGGTGTGTATGAGCTCAGTCGCACGATTGAATCTAGGGTTAATATAAATAGTAGGGGAGTCGGTCGCAGAGACTCACCACCTTCAAAATCACCATGAATCGCACGAATTAACCCAACTCTGCAAAAATTTCAATTGATCGCAAAACCCCCTGTTTCTTGATTACTGACCATCTACATCGACTCTACAGGTAATTTACTGTATAGATGCCCTCCCATAACTTTAAATTTGATGAAAAAAACGGTACATTAGGACTCGCAAAGTAACCGAGACATAAGTTACTAAATAACCTACCTAAATGACTCAAACAAACGAAAGTAACGATGTTAGGTGGTTTAAGAACGATTGCGAGTCAAATGAACCAGATAACGATGTCTAAAACTCAAAAATGGTGAAAAAGTAATTTTGAATTGAACAGTCAGTACTTCATGCGAATGGACAGAGTGATGAACTTCAGTCGCACGACTGAAGGGCTCAAACTGCTTAAACGCATGATTGAACCATGCGTATGAAGTTCAGTCACACGACTGGTGTAACCGCATGAGGGTATATACGTAGGAGCCCAGTCGCACACTCAGAGGTACGTATGGGATCAGTCGCACGACCGAGTCCCATTCGTACGGTTCAATCGCACGACTGAACCCCTTTCGCACGGTTCAATCGCACGACCGAACTCCTTTCGCACTGTTCATTCGTACGCCTGAACTCAGTCACACAATCTCAATCGCATGACAGAAAGATTTTCTTCAAGCTTAAGGTTTTCATGACTTTCTTAGTTAATGGTACTAATGTTTACTATCTTTGTGTAACAGATGGTTAGTAGATGGACTATGAGCACAAAGCACAATATATGTGCTCATCTGGACTTAACATCCAGATGATTTCTCTGGCATAATCACATTTCTACTGAGATCGAGGATTGCACATGCCATATCTACTCCTTGCACTCCATATCGATCCATTCAACAAGCCTTCTGGGAAGGGGTTACAGTTGATAGATCTGAGCCTCATTGCATCAGAAGTACCATATTTGGAGAGGCTATTACTTTTTCAGAGGAGGATCTAAGGATCGTACTACAATTGGGGGATGACGCTAATTGTCCGACTCTATTACACCCCCTCACAGTCAGAGGATGATTTCTTAGAGCCAAATACTCTGGGGACATCAATTCTAGGGTACTCAACAAGGGTAACCTTTGTCCCCAGTTTAAATATCTTGCGCACGTGCTGCTCAAGTGCATGGCTTCCAGAAAAGGTGGTTTTGATGAGCTATCTGACCAGATGCAAAACGCGTACGTTGCGTTGGTGCTGAACCATCCGTTCAGCTTCTCCAAGATGATCTTCACCTATCTGGTGGAGAACATCAAGGGGAAAAAGAAGGAAGCCTTCTGTATGTACCCGAGGTTTATGCAGATGATCATAGATCAGAAGCTTTCCTCCCTGCCGAACGAAAAGGAGGATGCGGTAGTCTTGGAGGTAATGGATGACACTACCCTGGGAAGGATGAAAGTGTACAGGGGAAAGCAATTGAAGCCTCATGTCAGGACGTTGCTTGGTCATCTTGCCCGGGATGACTACGTGGTGCCAGCAAAGAGAAAGTGGCGTCACGATGATAGTGACTCTGATGTGGAACAAATAGCTCTACCCACTCATGACACAGATGATGATGACAGTGGGGATGCTGGAGACAATATGCCTATTCCACTCAGAGGCACTGTGTCTGATTCTGTACCTCCAGTGTCCGTCACAGCTGGAGAAGTAACCGAGTCAGCGGGATTTCATCAGGATTTTGTTCTTGGCGCGAAGGAGGAGGATGAATCGGATGAGGAGCCCCTTACGCGAACTGTGGGAAGAAAAGTTGTTCCCACAGAACATGGGTTAAGGGTGGTTGGTGAACACCCGAGAGACTCCGGAGATACTGATACTGACCCAAGCTATGCACCGGGGTCCACAGGTAGGGTTGTAGGGGGAGCTTCCACCTCTACTGGAACAAGGAGGAAGGGAATGGCTAAACCCCATGGTCAGAAGAAGAAGAAGCGTCGGGTGACCTTCCTCACTACCACAACCACCACATCCACCACATCCACCACATCCACCACATCCACCACATCCACCACATCCACCACAGCCACCACATCCACCACAGCCACCACATCCACCACACCTACCACAGCCACCACCATACCTACCACCACAGTACAGATTCCCTCCACCACCATATCGTTTACTCCCACATTACCTCCACCATTATACAGACCTATCTTCACTACAGCCACCTCCACCACCACGTCACACCAATCAATACCCTCAGCCCATCCCTCACATACTTATAGCTCTCCTCTACCTCCAATAGGGGTAGAGGAATAGTTGTCAGCGCTTAACAGAATGGTGATGCGCTTGCTGGCTGCTGATGAGGAAAAGGCAGCTCAGATCTGCCAGCTTACTGACCTGACTGCTCCACAATCTCACCAAATTGTAGAGCAGGCTCGAGTTATAGAGGAGCAGGCCCAGCAGATGGCTGCTCAGAGCACCAAGATGGACCAACTCCAAGCTCAAAGTGTCACATCAAGCAAGAAAATAGAGGAGCTTGAGAAGGCAAGGAAGATTATCCTGTTAAAACTGAAAGGATCTAAGGAGGAGCCATTGAAGATCAGGGAAGGAGACAGAGATGATGATGATGAAGATAATGATGAGGATGATGAGAGTGATACTGAGGAGTATGAAGATACAGAAAGAGATAGGACAGAGGAGAAGGACGATGATGAAGAAGCAGAAGGAGGGGATGCACCTGCATCGGCCCCTGCTACAGGTCAAGAGAAAAGGACAAAGAACAGACAAGATCAATCAGCTTCTACCTCTGATCCTCCAAGTGATGAAACAATGATACAAGATAAAAGTAAAGACTAGATGTTTATGTATTTATCTTCTTTTGTATTTGAATCCTGTATTGAACACAATGTATTTAATGTTTATATTACTTAATGCATTTCTGTTTGATTAATTACTAATGATTTATGTGTGGAATGTTTAAATCAAAGAGATCAAAATTACCAAAGAGATGAGTTTGATGTTGCTCCCCTTCAGCAGGTTAAGTCTCAGCTAACAATGATTCTTGATCCGCAAGGGATTGTCAGGAGGTCAGTGAATTATACCCCTGAAGAAGGGGAAATAATTCATGACCTATCAAATGAGCAACTCGCAGAGCTTTTCGAGCTAAATCCAGATGAGATAGTAAAAGATGCTCCGACATGCGATTCGACAAGTGACGAAGAGCTCAACGATGTTGATGATGTAGAGATCGAAGATGTCACTGCCGAGGAGTACCCTCAGTACACTGACAATGAGGTAATGTGGTCCCCAATCTGGGTGAATCCCTTGTCAGTGATACTATTGAGGTGTTGAACTATATGGAGCAAGAAACAGAGAAAGCAGAAGACACAGCCCAAGCCTCAAATGATGATGTCGACATTCGAAAGGCTGAGTGGGCTGCATGTTTTGAAGAAGTTAGAGCCCAACGTACTGCACCAAACAAGGATTCCTACACCAAACTCTATAGAGTCAAGAAACATCACAAGGTGTCACGAAGGATCATAGCATGGGCGTACTTTGAAGATCTCACTGCATATGCAGTTAAGAGAGAACAGGGCATAGAGTACTTCAGATTCCCACATGATCTGAAGACTCTACCAGGTCTTGAGCTCAACCAGCTGGCCAAACTAAAGCTTTTGTATGCTGACCCGAGGAAAATGTTAGGATGGTTTGAGGCCGCCCTAAAGAAGGAGTACCACACTAGATGGGTTAACTTCAGACCCCAACAGCCTACTAGGTATATCAGAAGGTCTGAGGTTGTGGCCATTACTGGCAAGCCTAAGATAGTGTTGAAGTGGAATCCTCCACGCACAATGTCAAGAATCCCACTCAGGGAAATGCCATAGGATTTCACTCCACATTTTAAGTGGTGGTACTATGATTGGAGAACAGCTGAAGCGGTCATAGTCTTAAGCAAACAGGGACAAATGACTACTATCAGGGTATTCGACCCGATGTGGCTTACAAACTTGTCGGAAAGTGATGTCTATACGCTATACAAGTGCCCACTGTTCTATTATACGCAAGATATTGTACAAGCCCTCCAGTTCCAGAACATTATATGACTCTGCTTCGCGTTTGAGATTCACACGGTAGTCACAAAAGAGGAGAAGTACAAGAAATACAAGGAGGTTATGCAGAAAACAAGAGATTAGAGAGATCTAGGTCCAAGGGGGAGTTTGTTGATACATATATGTCCCTAGATCATGATATGAAATGTAATAGATCTTGTTTATCTAATTCTGGTGTAATTTGATATGATTAATGAAATGATATTGGTTGTTTGTGATTTGTAATGACTAATATTTCATTATGAGTTGATATTAAATGGTTAATTAGGTTAGCGATTGTTTGAATGGTTACACATAATGTTTATTAATTAATACATTCAAACTTACATAATGAAGTTCTCATGCGAATGGCCCATGTGAATGGAGCATAAGCATGAATAACTTCATACGAATGACTCAGTCGCACGAGTGAACCAGGAGACTGGATTAGTGGTATGATTGACACATAAGATTGGCTCAGTCGCACGACTGAACACTCAGTAGCGCGGATGAATCAACCGCATGGTTCAATCGCACGACTGAACCTACTAATGGTTCAGTCGCACGATTGAATAATACCAACCTATAAATACAACCCAATTCGTGAAAAATAGGGGCTTTTGATTAATTACGATTCCAGACCTACTCTAGCCATCCAGAACCCTCACAATTCGATCTCCAAGTTCATAGAGCACATTAGATCGATTCCCAATTGATTTCTAACGTTAGTTTCAATTCTTGATTGATTCTTCGTGTGTTCGCACTGATTGGATTGCCAATAAAATAGGATTCCGCACTATTGATCTGGTTTACACGCTAATCTCCAGGTATTTCGTTCAAATACCAGGTCCTAACAGCCCTCAACAAGAATCCACAAAAACACGAAAAATCTAACCTTTAAACGTGCTATGCTTGCAATTGATGATTCCTACGTGTTTTATGCCTTGTAATCGAACCAAAGCGATGCTTTGATGCTTGTTCTAGGTCGAAATCGCATGGTGAGAGGTTGAGACGTGAAGTCGCGGACGAATAGGGGTGGGGATTAGGTTTGGGTGTTTTGTTTAATTTTAATTTCCATATTTACCCTTTTAGCCCATGTAATTTGTGTTTTATAAAACTAGGCTTTAAATTCTTTGTAAAGTGTTTTTAGCTTAATAATATAAAGAAATAAACTAATAAAAAACATTATATATCTTATCTTTATAAAAACACAAGACATACGAATAAATGCGCACGTTTCTGCGAAACGCGATAAAATTCATCGTTAACGTTTAAATTGTGTAAACACATAAGCATAACACAATAATCACATAATCAATTAGATTCTCACTAATTTAACATTATCCATTATTATTAGGTCACCAACATTAAACGAAAACTAGTGTGTGTTCACGACACGTGTATGCAAGACTTAACAGGACTAACGGAGTTTGGAACGGAATTTACGGGATGTCACATTATCCCCATGTTGAAAGAATTTTCGTCCCGAAAATCGCGTTACATGGTGAGAGTGTTCCATCACTGGTCTACTGCATTGGCACACAAAAATCGAAATCGAGTGAGTTTTGGATGAGTTGTCACATCATCCCCATGTTGAAAGAAATTTCGTCCCGAAATTTAAATCAATACCTTTGTCTGCTGGCATCGTCCTTTCGAATAGTTGAGGGTACTTAAGCTTCGTTTGATCTTCTCGTTCCCATCTGAATTCCGATCCACGCCGCGAATTCCAAGGATTTTGACAATAGGTATCTTGCTTTGCTTAAGTGTTTTCATCTGACGGTCCATCACTTGAACTGGTTCTTCAATAAAACGCAATGTTCATCCACTTGAATTTTCTAGTGGTACAACCATTGTTTCATCAGTTATGCACTTCTTCACGTTTGACATATGAAATACATCATGGATTCCACCTAGTGAATCAGGTAGGGCTAGTCGATAGGTACTGGACCTATTCTTTCCACTATTTCAAATGGTCCAACATTCCTCGGATTTAGTTTCCCTCGTTTGCCAAACCGAACTACCCCTTTCCATGGTGAGACTTTCAACAAAACCTTGTCACCAACCTGAAACTCTAAAGGCTTCCATCTCTTGTCAGCATAACTCTTTTGTCTGTCTCGCGCTGCAGCCATACGGTTCCGTATCTGCACAATCTTCTCAGTTGTCTCATGAATTAACTCGGGACCTGTTATCTAATCACCAATTTCTACCCAGCAAACTGGTGATCGACATTTTCTCCATACAGCGCCTCGAAAGGAGCTGCCTGTATACTAGTATGATAACTGTTGTTATAAGAAAACTCCACCAATGGTAGGTGAACTTCCCAGTTATTCCCGAAATCAATCACACAAGCACGTAGCATATCCTCCAACTTCTGTATAGTACGCTCACTCTGGCCATCCGTCTGTGGGTGATATGCAGTACTCATATCTAACTGTGTACCCAAAGATTTCTACAATGATTGCCAGAAATGTGACGTGAAACGAGCGTCACGATCAGAAATAATTGAGATCGGTACACCGTGTCTCGAAATGATCTGTTTAAGGTACAGTCGAGTTAATTTCTCCATCTTGTCAGTTTCCTTAATTGCAAGAAAGTGAGCAGAGTTTGTCAATCAATCCACAATAACCCATATTGTGTCGCAACCAGTACTAGTCCAGGGTAGCTTAGTAATAAAATCCATGGAGATCTGTTCCCATTTCCACATTGGTATCTGAGGTTGTTGTAACAGTCCGGATGGTTTTTGATATTCCACTTTTACTTTGAGCAGGTCAAACACTTGCTCACATACGTAGCTACATCCGCTTTCATGTTAGGCCACCAATAGTTTGCCTTTAGCTCATGATACATCTTTTCGGATCCAGGATGTATAGAATACTTAGATTTGTGTGCCTCAATCATAACTAAATCTCTCAGATTCCTAAAATAGGCACCCAAAGTCTATCCATGAAATACCGAATTCCATCCACTTTCACCACTAGCTGTTTATCCATTCCCCTTAATGACTCAGAACCAATATTTTCTACTTTTAAAGCTTCTATCTATGCCTCCTTAACTTGTTCGGGCAGTTGGGTACTGATAGTAAGCTGTAAAGCTCGCACCCGTCGGGGTTTAGCTGTTTCCTTCCTACTTAGGGCATCGGAAATACGTTCGCCTTTTCCGGATGATACTTAATTGTGCAATCATAATCATTTAGTAGTTCCACCCAACGTCACTGCCTCATATTCAACTCTTTTTGCTTGAAGATATGTTGAAGACTCTTGTGATCGGTGTAGATAGTGCACCTGGTACCGTACAAGTAATGTCTCCAGATCTTTAAGGCAAAAACTACTGCACCCAATTCTAAGTCATGGGTGGTATAGTTCTTCTCATGAACCTTTACTTGTCTCGAGGTGTAGGCTATCACCTTATCTCGTTGCATCAAGACACAACCCAATCCTTGAATGGATGCATCACAATACACCACAAAGTCATCTGTTCCCTCTGGTAATGCTAATATCGGGGCAGTACAAAGTTTTTGTTTTAATAATTGGAAAGCTGATTCTTGACTCTCACTCCATTTGTATGTCATTCCTTTGTGAGTCAAGGCTGTGAGAGGTTGTGCGATCTTAGAAAATCCTTCTATGAATCGTTGGTAATATCCTGCTAATCCCAGAAATTGTCTTATTTCGCTCGGCGTTTTGGGTGTAGTCCAATTCTTTATCGCCTCAATTTTGGCAGGATCGACACGTATCCCCTTCTCATTAACAATATGACCTAGGAATTGCACTTCCCTTATCCGAATGTCACACTTTGAGAATTTAGCATACAGCTGCTCATTTTTCAACAGTTCCAAGATCATTCGTAAGTGCTCTTCATGCTCCTCCTTGGTCCTAGAATATATCAGTATATCATCGATGAACACAATGACAAACTGATCCAGATAGGGTTTGCACACGCGGTTTATGAGGTCCATGAACACAGCAGGTGCATTAGTCAACCCAAAAGGCATGACCAAGAACTCATAATGACCATATCGAGTACGAAAAGCAGTCTTGGGAATGTCTTCTTCTCGAACTCTAAGTTGATGATAACCAGATCTCAAGTCACTCTTTGAATAATAGCTTGATTCTTGAAGCTGATCGAACAAGTCGTCGATACGAGGTAAAGGGTATAGGTTCTTGACTGTTACTATGTTTAACTCTATATAATCGATGCACATCCGGAATGTGCCATCCTTCTTCTTAACAAAGAGAACAGGAGCTCCCCAAGGAGGTGTACTAGGTCGAATAAAACCCTTATCCAAAAGCTCCTGGAGTTGTGACGACAACTCCTGTAGTTCGTTCGGTGCTAATCGATAAAGTGCCCTAGCAATCGGAGCTGCGCTGGGAGTCAACTCAATCTGGAATTCCACTTGGCGGTGAGGTGGTAATCCAGGAAGATCCTCTGGGAACACCTCTGGAAAATCACGTACTATGGGAATATCCTCCATCCTCCTTTCTTCTGCCTGCTTATCGGTTACAAGTGTTAAAATAGCCACACGACCCATTCGTAATAACTTTTGAGCTTTCATGTATGAGATGATGCCTATCACAGCACCACTTCTATCACCTCTAATGGTAAGGATTTTATCATAAACAGGGATTCGTATGATCTTCTCATGACATATGACTTCCGCTTGCTTGCTAGAGAGCCAATCCATGCTAGCACAACATCAAAACTCCCTAGTGTAACATGCATAAGATCTATAGCGAAAGTATGACCAACAAGTTCTATCTTACAGTCTTTAAGGATATGCGTTACATGGCTTTGTTTACCATCGGCTAAATCCACAGTATATTTAGATTCTAAAGCAAAGGGTATATCACTTAAAAGACTACAGAACTTTAAGGACACAAAATCCTATGAGCTCCAGTATCAAATAGTATCGTAGCAAAACAACCATTAACAGGGAATCTACCAATAACAGTTGTTGGATCATTTAAAGCCTCACCTGAGCCAATGACGAAGGCTCTCCCCTTGGCTCAATCTTTATTACCGCCATTACCAGTACCATTTCCACCGTTGTTGTTATTATTACCATCGGTGTTGTTGTTACCGTGGTTGTTGGTATTGTGGTTGTTGTCGCCATTACCATTCCTCCTTAGTTGTGGGCATTTTCGCTGTAATGCCCTTCTTTCCCATATTCAAAACAACCCTTGGGAGTTTCTTGAGGTTGTTGTGGCCTTACAAGTTCACCACGACAATCCTTAGCAGCGTGTCAAATTTTTCCACAACGTGACACTTGAAGCTATCACACCTTCCAAATGATGGTAATTACACCGATTACACTTGGGATGTCTCCCACCATAACCACTGGGTCCTTGATTATTTGCATGCGTCTAGTTGAAGTTACGGTTATTGTCGAACCTCGGTTGCTGCTGAACTGGCTGTTGTTGCTGTTGAGGTTGAGGTTGACCACTAGAAGATGATGATGCTTTGGTGTTGTTGGCATTATCCCACTTTCTTTTGTTATCGGGCACGCTTGCCACAACGCCCCGTTTGGGTAGACGTCCTTGCTCCACAGCTTGGTCAGTTAGCCTGTGAGCTAGCTGGATGACTTGCTGAATTGTGGCTGGGTTGGAAGCAGTTACCATACTTTGGATTTCAGGTACCAATCCCCGTATGTAATGCTCTATCCTTTTATGCACCTCATTCACCATTCCGGGCACAAAGTTGCTAACTCATGGGTTCTGGTGGTGTAAGCCTCAATTACCGAGCCCTGCATTTTTAATTTCCAGAACTCCATCTCTAACTTCTACACTTCGCTGCAAGGACAGTACTCCTCGGTCATCATTGCTTTGAACTCATCCCATGGAAGTCCATTCGCCATCGCTTGTCCAAGCATCTGGACTTGCGCGTTCCACCAAGACAGAGCTGCACCCTCTGAAGTCCCGGTGGCATACTTTACTTGATCCGCTGGTTGACAGTTACATTTGGAGCAGACAGACTCAGTCTTCTCGAACCATCGTACAAGCCCTACAACACCCTCTGTACCGCTGTACGTGTGTGGCTTACAGTCCATAAAGGACTTGTAGGTACACACTGGTGGTCGTGCTTTAACACATCACACATTAATCAGACATCCTATACAGTTATGAAGGATATCAGATTTATCTTTCTATCATTGTTACCTGCTGGTTGACCCACGTAAGCAGCCGCCACTGCCGCCTGAACATGCTCATTAATTAGAGCAACTAATTCTGCGGGGGTCATGTTAATAGCACCACCGCCCTATTCTACGGTGCCACGTCCACATCCGCGTCCACGACCACGTCCACGTCCACGTCCACAGGTGTCCATTCTTTCCATATTACAGTCACAAATACAATAATGAGTAACATCAAACACATTTATCTCATTGAAGCACAGTAAACAGTAAATAACAGAAATAATGAATCATCACAACCACAACATTCATAACAAAAATAATAACCAAAGTAAATAAATGTAAATGAGTCACAATGTATTTATTATCATGTCAAAATTTAAGTTTGTCGTTCGTGTGGGGAAACAATCCTTCTCACATAGGTTTCAAAAAGAAAAACACTACGTAGTCTAACTCATATAAAGAAGTCAATCGACAACATCTGACCCATCACTGTCATCCTCCATCTCCTCTGGTTCCTCCTCCTCGGGTCCCTCCTAGGGATCCTCATCATCCTCAGGGTCTGCTGCAGGAGCAGGAGCTACAACAATCTGAAGTGCCGCTAGTTGAGCTTCTAAAATGGCAATCCTATTATCAGCTACGACATCCCGCTGTTCACGAGCAGTCACGCGCCCTTGGAGTGCCATGAGACCATCTTGCATATGGTGACACCCGTTTAGGTTCTTCCCGTGTTGTTCCTCGAGTTCATCCAATTGATGTCTTAGGTTGTACACCTCTTGCTGCAGTGTACAGACATCACCCGTAAGCCACCTTACTCCATGCTGCTCAGTGTCCAGTGCAGCCACTAGTGCAGCAATAAGTTGCTCGTTGGACTGCACTGTCCGTGGGAGTGAAAGCATTGGTTGGTCGGCATTGTTCGTAGTCCTGGGCCTCAGGACAGGTACGCGCTCCCTAAACATGATATGATCAACAAATCTTGGATAGAAACGCCAGTCTCGCGGAGGGTCACGCTTCATCAATGCAAAGGGTTGATCCCAGTCAATCTCCTCTCGAGGATAAGCCAGTCGGGGCCAATCGAATCCATCATCACGTACAGGTGCGGAAGGGGGGATTCAGATCGTGAAGGTGATTCAGGTGATTTTCCCGGGGCTCTCGATGACGATGCCATGCTGCAGAGAGTGTGATGTGTATGCCAATGAGTATACAGTAGATGAGAATAAGGCACAGGTAACTAATTAACTGTGTGCGGTTATAGTCTAGTGTGTATGCAACCTAGTTCCCTATAACCAATGGCTCTGATACCAATCTGTCACACCCTCAAAATCCACTTGTGGAGTTTTACCGCGAGGCGTGTGAACAAACCCGGATCATAGTCAATAGTTACTCAGAACGACTCTATATGCCATAATTTAAATAAAATCAACCAATGTACCAACTTTAAACAGTGCGGAAGCGTTTTGAAAACAACCCAAAGAAATAAAAGTATAGCTATGGCAAAACATGTGCCAACCCAAAAGCGTAAACAATAATTATTAAAATGCTAAAATTGTCTTGGGAACTGAGTCTTAGAATGCAAGTGGACCATGTAGTGCTCCTATGGCAAGCAAGCTAATGACCTGAGAATAGCATACTAAAATGTCAACACAATGGTTGGTGAGTTCAAGAGACATTCAAACAGTTTAATGATAGAGATATACAAGTAGCGCATTGTAACAGATAGCTAGTCCATTAACAATAAATATTATTTCATAGTGATTTCGCAATTGAAGCTGACTGTGTTACGTTGTTGCCTCCTCTCACGACTTAACAGGTCGTGATAATGTTTGTTAGGACAAATTGCATCCGATTGACCTCGAGTCACACAGGTGGGGCTCGTCAGACCCAGTAGTACTACCCAAATTCCCCGTTATTCAATATTAACAATTCGAAAGTGTGAGGAATTTTCCATGATATCAACACTATATAATATTGTACACAACTTGAATATATAAAGCGTTTGTGATTTACGAGTATGCTATCTCCCCCAAAAGAGATTAAGTAAAAAGTGGGGCATGAACTCACCTGATATGCGTATAGATACTTAGAGTTTGACTTGTTGAACAGGAAAGACGGACAACCTTCAGAGGTTACCTAGATCATATAAGTACATGAGTACGTGTAATCAAAGAACATGTGAAACCCTCAGTACACTACAACCAAGGACTCAAGATTTCAAACAAAACAGACAGGTTTGACCTAGTTGACCCGTTTGACCCGTTGGTGACTTTATGTGTTGTAAACCATTCAAGTAATCTATATCATATGTATGCTATATCATCTAGGTGTAACACTTAGATCATCATACATACAAGTATCATACAAGTCATGCGAATCTAGAACATTAACATAACTACTAGTTATGACAACTAACATGACACACAAAGATCAAACCAGTCACCACATGCCATGTGAAGCCACTCACGACTTCACATCCTAACCCTGCCAATCCTACTAAGTAGTGGCCTCAGATTCGCACGCGTGTATGATGATCATAATCACATTCATTCGCCATGTACATTGCATTCAACAACATCACAACAATCAATTTCCAATCCCAAACATGATGTCCTAACTACTAATCAACATCAACATCATACATGATCATAAATGACCAAATGCCATTCATGATTACTCTGGCATCTCATACAACCAAATTACCATGTTGTACCATATTAGAATTTATCCATGATCATACTAACATGCTCCTAACATCCCAAACATGTTCAAACTACCATTTTTCAGACTTTATGCAAATAAAGTTTCCCTTTTGGAAAGTACATCCCAACATCTATCAACCACCCAATGTATTCATGAATCCATCATAATTATACCATCTCAAGCTCATAACAATATCTAGACATGATCAACAATACCTAATCACCATAATTAACAATCTTCATGAACAAAAGTTTCTACTTTTGGCAAGCTATGAACGAGAACATCCATTCAAAGTTTTCTAGCATTCATAACAACAATCTAGCATCTAATCATCATCATGAACACATCCATAACATCAATCCATCACTAGATCATCATTACATGCAAAATAAAGTTACTATTATTAGTAACCTATGAACACCAACTTCAATTCACCAATTTCTTGCAAAATCAATGTAACCTAGCATTCATACAACCTACTAATCATCATACATAGTCATGCCATTTTCGAACTAGGGTTTGCTTCGTAATCAAAGTTCATGATCAATCCACTAAAAACATAGAATTCATGCATAATCAACGTTAAACAACATGCAATCAATCCACAAACATACTAACATGATCAAACAACATCAAATTCGACCCCATGAAGCCCCATTCGCGCATTTAGGTTCGGCACTCAACAAGAATCCACAAAAACACAAAAAATCTAACCTTTAAACGTGCTATAGCTTGCAATTGATGATTCCTACATGTTGTATGTCTTGTAATCGAACCAAATCGATGCTTTGATGCTTGTTCTAGGTCGAAATCACAATGGTGAGAGGTTGAGAGGTGAAGCCGCGGCCGAATAGGGGTGGGGATTAGGGTTTGGGTGTTTTGTTTAATTTTAATTTCCATATTTACCCTTTTAGTCCCTGTAATTTGTATTTTATAAAACTAGGCTTTAAACTCTTTGTAAAGTGTTTTTAACTTAATAATATAAACATATAAACTAATGAAAAACATTATATATCTTTTCTTTATAAAAACACAAGACATACGAATAAATGGGCACGTTTCCGCGTTACGCGATAAAATTCACCGTTAACGTTTAAATTGTGTAAGCACATAAGCATAACATAATAACCACATAATCAATTAGATTCTAATTAATTTAACATTATCCATTATTATTAGGTCACCAACGTTAAACGACAACTAGTGTGTGTTCACGACACGTGTATGCAAGACTTAACGGAACTAACGGAATTTGGTAACGGAAATTTACCGGATGTCACACGAGGAATGAAAGTAATCGGAATTTAAACCCTATGCGTGATTGATAAAAACAAGCCAATTCAATGTAACTAGATTAAGTATATAAGATTTAATCACATTTTAATTAAAATCATGCAAGTTGAGATTGGGTGTATTAAAGTATTAATGAAACTTAGCAAAATAAATATATAACGATCTAGCCATACAAAGACATTAAACAATAATAGTTCTTGCATGGATAGGTTTTTCCTTTTCGTAACAACCTCTAATGCTATGAAGTTTTGATTCTCAATCCCTCTCAACACACACGTGAACCAATTTAATCATATCGGATTGTAAGCATCATTAGAATCACACTAATTAATAAAAAATGGAACATAGTATCTATTATACAAATCAAAATCAAACACAAACACAAAACCCTACGATTGAGCCCTAATATAATTACACTGATGACCAAACTCATCGAGAACATTCCACAACTAACTTCAGACATACTAGCTCAAAAATCCATCGAATCAATAAAAATTATAATTTTTGATTTGAATCAAACATTATTAGCCTTTAGGAAAGGAAATCGGGTGTAAAGAAACAATAAATACTCGTATTTACTTAAAAAGAATCCAGAATCAAATTACACTGGAGGAATGAAAGTAGCCGGACTTTAAAGAAGAAACCCTATGCGTCATTGATAAAAACAAGTCAAATCAAAGTAACATGAATAAGTACATAAGATTTAATTGCATTTTAATTAAAATCAAGCAACTAGAGATAGGGTGTAATAAAGTTGTTGGACAAAAGAACCAATGAGCCAAGATCAGAAAACCTCTAAGTCCCACATGATATCACAACAACTGCTGAAAGCTTCATCAGCAGTTTGACAAGTACTGAAAACTCCAACAGCTGAAGATCAAGTGCTGAAGACTTCACAGCTGAAGACTAAAGTGCTGAAGTTCAACAGCTGAAGAACACAAGTACTGAAGCTGAACAGCTTAAGAACAAAAGTGCTGAGCTGAACAGGAAGAAGAACACAAATTGTTGAAGCTGAACAGCTGAAGAAGAACACAAGTGCTGAACTGAACAGCTGAAGAACACAAGTGCTGAAGCTGAAGTTCAAGTACTGAAGTATAACAGCTGAAGAGTCTACAAGTGCTGAAGATCAACAACTGGTGTACAAAGTCTGAAGACAAAGACTGAAGACATCAGCTGATGATATCTACTGAAGTCATCAGCTGATGAAACATCTGAAGTTCAAGTCTGAAGACCAAGTACTGAAGTTTCAGTAGTTGTCACAACAGCTGAAGAGTACTTCTTCAGTAGTTGTGATATCTATATTTTTACTTTCAGTAGTTTTGTAAAACGACTTAAGAGCTTGTTCTTCAGTCGTTGTAGTTTCAGTAGTTGATGTTTTTCAGTAGTTATAACAACTGATAACACTTAGCATTTTTGTAAGGAGATGTCAGCTGTTTTGACATCTTCAGTAGTTGGGTTTCAGTTGTAATAAATCTGTTAGATGTCACTATCAAGTGACATCAGCAGACGTCACATCTCTTATATATAAGAGGTGTCGACCTAATGGTAATTGTGACATTTTGTTACCACGAAAGCGAATATTGAATGAAATATATTTGCAGAATTCTCTCTCTATAACCGTCTTTGTTCTTCATTGAATATTGTTTCGTTCTTGTGAATCGGCTAATTCATTGTTAGAATTCCGCTGCTATACTCTCTAATCAATCAAACATAGATCACTGATCTAACAAGTGGTATCAGAGCAGGTTAATCATTGATCGATCTAACAATTGATCACTGAAATGCTAATTGATATCGTGTTGATTAAATTAGCGTATTCGCAAGAACTGGTTATAGATTAGTGAATTTCTGGCACTTTCGTTCATTTATTTTGAGATCTCTTTTGGTTCCGGAAACTAATCAAATGGTTCCGAAGAAGAAGGAACAATACTTGATGAAGATCGGAAACTATTGAAAAGCCAATGAATTCTGGCCATGGCACTGCCTAATGAAATCTATTTAGGCTTATGCATCATGAAACTGCTCATGATCTCTGGAATGCCCTGAAGGAACAATTCGGTGGCACAGATGAGGTCTTAGCAAACAACAGAGAAATCCTTGCCAACAATATGAGACATTCTCTCATAGAAAGGGTGAGACACTGACTCAACAGTTTGAGCGCGTTTTCTGCTTGATATCTGAGCTGAAAATGGTGAAACAGGAATACACCAATAGCCAGATGAACAACAGATTCCTCAGATCACTGCCTGAGAGATGGGACACATACACTATTGTCCTACGCTCCAGTGCAAATCTGGATAGTCTATCTCTCACCCAACTTCATGGGAAACTGCTTACATTTGAAAGAGAGATAGAGCAGAAGAGGAAACTGTCCTCATCAGGAAAGCTCACTGATGACTTTGTACCAGGGAATACTGCCTTGGTTGGTCATGAGTCAGAATATGCTGCATCTGAAAGTAATTATGATGAGCATATTGATTTCTCTTCAATAGTTCTGATCATGCATTTGTAGTATTGAGAGTCATTCTGGCAGTAATAGTGACAATCTATGCTTCATTATGGATGATCTGAAAGGAATAGCTGATGATGATCTAGAAGAGATGGATATTCTGAGCCAAATGGCATGATTAATATCAGATCTCAGAAGTTCTATAAGAGAACTGGCAGGAAATTTCCTGGACTCTCTGGCAAAACCAAAGTTGGTTTTGACAAGAGTAAGTTGAGGTGTCACAAATGCCAAAGGCTAGGACACTTTGCAAGGGAGTGTAGATCAACTGGATCTAACTCTTCTGCACCCTTTGTGACTTTTCCTAGTACTAGTCCATAAAACAGAGGGCAACATCCTACTGGTTTTGGTCATCATTCACATCCTAGATCTCCTGCATACTTTGTTCCCCAGGGTCAAATGTCATATCTTATCCCTGCTATTATATGCCTCAACCAAATCCTGTTCAAGCTCCAATTGCACAACAACCACAAGCATTGCCTGAACCACAACCTTCCCAATCTCATCAACAAACTCAACCTCAACAACACAGCTTCTTCACCCCAGGAGTTGTTGACTGGAGCAGTTTACCAGATGACTTGTCTGGTCATGAACAACTGTTCTCAGGTGCTGGTCAACATGGTGGTGAAAGTCCCTTTGGAAATCTAGCTCTTATGGCTTTGGATTCTGCTGATACTCATCCACTAATGCCTCTACACCAAAGGTATCACAGGTATCCTCTGAGGCAAAAGCCAAATTATGTTCTTAAACATGCATAGCAGCATTTGCATCTATTAGAGAAGCAAATGTAGCTTTAATCAACAAGAACATGAGCTAGAACAATAATTTCCAAAACAAAGCTGAATTTGAGTCTGTGCTTAATGATAAGAATGATGAGATTTATAACTTAAATGCCAAATAACTGATGATAAGGCTAGGGAAGAGATACTTCTAGAGAAGTATAAAGATCTCAAGAAACCTTGCAGTTACCCAGGTAGAGTGTGATAGATGGGTACAATCATGCAAAGGTTTTGAAATGCTTCTTAGTAAGCAATCTGCTTCCAATGTGAAGTTTGGCATTGGTTACAATCACACTGCTCCAGCTACAGATTTTACTCCCAGAGCAGAGGTAGAATCTGATGGTGAGAGTAATAACCAATCCATCATCATGTGATCTACTTTCTGATACAAGCACAATCAGAAGTAGAAGTCAGCATCAAGCCCTCTCAGAACCTATCAGCTGATGTTGATGGTTCCACTGCTGACACTCACATGATCCATGAGTTGATCAACTCAGGAGTTAATTCTGAAGGTCCTGAAAGGACTAGAGAGCAGGATTTAACCCTGAAGTTCAAACTCCAACTACTGCCAGTACTGAAAACAAGAAAAATGTCAGTAGAAAGAGTTTGAAGACTACTAAAGAGGAAGTCAAGAAAGCAAACAATGCTTCCAAAGCACTGAAGAGCAAGTCTTCAGTTGCTTCACCTCTTTAGTTGATGATCAACCTAAGATGAAGAAGAAACCATGTGAAGTATGTGGTTTGTTCAATCATCTTACAGATGATGCTGGTACAAAAGAGGTTCCAAACTCAAACATAAAGAAGAAATTAAAGAGAAAATGGAAAAATAAAAATGAAAACTGAGTTTGAGACCACATTTGTATCAGCAACATCAAATCCTGTAACCCTTAAGTCCTCAAAGAATCCAAAAAGGAAGGGGTTAAACAGGTGACAGCTGAGAGTGCTCAGAAGAAGAAGGTGCAACATAGGAACTTATCAAACTCCACTGGCAATGTGTCTGATGAGCTGAAAGCTTTATCACAAAATCAGACACAGCTGGTTATGATGTTCAACATCTATTGGGTAGAGTTAACCAATTAGATGCTCCTATGTTGAAACCACAAAAAAGGAGGTCCAAGCCAAAGGATTCCTCTTCTTCACCATCTTCTTCCTCTCAGGCTGTTGTTTCCAATAAACCTGTTAGTTTACCATCTGTTGATGAGACCAGGCCCAAAACCAAAAGGTTTGGGTCTCCAAAACTAACTGATTGTTTATTATTGCAGGGTTCTCCAACATGCCAAAGTAGCATCTGGTATGTAGACAGTGGGGGATCTATGCACATGACTGGGAACAGCTCTCTTCTTCATGACTACTCTCAAGGAAAGAAGGGGTTTGTTTCTTTTGGCAATGATGCTGGGGTTACATCATTGGAAATGGCTTTGTCTCCAATGGGGAAATCAAGTTTGATGATGTTAATCATGTGGAAAATCTCAAGTACAATCTCTTGAGTGTCAGTCAAATGTGTGATAAAGGCCATGTTGCTCTTTTCACCAGTCAAAACTGTAGGATTCTGTCATCCAAAGATCTGCATTTGATTGATAAGGTGTTGGATGATCACACTCTCTTGAGAGCCAACAGGACAGGAAGAGTGTATGCCTTAATCTTTCCAAGAAAATAGATCTCAGAGGCAATCCTTGCCTATTTTCCAAAGCCTCTTCTCAAGAATCTAAACTGTGGCACAGAAGGCTGGGTCATGTTAATTCGACATGAATCAGCTTATCCACAATAGTTTAGTCAGAGGCTTACCAATAAAGGAGTTCCACTGTGATAAAACCTGCACAGCTTGTTTAAAAGGAAAACAGCACAAAGTCTCATTCCCTCCTATTGAAGAGCCTAAGTCCACTGCCTGCTTGCAATTACTGCATATGGATCTATTTGGTCCTGTGAGAGTAATGAGCATGGCAAAGAAGAAATACTGTCTGGTAATTGTGGATGATTACTCCAGATTTGTATGGACTTTCTTTCTACATTCAAAGGATGATGTTTCTCAGAAGATTATTCACTTTGTGTTGTATGTTGAGAAGCATTATTCCCTTCCAGTCAAGTGTATTAGAAGTGACAATGGAACTGAATCCAGAAACCATACACTTGATGACTTCTACCTTTCAAAGGGAATCAAGAGGCAGTTTAGCATCCCAAGGACTCAAGAACAAAATGGGGTAGTGGAGAGAAAGAACAGGACCCTAATTGAAGCTGCAAGGTCCATGCTGGCTGACTCTGGTTTGCCATTGACCTTTTGGGCTGAAGCTGTTAACACAGCTTGCTATGTGCAGAATAGAGTCTTAGTAAATCAGAGGTTGATGAAGACTCCATGAAAGTTTTCCATCACTTGGCTCCTCTAATTTCATTTTTCAAAGCATTTGGGTGTCCGTGTTTTATTCTCAACACAAAGGATCAACTCCATAAATTTGATCCTAAGTGAGGTGGATGCACGTATTTGTTGGTTATTCATCTACTTGCAAGGCATACAGAGTCTTCAACTGCAGAACAAAGATAGTTGAGAGACTTTGCATGTGAAGTTTAATGAATCTCCTTTGGACAAGATTCCACAAAACCCTTTGGAGTTGTTTGATTTGGACATACTGCAATATGTTCCTTATCAACCTCCAGCTGTTGCAGATCCTGGATATAATCATCTTCTACAGCATGTCTTCCACCTGGTGGTATTGATGATGATGATGATAATATCAATACTCACCTATTCAAGTTTAGTGACCAACTGCCTGTGTCTGCTAAATTTGATGTTCCTGTAGCTTCAGCAGTTCCACAACAAATGCTGATGAGATCTCTGTTTCCTCTACATCTTTTGAGTTACAATCTAATCTTGGTTTCAAGAGTCTACATCAAAATCTGCTGCTGCTGAAGGTTCTACAAACACCTTGCACAGATCTCATTGTTTATCAAGAACTGAAGAATCACCTCATGTCTCAGATTATTGGTGATATCAATGCTGGTGTTTCAACAAGAAGTCAATTGTCTAACTTCTGCTTCTATGCTCTCTTCATCAGTCAGCTAGAGCCAAAGAACTACCATGTTGCTTTGAGAGACAATGGATGGGTTGAAGCTATGCAGCTTGAGCTACTTCAGTTCAAGAAACAGCAAGTGTGGGAACTAGTTCCTCTTCCCCCAGGTAAGTGTGCAATAGGCACTAAATGGGTGTTTAGGAATAAAACTGATGAAAATGGGCTTATTGTTAAGAACAAGGCTAGACTGGTTGTACAGGGGTTTTCACAAGAAGAAGGTATTGACTATGATGAGACCTTTGCCCCTGTAGCCAGACTAGACGCAATCAGATTGTTTTTAGCCTATGCTGCATTCCACAATCTCAAAGTTTTTCAAATGGATGTCAAAAGTGCAGTTTTATATGGTAAAATAAAGGAAGAAGTCTATGTGTGTCAACCACCAGGCTTTGAGGATAATAAACATCCTGAATGGGTGTATAAACTTGATAAGGCTCTTTATGGGTTGAAACAAGCTCCTAGAGCCTGGTATGAGACACTCTCTACTTTTCTTCTCAAGAATAATTTCTCTAGAGGCTCCATTGATAAAACTTTGTTTATTAAGAAGGTGGATCAGCATAAGCTACTTGTTCAGATTATGTTGATGATATCATTTTTGCATCCTCTGATCCCAGTTGTGTGGTGATTTTACAACATTAATGAAAAAGAGGTTTGAAATGAGTGCAATGGGAGAATTACAGTTCTTTCTAGGCTTGCAAATTAAACAAAAGGCTGATGGAACCTTTATCATCAGTCAAAATATACAAAAGATCTTTTGAATAAGTTTGATTTACAAAACTGTAAGCCCTGTTCTACTCCCATGTGCAACACCACCCAACTGGATGCTATCAGAAAGGTAAAGCTGTTGATGAAACACTTTACAGATGTATGATTGGGTCCTTGATGTATTTAACAGCTTCTAGACCAGATATTATGTTTGCTACATGTGTTTGTGCTAGATTTCAGGCTGCTCCTAAAGATTCTCATTTGATTGCAGTCAAGAGAATCTTTAGATATTGCAAGGTACACAATCTCTGGGTTATGGTGTTCCACTGGACACTCTTGCAAATTAGTTGCTTTTTCAGATAGTGACTATGCAGGGTGCAAATTAACTAGAAAGTCAACTTCTGGTGATTGTCAATTCCTAGGCAACTGTTTGATTTCTTGGCAAAGTAAGAAACAAACATCTGTTGCTACATCAACTGCTGAGGCCGAGTACATTGCTGCTTCAAGTTGTACTTCTCAGGTACTCTAGCTTCAGAACCAACTTCTGGACTATGGCATTACAGAGACTAAGACTCCATTATTAATGGATAGTGCTTCAGCTTTGTGTATTGTCAAAAATCCAGTCCAGCACTCTAGGACCAAATATATAGAGATCGGACATCACTTTATTCGGGATTGTTTTGAAAAAGGTCTGATTGATCCTAATTTTGTGCCTAGTGCTGATGAGCTTGCAGATATCTTTACTAAGCCTTGGATAGTTCTACTTTCCAAAACCTTGTGTTAAGGCTTGGTATGCTGCAGCTAGAATAAGTGACAACTACTGATGATCTCAGTAATAATTACTGGTGATCATTGGTAACCATGTCACATATAAGTACTGATGAGTCCTTTCACCTTCAGTAGTTTTTATAACTACTGACGACTAAATGCCTCACAAGTACTGAAGTACTTTATCTGTTCCAAACTACTGAAATCAGTACAAACAGATAAGTACTGACGTCCTATGAAACACCTGAAAAGCAGATGCACAGTCTGATGAGTAAGTGTTGAGGACAGTTTGAAACAGCTGAAAGGCTATGATTTACGAAAACTACTGAAGAGAACTTTCTCTTCAGTTGTTTCTACAACTGCTGTTTCAAAACAACTGAAGCAAAACCATGTCTTCAGTAGTTTTATAACTACTGATGACTAATACCAAGTCTTCAGCTGTTTACAATAACTGATGACAAAACCACTATCTTCAGTAGTTTCACAATTACTGATGACAAACACCAAGTCCTCAGTTGTTTCATCATCTGAAGTCAAAACCATGGTTTTCAGTAGTTTTCTAACTACTGATGCCTGAAACCACGACTTCAGCTGTTTCAACGTCTCGAAGGCTAACACCAAATCCTTCAGTCGTTTTCTAACCCGTACCCTATAAATATCCCTGACCTAATCCTTCAGAGCTTCATCTTTTTGAAACCTAACGTTCATCTCTCCAAAACTTCTCTCTTCTAAATGGCGTCCATGCAAATCAAACCGCGACACAACTGTGTAGCTTGCCTCACCAAATCGCCATTCTGGGCAAAGTTCGATAATGCTATTGATCTTATGGTCCAGTCACAATACAAAACGGCATTTCTTCTCAATCCAATCCTTCATGCCGAATCCCTCAAACAGTTTTGGATGAGCGTCACCCTCACCACTAGGGAGAACAACACAGCGTCTCTCCGGTCGGTCGTCAACAACCACGAAGTGGTCATCACTCCCGATATACTTCGTCAAACTCTACACCTGGATGATGCCACTTCCCCTGCTGGATATCCAAAGGGCACAACTGATTTATCCTTTGCCCACCATGGATATCAGGGCAACCTTAGTGCCTCCACCATACTGAAGAAACATTTCCATGACGCTAAACGTCTAATATTTCACATGGTAAATGTCTGTTTGGCTTGGGATCAAATGTCTACAAAGTGGCAGCAGGTAATGTATTCTATTCTTGAGCAACAACCTTTAAATTTTTCAGAATAATATTTTCAAAGCTCAAGGATATGGCTCAAAAACTAACTGCTAACCGTTGGATATTATATCCGCGGTTCATAATGGCCATAATTACCAACCAGCTTCAAGCTGAGGGACTTGTTGGCCTGGGAGTCCCTGCTATGGCTGTTTTGCCTGAAGTATACTCCCGGCACAACTCTGACCAATCACTCAAACTGGCTGCCAAGCTGCGAAAACCCACGCAGCTGGAACCCACAGCCACCACCTCCAAATCAAAAGTCCCCACCAAACCCACTAAAAAGAAACCCAAAACGGATACTCAGTGAAATGAGTCCCCTGAGGATGCCCCTGCAACACAAACGCATGCTATATCCACTGGTAATAACCCCTAGTGGATATAAGGACTCTTCCAGCCATAGCCGCTCAGGATTCCTCTCAACAGGAGCCTGCAGCCACCACACAAGGGTACCCACACATCTAGGATCTTCCTCACTTGAGGAGATTGCCATTGAAGAGCACCATCCTCCCCAGGTGCACACTGCTTCTATCCCTTCACCCCATGCAACCGCCCTCCAAAGTCCTACATTGCTTGTTGCACAAGGGCTGACTCAATTGCACTCGTCACCCCCTCCCCAGATACCAATTACTACTGGGAACACCTCTACCATTGAGGGGGAGGACCAAAGTGCAGCTGGGAACCCACAGCATAGGGGTTACAATGTTCCTTCTCCTAGTGTAGAAATGGAGATTGGAACTTCTGGTAAGGCTGCCACCTCTCTTGTGTCAGCATATGATCAGGTTGTAGTTGGTACCATTACTAAGTCCTTACCAGAGGCAACTACTGATGACAGACATAGTCTTGAGGCAGGAAGTCCCCAGTACCAAGACAAAGGGGCACATGCTACAATTGAGCTACACTCAGTGCATGTTCATCCTGATCCTATCAGGAGGTCAGGTGATTCAGTATCTACTGATGATGACCTGGGCTTCTTTTACGATGTAATCACCCAAAACACCATCCTGGAGGAGGGGGTGAGCAGACTCAAAGAGCTGCTTGCCAAAACTTCTAAGGACCAAAGACCATCTGCCTCCACCAACCCACAGATGGCACCTTTAGTTGAAGGTTCCCCAAACACTTTACCCTCTCACTCCAATGAGCCTCCAGCTTCTGCTTCTGGCACTATCTCTCCAGGACAGAACCCCCGAGAGCAGATGGTTGCTGTATTCCAACAATCCATACCTCTCATCACTCCCATTATCAATGAAATTGTTACTAAAGCCATTGATGAGAGGATTTCCTCAACTCCACAACCACTGATTGATAATGCTGTGCAAAAGACACTTTCTGCGGTACAAACCCCTACCACCAATGCATCCAAAGAGGGGGAGAGTACTGCAGTGAAAGAAAAGAAGAGGAAAAGAACAGAGGATGAGAAGGCACAAGAGAAAGCCCAGGAGTTGGAAAAACAAAAGCAACAACACTGATCACTTACAAAAGAAAGAAAAGTGCTGGTGATCAACCTACTGCTAAAGAAAATCCTTGGAAGAGCTGGTAAAAGATGTTGATGATATACACAGCCGATCCATGGATAAAATCATTGAGCAACTCTTCAAGCAAGGTTTTGATACAACCACATTAGATAGTGAGATCAGGAAATTGGAAGTGGAGGAGACTCAAACCCGATGGGCTGGGTATGATGTACTGGAAAAGGAGAGATTGGAGATCATGATCCGTTTCATTGCCAAATACTTAGGAAGATCTTTGATAGAGATTCGTGCATGGACCAGAGACAGTATTCTGGCTATAGCCAACAGAATCTATCTGTCTGAGCAATTCCATAAGGGGATTATCATTGAAGCCCTTGATGAGGCTGGGGCTGGAAAAAGGTTTGAAATGGCAAGACTTACAAAGGCTAAACTCACAACAAAAATGCTGGAACAACCTTCCCTTCCACCCACTCAAAAACAGCCTACCCCTCAAATCTCCAAACTAATCTTAAAGCCCAATCCAAACTTCCTCAACTTTCAAAACCAACTCCCTTACCATCTAAACCAACAGCCGATGATGCACCTAAGAAGAAGAAGAGAAGGGTGTTGAGGCTAGAAGAAGAAGAAGGAGAGGATGATGTGGAAGAAGATAGGCTGCCTCTATCTGCAGTTCTAACATTGGCGAAAGCCAAACCTATGCCCATCACTCCCACCTCACAGATGGATGCTGTGAGAGTAAAGATTGAAGAAGAGAAGCAGCAAAAGCTTCATGATGATGAAATGCTGAAAGCATTGACAAAACTTATGGTGCTTCGTCATCAATTATCAGTATGAAGAAAGAAGCTCTGAGGTTGTACACTCTTGCCAACACATTTCAATATCAGAAGGAAAGGGTGAGAGTATGGCCTGATCCTAGGGTGGCTCGCAGGATTGTAAAGAAAGACATTCCTTCGAGATACAAGGGTCAAGTCAAGAGGATCTTAGATGAAGAGATCACAGTGGCCCTTGTAGTATCACCCTGGGAGATTGTCGAAGATTTCAAGAAGGCCTACGAGACTAAACAACCACCCCAGAAGATGCTAGAGAACAGAATTATTAAAAAGGGGTTAGTCTACAAGAGGCTTGAGAACTTCAAACAAAATGAGCTCAGTCTGTTACTCGAAGGGAATCATCCTGATGAGTTTGCATACAGACAGATTACGACAGTTGAGCTCAAAAATGGCAAACAGGCCAAGTACATCTCAGAGCTGTATGGGCGAGAAGGATTGTTTGATGGTGAAGCCGAGAACCTGACCATGGAAGAACAAATCATGTTTCTCAGAGCCTACACCAGAGAATCCTACAGGCTCATACACGGGAAGTAGATCTCATGAATGGGATAACAACTCTGTGTCCAGTTCCCCAAAACAGAGTTCCCATTCATATCTTGCCAAACAATATCTGAGATTTCTTCCCAGGCCGGAGATTATATGGGTCATCTTCTCTACTGATCAAGAAGGAAAAAGACCAATCTTTTCCCAACAATAAGTGGGATAATAAATAAATTAGAGGTTTTGGCTGCATTGGTTCAGGGGGACTTTGTTGGACCAAAAGAACCAATGAGCCAAGATCAGAAAACCTCTAAGTCCCACATGATATCACAACAACTGCTGAAAGCTTCATCAGCAGTTTGACAAGTACTGAAAACTCCAACAGCTGAAGATCAAGTGCTGAAGACTTCAACAGCTGAAGACTAAAGTGCTGAAGTTCAGCAGCTAAAGAACACAAGTACTAAAGCTGAATAGCTGAAGAACACAAGTGCTGAAGCTGAACAGCTGAAGAACACAAGTGCTGAAGCTGAACAGCTGAAGAACACAAGTGCTGAAGCTGAACAGCTGAAGAACACAAGTGCTGAAGCTGAAGTTCAAAGTACTGAAGTATAACAGCTGAAGAGTCTACAAGTGCTGAAGATCAACAACTGGTGTACAAAGTCTGAAGACAAAGACTGAAGACATCAGCTGATGATATCTACTGAAGTCATCAGCTGATGAAACATCTGAAGTTCAAGTCTGAAGACCAAGTACTGAAGTTTCAGTAGTTTGTCACAACAGCTGAAGAGTACTTCTTCAGTAGTTGTGATATCAGTAGTTTTATATTTTTACTTTCAGTAGTTTTGTAAAACGACTGAAGAGCTTGTTCTTCATTCGTTGTAGTTTCAGTAGTTTTATGTTTTTCAGTAGTTATAACAACTGATAACACTTAGCATTTTTGTAAGCAGATGTCAGCTGTTTTGACATCTTCAGTAGTTGTGTTTCAGTTGTAATAAATCTGTTAGATGTCACTATCAAGTGACATCAGCAGACGTCACATCTCTTATATATAAGAGGTGTCGACCTAATTGTAATTGTGACATTTCGTTACCACGAAAGCGAATATTGAATCAAATATATTTGCAGAATTCTCTCTCTATAACCGTCTTTGTTCTTCATTGAATATCGTTTCGTTCTTGTGAATCGGCTAATTCATTGTTAGAATTCCGCTGCTATACTCTCTAATCAATCAAACATAGATCACTGATCCTAACAAAAGTATTCATGAAAACTTAGCAAAATAAATAGAAAACGGTCTAGCCACACGAATACATCAAACAACAATAGTTCTTGCAAGTATTGGTTTTTCCTTTTTGTAACATCCTCTAATGCTCTGAAGTTTTGATTCATAAGCCCTTTGAACACACTCGTGGAACAATTTAATCATATCTGATTGTAAGCATCATTACAATTACACGAATTAATATAAAATGGAACATAGTATCTATTATACAAATCGAGACCAAACCCAAACACAAAACCACATGATTGAGCCCTAGTATAATTACAATGATGCACAAACTCACCAAGAACTTTCCACAACCAACTTTAGATACTACTACCTCTAAAATCCACAGAATCATTAAAAATTATAATTGTTGATTTGAAGAAAACTCTATTAGTCTTTAGGAAAGGAATTGGGTGTAAAGAAACAATAAACTACTCGTATTCACTAAAAAGAATCAAGAATCAAATTCCACTGGAGGAATGAAAGTAATCGGAATTTAAACCCTATGCGTGATTGAGAAAAACAAGCCAATTCAAAGTAACTTGATTAAGTATATAAGATTTAATCACATTTGAATTAAAATCATGCAATTTCAGATAGGGTGTATTAAAGTATTAATGAAAACTTAGCAAAATAAATATATAACGATCTAGCCATACAAAGACATTAAAAAATAATAGTTCTTGCATGGATAGGTTTTTCCTTTTCGTAACAACCTCTAATGCTGTGAAGTTTTGTTTCTCAAGCCCTCTGAACACACATGTGAATCAATTTAATCATATTGGATTGTAAGCATCATTAGAATCACACTAATTGAAAAAAATGGAACAAAGTATCTATTATACAAATCAAAACCATACACAAACACAAAACCCTACGATTGAGCCCTAATATAATTACACTAATACCCAAACTCATCGAGAACATTCCACAACTAACTTCACACACTACTAGCTCAAAAATCCATCGAGTTAATTAAAATTATAAATGTTGATTCGAATAAAACTTTATTGGCCTTTAGGAAAGGAAATCGGGTGTAAACAAACAATAAAATACTCGTATTTACTTAAAAAGAATCGAGAATCAAATTACACTGGAGGAATGAAAGTAATTGTACTTTAAACAAGAAACCCTATGCGTCATTGATAAAAACAAGCCAAATCAAAGTATTGTTGATACATGTATGTCCCTAGATCATGATATGAATGTAATAGATCTTGTTTGTCTGATTCTGAGGTAATACTTGGAATAATTAATGAAATGATATGGTTTGTTTGTTATTTATAATGTTTAATATTTCATTAATGAGTCGACGTTGAATTGGTTAATTAGGTTTGTGGTTGTTTGAAGTGTTACACATTATGTTATATTAATTAATTAATACATTCAAACTTAACTGAATGAAGTTCTCATGCGAGTGGCCCATGCGAATGGACCATACGCATGAATAACTTCATACGAATGACTCAGTCGCACGACTGAACCAGGAGATTGGATCAGTCGTATGATTATAACATGAGATTGACTCAGTCGCACGACTGAATACTCAATCATGCGAATGAATCAACCGCATGGTTCAATCGTATGACTGAACCATACTAATGGTTTAGTCGCACGAATGAATAATACTAACCTATAAATACAACCCAATTCTTGAAAAATATAGAGCTTTTGATTAATTATGATTCCAGACGTACCCTAGCCATCCAGAAGCCTCACAATTCGTTCTCCAAGTTCATAGAACACATTAGATCGATTCCCAATCGATTTCTAACGTTAGTTTCAATTCTTGATTGATTCTTCGTGTGTTCTCACTTGGATCGCCAATCAAATAGGATTCCGCACTATTTGATGTGGTTTACACGCTAATCACTAGGTATTTCGTTCAAATACCAGGTCCTAACAAGTAACATGAATAAGTACATAAGATTTAATTGCATTTTAATTAAAATCATGCAACTAGAGATAGGGTGTGATAAAGTATTCATGAAAACTTAGCAAAATAAATACAAAACGATCTAGCCATACAAATACATCAATCAACAATAGTTCTTGCAAGTATAGGTTTTTCCTTTTCGTAACACCCTCTAATGCAATGAAGTTTTGATTCTCAAGCCCTCTTAACACACTCGTGAAATAATATAAAATGGAACATAGTATCTATTATACAAATCGAGACCAACCCAAACACAAAACCACATGATTGAGCCCTAGTATAATTACACTGATGCACAAACTCACCGAGAACTTTCCATAACCAACTTTAGACACTACTACCTCAAAAATTCACAAAATCATTAAAAATTATAATTGTTGATTCGAATAAAACTCTATTAGTCTTTAGCAAAGGAATCAGGTGTAAAGAAACAATAAACTACTTGTATTCACTAAAAATAATCAAGAATCAAATTACACTGGAGGAATGAAAGTAATCGGACTTTAAACAAGAAACCCTATGCGTGATCGATAAAAACAAGCCAATTCAGAGTAACTTGATTAAAGTACATAAGATTTAATCACATTTTAATTAAAATCATGCAACTAGAGACAGGGTGTAATAAAGTATTAATGAAAAATTAGCAAAATAAATAGAAAACGGTCTAGCCACACAATACATCAAACAACAATAGTTCTCGCAAGTATAGGTTTTTCCTTTTTGTAACATCCTCTAATGCTATGAATTTTTGAGTCTCAAGCCCTTTGAACACACTCGTGAAACAATTTAATCATATCTGATTGTAAGCATCATTAGAATTACACGAATTAATATAAAATGGAACATAGTATCTATTATACAAATCGAGACCAAACCCAACACAAAACCACATGATTTAGCCCTAGTATAATTACAATGATGCACAAACTCACCAAGAACTTTCCACAACCAACTTTAGATACTACTACCTCTAAAATCCACAGAATCATTGAAAATTATAATTGCTGATTCGAAGAAAACTCTATTAGTTTTTAGGAAAGGAATTGGGTGTAAAGAAACAATAAACCACTCGTATTCACTAAAAAGAATCAAGAATCAAATTCCACCGGAGGAATGAAAGTAATCGGAATTTAAACCCTATGCGTGATTGATAAAAACAAGCCAATTCAAAGTAACTTGATTAAGTATATAAGATTTAATCACATTTTAATTAAAATCATGCAAGTTCAGATAGGGTATTAAAGTATTAATGAAAACTTAGCAAAATAAATATATAACGATCTAGCCATACAAAGACATTAAACAATAATAGTTCTTGCATGGATAGGTTTTTCCTTTTCGTAACAACCTCTAATGCTGTGAAGTTTTGATTCTCAAGCCCTCTGAACACACACGTGAATCAATTTAATCATATCGGATTGTAAGCATCATTAGAATCACACTAATTGAAAAAAATGGAACAAAGTATCTATTATACAAATCAAAACCATACATTAACACAAAACCCTACGATTGAGCCCTAATATAATTACACTAATGCCCAAACTCATCGAGAACATTCAACAACTAACTTCACACACTACTAGCTCAAAAATCCATCGAGTTAATAAAAATTATAAATGTTGATTTGAATAAAACTTTATTAGCCTTTAGGAAAGGAAATCGGGTGTAAACAAACAATAAAATACTCGTATTTACTTAAAAAGAATCCAGAATCAAATTACACCGGAGGAATGAAAGTAATCGGACTTTAAACAAGAACCCTATGCGTCATTGATAAAAATAAGCCAAATCAAAGTAACATGAATAAGTACATAAGATTTAATTGCATTTTAATTAAAATCATGCAACTAGAGATAGGGTGTGATAAAGTATTCATGAAAACTTAGCAAAATAAATACAAAACGGTCTAGCCATATAAATACATCAATCAACAATAGTTCTTGCAAGTATAGGTTTTTCCTTTTCGTAACACCCTCTAAGCTATGAAGTTTTGATTCTCAAGCCCTCTGAACACACTCGTGAAATAATTTAATCATATCTGATTGTAAGCGTCATTAGAATCACACGAATTAATATAAAATGGAACATAGTATCTATTATACAAATCCAGACCAAACCTAAACACAAAACCACATGATTGAGCCCTAGTATAATTACACTGATGCACAAATTCACCGAGAACTTTCCACAACCAACTTTAGACACTACTACCTCAAAAATCCACAGAATCATTCAAAATTATAATTGTTGATTCGAATAAAACTTATTAGCCTTTAGGAAAGGAATCGGGTGTAAAAAAACAATTAACGACTTGTATTCAATAAAAAAGAATCGAGAATCAAATTACACTGGAGGAATGAAAGTAATGAGACTTTAAACAAGAAACCCTATGCATGATAGATAAAAACAAGCCAATTCAAGGAACTTGATTAGGTACATAAGATTTAATCACATTTTAACTAAAATCATGCAAGTTGAGATAGGGTGTATTAAACTATTAATGAAAATTTAGCAAAATAAATAGATAATGATCTAGCCATACAAAGACATCAAACAATAATAGTTCTTGCATGGATAGGTTTTTCCATTTCGTAACAACCTCTAATGCTGTGATGTTTTGATTCTCAAGCCCTTTGAACACACACATGAACCAATTTAATCATATCAGATTGTAAGTATCATTAGAATCACACTTATTGATAAAAAATGGAACATAGTATCTATTATTCAAATCAAAACCAAACACAAACACAAAATCCTACGATTGAGCCCTAATATAATTACACTGATGCCCAAACTCATCGAGAACATTCCACAACTAACTTCAGACACTACTAGCTTAAAAATCCATCGAATAAATAAAAATTATAATTGTTGATTCGAATAAAACTTTATTAGCATGTAGGAAAGGAAATCGGGTGTAAAGAAACAATAAAATACTCGTATTTACTTAAAAAGAATCAAGAATCAAATTACACCGGAGGAATGAAAGTAATCGGACTTTAAACAAGAAACCCTATGCGTCATTGATAACAACAAGCCAAATCAAAGTAACATGACTAAGTACATAAGATTTAATTGCATTTTAATTAAAATCATGCAACTAGAGATAGTGTGTGATAAAGTATTCATGAAAACTTAGCAAAATAAATAGAAAACGGTCTAGCCATACAAATACATCAAACAACAATAGTTCTTGCAAGTATAGGTTTTTCCTTTTCGTAACACCCTCTAATGCTATGAAGTTTTGATTCTCAAGCCCTTTAAAGACACTCTTGAACCAATTTAATCATACCTGAATATAAGCATCACTAGAATCATACTAATTAATATAAAATGGAACATAGAATCTATTATACAAATCGAGACCAAACCCAAACACAAAACCACATGATTGAGCCCTAGTATAATTACACTCATGCACAAACTCATCGAGAACTTTTCACAACCAGCTTTAGACACTACTACCTAAAAAATCCACAGAATCATTCATAATTATAAATGTTGATTCGAATAAAACTCTATTAGTCTTTAGGAAAGGAAATCGGGTGTAAAGAAACAACAAACTACTCGTATTCACTAAAATAGAATCGAGAATCGAATTACATTAGTGGAATGAAAGTTATCAGACTTTAAACAAAAACCCTATGCGTGATCGATAAAAACAAGCCAATTCAAAGTAACTTGATTAGCACATAAGATTTAATCGCATGTTAATTAAAATCATGCATTTTGAGATTGGGTGTATTAAAGTATTCATGAAAACTTAGCAAAATAAATAGAAAATGATCAAGCCATACAAAGACATTAAACAACAATAGTTCTTCCATGGATAGGTTTTTCCTTTTCGTAACACCCTCTAATGCTATGAAGTTTTCATCCACAAGCCCTCCAAACACACTCCTGAACCAATTTAATCATATCTCATTGTAAGCATCATTAGAATCACCCTAATTAATATAAAATGGAACATAGTATCTATTAAAAAATTGAGACGAAACCGAAACACAAAACCCCACCATTGAGCCATAGTATAATTACAATGATGCCCAAAGTCATCCAGAACTTTCCACAACCAACTTTAGACACTACTACCTCAAACATCCACCGAATCAATAAAAATGATAATTGTTGATTCAAGTAAAACTTTATTTGCCTTTAGGAAAAGAAATCGGGTGTAAAGAACCATTAAAATACTCGTATTCACTCAAAAAGAATCAAGAATCAAATTACACAAGAGGAATGAAAGTAATCGGTCGTGATCAATAATAACAAGCCAAATAAAGTAACATGATTAAGTACATAAGATTTAATTGCATTTTAATTAAAATCATGCAACTAGAGATAGGGTGTATTAAAGTATTCATGAAAACTTAGCAAAATAAATAGAAAATGATCTAGCCATACAAAGACATCAAACAACAACAGTTCTTGCATGGATAGATTTTTCCTTTTCGTAACACCCTATAATGCTATGAAGTTTTGATTCTCAAGCCCTCTATATACACCCGTGAACCCAATTAATCATCTCTCATTGTAAGCATCATTAGAATGACACTAATTAATATAAAATGGAACATAGTATCTTTTATAAAAATCGAGACCAAACCTAAACACAAAACACCACGATTGAGCCGTAGTATAATTACAATGATGCCCAAACTCATCGAGGACTTTCCACAACCAACTTTAGACACTACTACGTCAAAAATCCACCGAATCAGTCAAAATGATTATTGTTGATTCGAATAAAACGTTATTGGTCTTAAGGAAAGGAAATCGGGTGTAAAGAAACAATAAACTACTCGTAATCACTAAAAAGAATCGAGAATCGAATTACACTAAAGGAATGAAAGTAATCGGACTTTAAACAAGAAACTCTATACGTGATCCACAAAAATAAGCCAAATCAAAGTTACATGATTAAGTACATAAGATTTAATTACATATTAATTAAAATTGTGCATCTAGAGATAGGTGTATTAAAGTATTCATGAACCCTTATCAAAATAAATAGAAAACAATCCAGCCGTATAAAGACGTTAAACAACAATAGTTCTTGCGTGGATAAATTTTTCCTTTTCGTAACACCATCTAATGCTATGACTTTTTGATTCTAAAGCCCTCTGAACACACGAGTGAACCAATTTTATCATATTTAATTGTAAGCATCATTAGAATCACACTAATTAAAAAAACGGAACATAGTATCTATTATACAAATCGAGACAAAATCCAAACACAAAAACACACGATTGAGCCATAATATAATTACACTGATGCCCAAATTCATTGAGAACATTCCACGACTAACTTTAGACACTACTAGCTCAAAAATCCATCAAATCAATAAAATGATAATTGTTGATTTGAATAATACTTTATTAGCCTTTAGGAAAGGAAATCGGGTCTAAATAAACAATAAACTAGTTGTATTCACTCAAAAAGAATCGAGAATCAAATTACACCGGAGGAATTAAAATAATCAGACTTTAAACAAGAAACCCAATGTGTGATCAATAAAAACAAGCCAAATCAAAGTAACATTATTAAGTACATAAGATTTAATTGCATTTTAATTAAAATTGTGCAATTAGAGATAATTGTATTAAAGTATACATGAAAAATCAACAAAATAAATAGAAAATGATCTAGCCATACAAAGACATCAAACACCAATAGTTCTTCCATGGATAGGTTTTTCCTTTTCCTAACACCCACTAATGCTATGAAGTTTTGATTCTCAAGCCCTCTAAACACACTCGTGAACCAATTTAATCATATCTGATTGTAAGCATCATTAGAATCGCACTAATTAATATATAATGGAACATAGTATCTATTACAAAAATCAAGACTAAACCAAACACAAAACCCCACGATTGAGCCGTAGTATAATTACAATGATGCCCAAACTCATCGAGAACTTTCCACAACCAACTTTAGACACTACTACCTCAAAAATACACTTAATCAATAAAAATGATAATTGTTGATTCGAATAAAACTTTATTAGCCTTTAGGAAAAGAAATCGTGTGTAAAGAACCAATAAAATACTCGTATTCACTCAAAAAAATCAAGAATCAAATTACACAGGAGGAATGAAAGTAATCGGACTTTAAACTAGACCCCTATGTGTGATCAATAATACAAGCCGAATAAAAGTAACATGATTAAGTACATAAGATTTCATTGCATTTTAATTAATATCATGCAACTAGAGATAAGGTGGATTAAAGTATTCATGAAAACTTAGCAAAATAATAGAAAATAATCTAGCCATGCAAAGACCTCAAATAACAATAGTTCTTGCATGGATAGGTTTTTCCTTTTTATAACACACTTTAATGCTATGATGTTTTGATTCTCAAGCCCTCTAAACACACTCGTGAACCAATTTAATCATACTTGATTGTAAGCATCATTAGAATCACAATAATTAATACAAAATGGAACATAAAATCTATTATACAAATCAAGACCAAACCCAAACACAAAACCACATGATTGAGCCCTAGTATAATTACACTGACGCACAAAGTCATCAAGAACTTTCCCCAACTAACTTTAGACACTACTACCTATAAAATCCACAGAATTATTCAAAATTATAATTTTTGATTCGAATAAAACTCTATTAGTCTTTAGGGAAAGAAATCGGGTGTAAGAAACAACAAACTACTCGTATTCATTAAAATAGAATGGAGAATCGAATTACACAGGAGGAATGAAAGTTATTAGACTTTAAACAATAAACCATATGCGTGATCGATAAAAACAAGCCAATTCAAAGTAAGTTGATTAAGTACATAAGATTTAATCGCATGTTAATTAAAATCATGCAAATTGAGATAGGGTTTATTAAAGTATTCATGAAACTTAGCAAAATAAACAGAAAACGATCTAGCCATACAAAGACATTAAACAGCTATAGTTCTTGCATGGATAGGTTTTTCCTTTTCGTAACACCCTCTAATGCTATGAAGTGCTCATTCTCAAGCCCTCCAAACACTCTCCTGAACCAATTTAATCATATCTCATTGTAAGCATCATTAAAATCACACTAATAATATAAAATGGAACATAGTATCTATAACAAAAATCGAGACCAAACCCAAACACAAAACCCCACGATTAGCCGTAGTATAATTACAATGATGCCCAAACTCATCGAGAACTTTGCACAACCAACTTTAGACACTACTACCGCAAAAATCCACCGAATCAATAAAAATGATATTGTTGATTCGAATAAAACTTTATTAGCCTTTAGGAAAAGAAATCGGGTGTAAAGAACCATTAAATACTCGTATTCACTCATATTGAATCAAGAATCAAATTACACAGGAGGAATGAAAGTAATCGGATTTTAAAACAAGAAAGCCTCTACGTGATCGATAATAACAAGCCAATAAAAGTATGTAACACCCGATATTTATTATTTTGAAGCCGGTGGCGAAAGAAAAGAAAATAAAGTCCAAAAGTCGAGGGACCAACTCTCGCCAACGAAGAAAAGTTGGGAAAATGTGGTGATATATGTAGGGAGAGGGCAGCCCACTCTCCCCACACCCACATTTCAGCTTCTAAAGGGAGAAGAGAGAAAGAAGAAAAAAGAGGAAAAAGTGTTGGTTCGGGTCGGTTCGGGTCGCCAAAATTGTCGTGAAGCAAGCCGAATCGAAGCTCTTGTCGTTGTGCTTGTTCATGTGAGTTCTAGGACCCCTCTTTTACATGTTTTGAATGATTTTGGGGCTGGGACGCATATGAAAACCCTTTTTTTCGTGTTTTTGGATGAAGACCCGTATGTATGTGTGTATGTATGCGTAGGACCCGTTTGGGGCTTGATTTCTTCTTGCTTGGTTGTGCTTGTATAATGTTTTGGTATGCATCCCTAAGGTTTAGGATGGTCAATTTAGGCTTAAAATGGTTTTAGATGAGTTTGGAGGCCGAAAACCCTCGGCTGCAGTCGGGTTGAACTGCATTCTGCATCAGTTAGGGCTAGGCGACCGACTGGAGGCCGAATGGAGGCCATACGGCTGATTAGGGTGCGATTGGGGTTCATTCGCACGACTGGAGGGCCAGTCGCATGGGGTCATGCGACTGTTTATTCGCACGACTGAAGGTCCAGTCACATAGGTGTTCATCCGCATTGTTCATTCGCACGATTGGATGTTCATTCGCATAGGTGTTCATCCGTTTTAGTTCAATCGCATGATGTTCAGTCGCATGGAGGCCATGCGACTGAAGGGTGTCCATACGCCCGAATAGGGCTGTTGAACCCGAGGAAGGTGTAGAATGACTTCTGACTTTGGGGGGGGGAAGGTGCAGATGTAAGTTTTGATGTAAAGGTTCCCATAAGAGTTTTTAAGATGAGATCGAGGTCTTAGAAAGCATGTTGGGCATTATGATAATGATGATGTTTCATGTTGTGTATGTATGATGTTGCCCTGTATGATGTGATGTTGATGCATGTTAATGTTCCCTTAATATGATGTTTACTATCTTTCCTATGGTTGTACCTATTATGATGAATGAACGAAGTATTATGTAATGTAAGTGAAAGATAAAGAAAGAGGAACATGATGAATGAATGCATGTATTAATGAACAATGAAACGTCTTGCACACATCGGATAACGGGTCCTTCTTGGTGATTGACCCTGAATGTAGAACCTCTACTGCTCACCCCTAGTACTGTGGCATACGTTTAGCTGTTCATTTGTTGACTTCGGCCCAGTAGCTAAGACTGATGGTTACTCCTAGTACCGTGGCATACGTTTAGCTGTTCATTTGTTGACTTCGGCCCGTAGCTACGACTAACCGGGGTGTAGCACATGGTATTGGTATGGATGATGTCCATGCGCAAGTAAGGTAATGAAAGAACGAATGAACGAATGAAGAAGATAATAATGATATTATCTATGTGTACGTACGATGTGTGATCATGTAAAAGTAATGAACGGTTTTTTATGAAATTAAGTATGTTTTATTTATGAAACTAGAACTCACTCAGCAACGCTGACTTTGATGTGTTTCCAGTTGGCAGGTAACGATTGCTAGGATGGCACGGGCGACTACTCAGCTCTTTTGGGATGGCATTCTTTTGATTAATGTTTTTGCATTGTATGCGAACAAACTATTTTTGTAATGAATGTTGTATTAGTTTGCAAAGGCATTTACAGGGAAATGAAAGTTTGTTTTAGTTTTCCGCTGCGATTTATTAAATACAACGTAATTATATGTTTTAGTTTTCCGATGAGAACCCAGCTGTAAGCGTCCCGGGAACGGGGCCTTACAAGTTGGTATCAGAGCCAAAGTTTAAGTGAATTGAGTAAATTTTCAAATAACCTGATCTTAAACTGAGAATGGGATGAAAGGGAATGGGATGCCAAACTGAGTAGCTGCGTGCCATCTGGTATTTTCATAAAGTTAACCGGTTTTATGTGCGCATGGTATGTGGTTATGTGTTGTATGTAGATTTAAATACTGATGTAGTCAGGACAGGTAATACTTGGGGAATGAAGAGTAAAGTAAGTGGCTAATCACAACTGGCCACTGTAACTAAGGACTTACTATACTTGAATAAACTGAGTTGTTTCCTTGAATGACCGTGTTGGTGTTTGAATCTTTCAGTGTGCGTGTGATGGCCGAGGTAGATCTTCGAAAGCTTCTAGGGGTGAGGTCACGGTGCTGAACCGCGACCTAAGAGAGGGAGACCCAAAGTTGAGAGAGTGGTTCATGAGAACCAGAGACCCCTCATCCGGAGGGTGGCAACGAAAGCGCCAATTGAGAGCCTGAGTAAAGGAGGCTGTTGTAGAAGAAGTCCATCAGGTCATGCAGACAATCTTACCGTCTGTGGTGACTGAAGTTATTAAGGCTGTACGAGAAGGGGAAAGAAAAGAAAGAAACAGATCCTCTGGAGGACGGGACAACCAGAGCCGGAAACGGTTCTGTCTGATGATGAAGATGAAAGAGGAGCCTGTGCCAGAGGCAGTGGGAGGATGTACTAGGGGGCATTTATGAGATGCAAGCCCCCTACTTTTGATGGAAACGGCACCGCTGCAGCTGCTCACCGGTGGGTGAGGGAAATGGAAGCTGTTCTCGATATCAGCGAGTGTCGAGAGGACCAAAAGGTGAAGTTTGCTACCCACTCTTTTGTGGATTCAGCTCTGTGCTGGTGGGACAACATTGTCCATGCTAAGGGTAGTAGGGCGATTGGGAAAATGAAATGGCCTGAGCTGAGAAGGTTGGTGATTGAGGAATTTTGTCCTCATCGGGAAATGGACAAGTTGAAAGGGAGTTTCTGCAGTTGGAGGCTGGAACCATGACACACCAGCAGTATACCACCAAGTTTAATGAAATGGCACGGCTTGTGCCTGATCAGGTGACGCCTCTGTCCGGAAAATCAAGAGGTACATTCAGGGTTTACCGGTGGATGTTCGCCGGCATATGATCGCCGCCCGGCCAAGCCGGTTTAGGTCGGCAGTTGATTTGGCAGGGAGGCTGTATGACGAGCGGGAGGTGGTAGTGACTGAGGCGAGTAGGAAGGGTGGTGGTGATCGGAACTGGAACGGGAAACGTTTGGTCGGGGTGATGGCCCCGATGGGTAACAAAAAGCACGGGTGGATGAACGTCGTGTGGTCACATCAAGTGCGGGGTCGAAAAGGTGTGGCAAGTGTGGAAGGGAGCACGGCGGGGAATGTAGGTTTGGGTCAAACTTGTGCTTCAAGTGTGGGAAGACGGGCATATGGCGAAGGATTGCCTGTCGGGCAAATGTTTTAACTGTGGGGAAATTGGTCATATGAGCAGAGATTGTAAGAAGTCGAGGACTGAGGATTCAGGGGTGAAGAAGACGGGAAGTGATGGACCGAGGGCGAGCGCCACAGCGTTCACCATGACACAGGAGGAGGCTAGGACGGACCCTGACGTTGTGTTCGGTACGTTTCTAGTGAACCAGACTTTAGCTTCTGTGTTATTTGATTCGGTGCTAGTAGGTTTTATTTCTGCTGCTTTCTTTCTGTGCTAAGCTGCCTGTTAGTAGTAGACGTGTTGATGCGCCCTTTGATGTAGAACTGCCATAGGTAAGTCTACCAGGATTTCTGAGATGATAGAGATTGTGAAGTGGAACTTGAGGGTCATAGGTTTCTTGTTAGACCGTTCGTGATGACCTTGGGTGGTTTTGATTTGGTTCTCGGGATGGATTCGTTGGCGGATTTCGAGGCGAACATTGTGTGTCGCAAGAAGATGGTTCGGTTGACAGCGCCTGAGTGTTTGGTAACGGTTTATGGTGATCGGGTTACTACGATCCCGAAGGTGATCTCAATGGCGGTGGCGGGAAAGTGTATGAGGCGTGGATGTAGCGCCTACTTGGCTTATGTAAAGGATGTAGATGCACTAACACCACAACTGTTTGATGTACCGGTTGTGTGTGACTTTCCAGACGTGTTCCCAGAAGACTTATCCGGAGTGCCACCTGACAGAGAGATTGAATTTCAGATTGATCTGATACCGGTGCCCAACCTATTGCCAAGGCACCATATCGGTTGGCTCCAACCGAGATGAAAGAGTTGATGGAGCAGTTGCGGAGCTGCTTGATAAGGGGTTCATTAGACCGAGTATCTCTCCTTGGGGTGCTCCGGTCCTATTTGTAAAGAAAAGGATGGTAGTATGAGGATGTGCATTGACTACACGAACTGAACAAGTTGACAGTGAAGAACTGCTACCCCTTACCGAGGATAGATGATTTGTTCGACCAGCTTCAGGGTGCTAGTTGGTTCTCGAGGATAGATCTTCGATCTGGTTATCATCAGTTGAAGGTGAAGGAGCAAGATATCCCTAAAACAGCTTTCCGTACGCGCTATGGTCATTACGAATTTCTGGTCATGTCCTTTGGTTTGACCAACGTGCCAGCTGCTTTTATGGATCTGATGAACCGTGTGTGTCGACCTATGTTGGATAAATCAGTGATTGTGTTTATTGATGATATCCTGATTTATTCGAAGAGCGAGATTGAGCATGCCGATCACATTCGGGAAGTTCTAGAGACGTTGAGAAGGGAGAAATTGTATGCTAAATTCTCCAAGTGCGCGTTCTGGTTGCGCGAAGTTCAGTTTTTGGGTCTGTGGTGAATCCTGACGGGATTATGGTTGACCCGCGAAGTTGGAGGCGGTTATGCAATGGAAGTCACCAAAGACGCCATCCGAGATCCGTAGTTTCTTGTCTTGGCGGGCTACTATAGAAGATTCATCCAAGACTTCTCTAAGATTGCTTCTCCACTAACTAAGTTGACCCGAAAGGATGTGAAGTTTGTATGTGGTCAAGCTCAAGAGAAGGCGTTCGAAGAGCTGAAAGCAAGACTGACTCAAGCTCCTGTTCTGTCATTACCCGATGGAAGCGAAGATCTGGTGGTTTATTCTGATGCTTCCTACTCAGGGTTGGGGTGTGTGTTAATGCAGAGAGGGAAGGTTATAGCCTATGCATCCCGACAATTGAAAGTCCATGAGGTTAATTATCCCACTCATGACTTGGAGCTAGCAGCCGTGGTCTTTGCACTAAAGATTTGGAGGCACTATCTTTACGGGACGAAGTGCACCATATTCACCGATCATAAGAGCTTGAAGTACTTCTTCGAGCAAAAGGATCTGAACATGAGGCAGGGAGATGGTTGAACTTATAAAGGATTATGATTGCGAGATCCATTACCATCCAGGCAAAGCTAATGTGGTGGCGGATGCCCTTAGCGGAAGGAAAGGCCCCAACCGATTCGGGTGAAAGCTTATCAATTAATCATGACCTCCGATGTGATGAAGCAAGTTAAGGAGTTTCAAGATGAGGCATTGAAGAAGATCACCTTAACTCGGAAAGAATGAGAGGTCTAGTTGGGGAATTGGGTGAAAACACACTCGGTGTTAGAACTCGATTTGGTCGTGTGTGGATTCCTCGTTTTGGGGATCTACGGTGAAGATAATGGATGAAGCCCACAAGACTCGATACTCCATTCATCCTGGTGCCACGAAAATGTACCATGACATGAAGAAAGATTATTGGTGGCCGGTATGAAGCGTGACGTGGTGGAGTATGTGAGTAAGTGCCTTACTTGCTTACAGTGAAGGCAGAGCATCAAAAGCCATATGGGAAGATGCAACCTTTGGATATACCGGAATGGAAGTGGGAGCACATCACCATGGACTTCATTACGAAGCTGCCACGTACTCCGAAAGGGTATGATCCCATATGGGTGATAGTTGATCGTTTGACGAAGAGTGCTCACTTTCTATCGATCCGCGAGATGTATTCATCTGAGAGGTTGGCTGATCTGTTCATCAAGGAAATTGTAACTCGTCATGGTGTGCCGGTGTCTATTGTGTCTGATCGTGACACTCGGTTTACATCTAAATTTTGGAAGAAATTCCACGACGCTATGGGGACGAGGTTACATATTAGCACGGCTTATCATCCCAGACTGATGGTCAGTCAGAAAGGACCATTCAGACACTGGAAGACATGCTCCGGGCATGTGTGATCGATTTTGGTGGAAGTTGGGATGACCACTTACCGTTAGCCGAATTCTCATACAACAACAGCTATCATGCCAGTATTGGTATGCCACCATATGAGATGCTATACGGTAGGAGATGCAGAACACCCGTTTGTTGGGTCGAAAGGATTTGGGGAGCGTTGAGGTAATCGAGGCTACGACTGAGAAGCTTGAAAACATTAAAGCCTTCATGAAAGCAGCCAAAGATAGACAGAAGTCATATGCCGATAAGCGACGTAGGCCAATTGAGTTCCAGGTGGGTGACCGGGTTATGTTGAAGGTCTCACCCTGGAAGGGTATTATCAGATTCAGAAAGCGGGGCAAGTTGAGCCCAAGATATATAGGCCCTTTCCGAATCATTGCTCGAGTAGGGGAGGTGGCCTATAGATTGGAGTTGCCAGTTGAGTTAAGTGGGATTCACCCGACATTCCATGTATCTCATCTGAGAAAGTGTATAGCTGATGAAGACATGATTGTTCCATTGGAAGATATCGAAGTAGATGAACGGCTCAATTATGTGGAGCAACCAGTGGCAATCATCGACCGAAGGAGAAAAGGCTAAGGAATAAAGTGGTTCCTCTGGTGCGTGTACAGTGGAAGCACAGGAAGGGATCCGAGTTAACGTGGGAGACTGAAGAAGAAATGAGACAGCATTATCCACGTTTGTTTGACGAATAACAGGTTTCGGGGACGAAACCTATTTAAGGGGGGTGGACTTGTAACACACGGATATTTATTATTTGAAGCCGGTGGCGAAAGAAAAGAAAAATAAAGTCCAAAAGTCGAGGGACCAAACTCGCCAACGAAGAAAAGTTGGGAAATGTGGTGATATATGTAGGGAGAGGGCAGCCCACTCTCCCCACACCCACATTCAGCTTCTAAAGGGAGAAGAGAGAAAGAAGAGAAAGAGGAAAAGTGTTGGTTCGGGTCGGTACGGGTCACCAAAATTGTCGTGAAGCAAGCCGAATCGAAGCTCTTGTCGTGTGCTTCTTCATGTGAGTTCTAGGACCCCTCTTTTACATGTTTTGAATGATTTTGGGGTGGGACACATCTGAAAACCCTTTTTTCGCGTTTTTGGGTGAAGACCCGTATGTATGCGTGTATGTATGCGTAGGACCCGTTTGGGGCTTGATTTCTTGCTTGGTTGTGCTTGTATAATGTTATGGTATGCATCCCTAAGTTTAGGATGGTCGATTTAGGCTTAAAATAGGTTTAGATGAGTTTGGAGGCCGAAACCCTCGGCTGCAGTTGGGTTGAACTGCATTCTGCATGAGTTAGGGCTAGGGGACCGACTAGAGGCCGAATGGAGGCCATACGGACGATTAGGGTGCGATTGGGGTTCATTCGCACGACTGGATGGCCAGTCGCATGGGGGTCATGCGACTGAAAGTTTATTCGCACGACTGATGGTCCAGTCGCATAGGTGTTCATCCGCATTGTTCATTCGCACGACTGGATGTTCATTCGCATAGGTGTTCATCCGTATTAGTTCAATAGCATGATGTTCAGTCGCATGAAGGCCATGCAACTGAAGGGTGTCCATACGCCCGAATAGGGCTGTTGAACCCGAGGAAGGTGTAGAATGACTTCTGACTTTCGGGGGGGAAGTGCAGATGTAAGTTTTGATGTAAAGGTTCCCATAAGAGTTTTAAGAGACGATCGAGGTCTTAAAAGCATGTTGGGCATGATGATGAGATGATGTGTTGCATGTTGTATGTATGTGTTGCCCTGTATGATGTGATGTTGATGCATGTTAATGTTCCCTTAATTGATGTTTACTATCTTCCTATGGCTGTACCTATTATGATGAATGAACGAAGTATTATGTAATGTAAAGTGAAAGATAAAGAAAGAGGAACATGATGAATGAATGCATGTATTAATGACAAATGAAACGTCTTGCACACATCGGATAACGGGTCCTTCTTGGTGATTGACCCTGAATGTAGAACCTCTACCGCTCACCCCTAGTACTGTGGCATACGTTTAGCTGTTCATTTGTTGACTTCGGCCCAGTAGCTAAGACTGATGGTTACTCCTAGTACCGTGGCATACGCTTAGCTGTTCATTTGTTGACTTCGGCCCGGTAGCTACGACTAACCGGGGTGTAGCACATGGTATTGGTATGGATGTTGTCCGATGCGCAAGTAAGGTAATGAAAGAACGAATGAACGAATGAAGAAGATAATAATGATATTATCTATGTGTACGTACGATGTGTGATCATGTAAAAGTAATGAACGGTTTTATATGAAATTAAAGTATGTTTTATTTATGAAACTAGAACTCACTCAGCAACGCTGACTTTGATGTGTTTCCAGTTGGCAGGTAACGATTGCTGAGGATGGCACGGGCGACTACTCAGCTCTTTTGGGATGGCATTCTTTTGATTAATGTTTTTGCATTGTAATGCGAACAAACTATTTTTGTAATGAATGTTGTATTAGTTTGCAAAAGCATTTACATGGAAATGAAAGTTTGTTTTAGTTTTCCGCTGCGATTTATTAATACAAACGTATTATATGATTTACGTGCGATGAGAACCCAGCTGTAAGCGTCCCGGGAACGGGGCCTTACAAGTTGGTATCAGAGCCAAAGTTTAATGAATTGGGTAAATTTTCAAAAAAAACCTGATCTTAACTGAGAATGGACGGAAGGGAATGGGATGCCAAACTGAGTAGTTGCGTGCCATCTGGTATTTTCATAAAGTTAACCGGTTTATGTGCGCATGGTATGTGGTTATGTGATGTATGTAGATTTAAATACTCATGTAGTCAGGACAGGTAACTTGGGGAATGAAGTAAAGTAAGTGGCTAATCATAACTGGCCACTGTAATTAGGGACTTCTATTTGACATAAACTGTGTTGTTTCCTTGAATGACCGTGTTGGTGTTTGAATCTTTCAGTGTGCGTGTGATGGCCGGAGGTAGATCTTCGAAAGCTTCTAGGGGTGGAGGTCACGGTGCTGAACCACGACCTAAGAGAGGGAGACCCAAAGTTGAGAGAGTGGTTCATGAAGAACCAGAGACCCCTCATCCGGAGGGTGGTGACGAAAGCGCCAATTTGAGAGCCTCAGTAAAGGAGGCTGTTGTAGAAGAAGTCCATCAGTCATGCAGACAATCTTACCGTCTGTGGTGACTGAAGTTATTAAGGCTGTACGAGAAGGGGAAAGAAATAAAGAAACAGATCCTCTGGAGGACGGGAACAACCAGAGCCGGAAACGGTTCTGTCTGATGATGAAGAGGAAGAAGAAGAGCCTGTGCCAGGGCAGTGCGAGGATGTAACTACGGGGCATTTATGAGATGCAAGCCCCCTACTTTTGATGGAAACGGCACCGCTACAGCTGCTCACCGTGGGTGAGGGAAATGGAAGCTGTTCTCGATATCAGCGAGTGTCGAGAGGACCAAAAGGTGAAGTTTGCTACCCACCCTTTTGTGGATTCAGCTCTGTGCTGGTGGGACAACATTGTCCAAGCTGAGGGTAGTAGGGCCATTGGGAAATGAAATGGCCTGAGCTGAGAAGGTTGGTGATTGAGGAATTTTGTCCTCATCGGGAAATGGACAAGTTGGAAAGGGAGTTTCTGCAGTTGGAGGCTGGAACCATGACACACCAGCAGTATACCACCAAGTTTAATGAAATGGCACGGCTTGTGCCTGATCAGGTGACGCCTCTGTCTCGGAAAATCAAGAGGTACATTCAGGTTTACCGGTGGATGTTTGCCGGCATATGATCGCCGCCCGGCCAAGCAGTTTAGGTCGGCAGTTGATTTGGCAGGGAGGCTGTATGACGAGCGGGAGGTGGTGGTGACTGAGGCGAGTAGGAAGGGTGGTGGTGATCGAACTGGAATGGAAACGTTTGGTCGGGGTGATGCCTCGATGGGTAACAAAAAGGCACGGGTGGATGAACGTCGTGTGGTCACATCAAGTGCGGGGTCGAAAAGGTGTGGCAAGTGTGGAAGGGAGGACGGCGGGGAATGTAGGTTTGGGTCAAACTTGTGCTTCATGTGGGAAGACGAGGCATATGGCGAAGGATTGCCTGTCGGGCAAATGTTTTAACTGTGGGGAAACTGGTCATATGAGCAGAGATTGTAAGAAGTCGAGGACTGAGGATTCAGGGTGAAGAAGACGGGAAGTGATGGACCGAGGCGAGCGCCAGAGCGTTCACCATGACACAGGAGGAGGCTAGGACGGACCCTGACATTGTGTCCGGTACGTTTCTAGTGAACCAGACTTTAGATTCTGTGTTATTTGATTCTGGTGCTAGTAGGAGTTTTAGTTCTGCTGCTTTCTGTCTAAGCTGCCTGTTAGTAGTAGACGTGTTGATGCGCCCTTTGATGTAGACTACCATAGGTAAGTCTACCAGATTCTGAGATGATAGAGAATTGTGAAGTGGAACTTGAGGTCATAGGTTTCCTGTTAAACCGTTTCGTGATGACCTTGGGTGGTTTTTGATTTGGTTCTCGGGATGGATTCGTTGGCGGATTTCGAGGCGAACATTGTGTGTCGCAAGTGGTTGGACCAAAAGAACCAATGAGCCAAGATCAGAAAACTCTAAGTCCCACACGGTATCACAACAACTGCTGAAAGCCTCATCAGTAGTTTGACAAGTACTGAAGACTTCAACAGCTGAAGATCAAGTGCTGAAGACCTTAACAGCTGAAGAACCAAAGTGCTGAGTACAACAGCTGAAGAACACAAGTGCTGAAGCTGAAAGACCAAAGTACTGAAGTACAACAGCTGAAGAGTTCACAAGTACTGAAGATCAACAACTGATGTACAAAGTCTGAAGACAAAGACTGAAGACATCAGCTGATGATATCTACTGAAGTCATCAGCTGATGAAACGCCTGAAGGTCAAAGTCTGAAGACCAAGTACTGAAGCCTCAGTAGTTTGTCACAACTGCTGAAGAGTACTTCTTCAGTAGTTGTGATATCAGTAGTTTTATGTTTTATGTTTCAGTAGTTTTGTAAAACGACTGAAGAGCTTGTTCTTCAGTCGTTGTAGTTTCAGTAGTTTTATATTTTGTACTTAACCTGCTGATATGTTCTCAGTAGTTGTGAACATTTCAGTAGTTTGTTAAGATTTAGTTATTTCTGTATTGGATCTGCCAGTTGTCACTTTCCGTGATAACAGCAGTGACTGTTGCACTCTATATAAGGAGTGACAACCCATTGTAATCATAGAGCGATATGAGCAATTGAATGGAATGTTTGATTGATTTGATTAGAAATATTCTCCATCTATAAACATTCCTAGAAATCAGAAATTCATATTCTCCCTATAACCGTATGCGATCTTAACGCTTACATATATTGTTTGCTTGCTACAATTTGTCTAATTCGTTTGTGTTCCGCTGCTTTACATTCTGATAAACATCAAACTTGTGATCACTGATCCTGTCAAATGGTATCAGAGCAGGTTAATCATTGATCGATCTAATATTGATCATTGAAACTGCTATTCAAGATCCAAGTTTGATTGAATTAGCTTTTGTTTTTGCAAGAAACGGTTATAGAGATTGAATTTTGTATTTTCTGCTCATTCATCCTGAGATCTTATTCTTGGTTCTCATTGAGTTTGTTGTGGTTTGTCTAAAACTTTTTAAAACTTGAACTAAACTGTTTTTGAACTAAAAATGACCACTCCCTCCAATGATCCTCACAATACTGGTTCCTCAACCAAGCCTCCTATGCTGGTTAGGAATGAGTATAACATATGGCAAAGACGTATGCTCCATCACCTGTCTGTTAACAGCGCAGGGTGTTGGACATCAGTGGTACATGGTCCACACAAGCCTATGGTGAATAACCCGGAAACCATCAAATGGTTCCGAAGAGGAGGGAGCAATACTCAGATGAGGATAAAAAGTTGCTTGAGATTGATGCAAAAGCCCATGGAATTCTGGCCATGGCTTTGCCCAATGAAATCTATTCTGGGCTAATGCATCATGAAACTGCCCATGACCTCTGGATTGCTTTGAAAGAACAATTTGGAGGAACAGATGAGGTCTTGGCAAATAATAGAGAAATTCTTGCCCAACAATATGAGACATTCTCTCATAGAAAGGGTGAGACACTGACTCAACAATATGAGCGGTTTTCTTGTTTGATCTCTGAACTAAAAATGGTCAAACTTGAATACACCAATATTCAGATGAATAACAGATTTCTCAGATCACTGCCTGAGAGATGGGACACATATACTATTGTCCTACGCTCCAGTGCAAGTTTGGACAAACTATCTCTCACCCAACTCCATGGGAAATTGCTCACTTTTGAGAGAGAGATAGAACAGAAGAGAAAGCTGTCTTCATCTGGAAAGCTCACTGAAGACTTTATTCAAGGCAACACTGCCTTGGTGGGTCATGAGTCAGAATATGCTGCATCTGAATGCCAGTATGATGAGCATATTAATTTCTCTTCGAGCACTTCTAATTCTGCATTTGTAAGTGTTGATGGTCAGTTCACTGGATGTAATAATGACAATTTATGTTTCATTATGGATGATCTCAAGGGGATTGCTGATGATGACTTAGAAGAGATGGATATTTTGAGCCAAATGGCCTTGATAAATATCAGATCTCAGAAGTTCTACAAAAGAACTGGAAGAAAATTCCCAGGACTCTCTGGCAAAACCAAAGTTGGTTTTGACAAGAGCAAGTTGGGTGTCACAAATGCCAACGGCTTGGACACTTTGCAAGAGAGTGTAGATCAACTGGATCAAACTCTACTGCACCCTTTGTGACTTTTCCCCAATTCAACAAAACAGAGGGCAACATCCTGTCACATCTAGTCATCATCCTCAACAACAATCTCCGGCATATTTTGTTCCTCAGGGTCAAATGCCTTATCAGTACCCTTGTTATTACATGCCACAGTCAAGTCAAGTTCAAGTTCCTATGACACCACAACCTCATGCATTACCAGAACCTCAGCCTTCCCCATCTCATCAACAACCTTCATCTCAACAACACAGCTTCTTCACCCCAGGAGTTGTTGACTGGAGCAGTTTACCAGATGACTTGTCTGGTCATGATCAACTGTTCTCAGGTGCTGGTCAACATGGTGGTGACAGTCCTTTTGGGAATCTAGCTCTTATGGCTTTGGAGTCTGCTGATACTTCATCTTCCAATGCCTCTACACCTCAGGTATCACAGGTATCCTCTGAGGCAAAAGCCAAATTATGTTCTGAACAATGCATAGCAGCATTTGCTTCCATTAGAGAAGCAAATGTAGCTTTAATTAATAAGAACATTGAGCTAGAACAAGAAATTCCAAAAACAAAGCTGAGTTTGAGTTTGTGCTCAAAGATAAAAATGATGAGGTTTATAAACTGAATTGCAAATAATTGATGATAAGGCTAGAGAAGATGTACTTTTAGAGAAGTACAAAGATCTCAAAGAAACCCTTGCAGTTACCCAGGTCGAGTGTGATAGATGGGTACAATCATGCAAAGGTTTTGAAATGCTTCTTAGTAAGCAATCTGCTTCAAATGTGAAGTTTGGAATTGGTTACAATCACACTGCTCCACCTACAGATTTTACCCCAAGAGCAGAGGTAGAATCTGATGGTGAGAGTGATAACCAATCCATCAAGTCATGTGATCTACCTTCTGATACAGCACAATCAGAAGTAGCAGTCAGTATCAAGTCCTCTTTGAACCTATCAGCTGATGTTGATGGTCCAAATGCTGACATTCACATGATCAATAAGTTGATCAACTCAGGAGTCAATCCTGAAGGTCCTGAAAGGACTGGAGAGCAGGATTCAACTCCTGAAGTTCAAACTTCAACTGCTGTCAGTACTGAAGAGAAGAAAACTGGCAGTAGAAAAAGTTTGAAGACTACTAAAGATGCTGTCAAGAAAGCAACCAATGCTTCCAAAGCATTGAAGAACAAGTCTTCACCATCTTTAGTTGATGATCAACCTAAGATGAAGAAGAAACCATGTGAAGTATGTGTTTGTTCAATCATCTTACAGATGATTGTTGGTACAAAAGAGGTTCCAAACTCAAACAAAAGAAGAAATTAATGAGAAAATGGTAAAAATGAAAAATGAGTTTGAGACCACATTTGTATCAGCAACATCAAATCCTGTAACCCTTAAGTCCTTAAAGCAATTCAAAAAGGAAGGAGTTAAACAGGTGACAGCTGAGGGTGCTCAAAAGAAGAAGGTGCAACATAGGACCTTATCTAACTCCACTAGCAATGTGTCTGATGAGCTGAAAGCTTTATCACAAAATCAGACACAGCTGGTGATGATGGTACAACATCTGTTGGGTAGAGTTAACCAACTAGATTCTCCTATGTTGAAACCACAGAAAAGGAGGTCTAAGCCAAAGGACTCCTCTTCTGCACCATCTTCTTCCTCTCAGGCTGTTGTTACAAATAAACATGCTAGTTTACCATCTATTGATGAGACCAGGCCCAAAACCAAAAAGGTTTGGGTCTCTAAAACTAACTGATTGTTTATTATTGCAGGGTTCTTCAACATGCCAAAATAGCATCTGGTATGTAGACAGTGGGGGATCTATGCACATGACTGGGAACATCTCTCTTCTTCATGACTACTCTCAAGGAAAGAAGGGATTTGTCTCTTTTGGCAATGATGCTAGGGGTTACATCATCGGTAAGGGCTTTGTCTCCAATGGAGAAATCAAATTTGATGATGTTAATCATGTGGAAAATCTCAAGTACAACCTCTTGAGTGTCAGTCAAATGTGTGATAAAGGCCATGTTGCCCTTTTCACAAGTCAAAACTGTAGGATTCTGTCATCCAAAGTTTTGCCCTTGATTGACAAGGTGTTGGATGATCACACTCTCCTGAAAGCCAACAGGACAGGAAGAGTGTATGCCTTAGATCTCTCTAAGAAGATAGATCTCAAAGGTAATCCTTGCCTATTTTCCAAAGCCTCTTTTCAAGAATCTAAACTATGGCACAGGAGGCTTGGTCATGTTAATCTCAAAAACATGAATCAGCTTAGCCACAATAGTTTAGTCAGAGGCTTACCAATAAAGGAGTTCCACTGTGATGAAACTTGCACTGCTTGTTTAAAAGGAAACAGCACAAGGTCTCATTTCCTCCTATTGAAGTGTCCAAGTCCACTGCCTGCTTGCAATTACTGCATATGGATCTATTTGGTCCTGTGAGAGTAATGAGCATGGCAAAGAAGAAATACTGTCTGGTAATTGTGGATGATTACTCCAGATTTGTATGGACTTTCTTTCTACATTCAAAGGATGAGGCTGCTCAGAAGATTATCCACTTTGTGCTGTACATTGAGAAGCAGTATTCCCTTCCAGTCAAGTGTATCAGGAGTGATAATGGAACTGAGTTCAGAAATCATACACTTGATGACTTCTATCTCTCAAAGGGAATCAAAAGGCAGTTCAGCATTCCAAGGACTCCGGAACAAAATGGAGTAGTGGAGAGAAAGAACAGGACCCTCATTGAAGCTGCAAGGTCCATGCTGGCTGACTCAGGTTTGCCATTGACCTTTTGGGCCGAAGCTGTCAACACAGCTTGTTATGTGCAAAATAGAGTTTTAGTAAATCAGAGGTTGATGAAGACTCCATATGAAGTTCTCCATCATTTGGCTCCACTGATTTCATTTTTCAAAGCATTTGGGTGTCCCTGTTTTATTCTCAACACAAAGGATCAACTCCACAAATTTGATCCTAAGGTGGATGCAGGATACTTTGTTGGTTATTCATCTACTTGCAAAGCATACAGAGTCTTCAACTGCAGAACAAAGATGGTTGAAGAAACTCTACATGTTAAGTTTAATGAATCTCCAAAGGACAAGATTCCACAAAGTCCTGTGGAGTTATTTGATCTGGACATACTGCAATATGTTCCTTATCAAACTCCTGCTGTTGCTCCTGTCAACAGTTCACCACCTGGTGGTACTGCTGATGATGATGATGATTGCAGTACTCACCTCTTCAGGTTTAGTGATCAGCTGCCTGATTCAACTAGACCTGATGTTCCTGTAGCGCCAGTAGCACCATCCACAAAAATGCTGATGAGATTTCTTCGAATTCAACTTCCTTTGAATTACCATCCACTGATTGGTTTCAAGGAAATGATTCACCATCACCATCTGTTGCTGCTGAACCGGCTACAAACACTTGCACAGATCTCATTGTGTATCAAGATCTGAAGAATCACCCCATGTCTCAAATCATTGGTGATATCACTGCTGGAGTATCAACAAGAAGTCAATTGTCAAATTTCTGCTTCTATGCTCTCTTCATCAGTCAGCAAGAGCCAAAGAATTATCACATTGCTTTAAAGGACAATGGATGGGTTGATGCCATGCAGCTTGAGCTTCTTCAGTTCAAGAAACAGCAAGTGTGGGAACTGGTTCCTCTACCTCCAGGTAAGTGTGCAATAGGCACTAAATGGGTGTTTAGGAACAAAACTGATGAAAATGGGCTTATTGTTAAGAACAAGGCCAGACTGGTTGTTCAGGGGTTGCACAAGAAGAAGGTATTGATTATGATGAAACCTTTGCCCCTGTAGCCAGACTGGAAGCAATTCGATTGTTTTTAGCTTATGCTGCTTATCAAAAACTTAAAGTTTTTCAAATGGATGTCAAAAGTGCATTTTTGTATGGAAAAGTTAAAGAAGAGGTTTATGTATGTCAACCTCCAGGCTTTGAGGACAACAAACATCCTAATTGGGTGTATAAGCTTGATAAAGCTCTTTATGGGTTAAAACAAGCTCCCAGAGCCTGGTATGAGACATTATCAAACTTTCTTCTGGAAAACAATTTCACTAGAGGCTCCATAGACAAGACTTTATTTATTAAGAAAGCTGGGCAGCATAATCTACTTGTTCAAATTTATGTAGATGATATCATTTTTGCATCCTCTGATCCAAAGTTGTGTGATGCCTTTACAAAGTTGATGCAACAGAAGTTTGAAATGAGTGCCATGGGAGAATTACAGTTCTTTCTGGGGTTGCAAATCAAACAAAAGGCTGATGGAATTTTTATTCATCAATCCAAATATACAAAAGATCTTTTGCAAAAGTTTGATTTACAAAACTGTAAGCCCTGTTCTACTCCCATGAGCAGCACCACACAACTGGACTCAGATCAGAAAGGTAAAGTGGTTGATGAAACACTTTACAGATGTATGATTGGGTCCTTGATGTATTTAACAGCTTCTAGACCAGATATTATGTTTGCTACATGTGTTTGTGCTAGATTTCAGGCTGCACCTAAAGAGTCTCATCTGATTGCAGTCAAGAGGATCTTTAGATATCTGCAAGGCACTCCATCTCTAGGTTTATGGTATTCTACCAACATTCTGGTAAATTAGTTGCTTTTTCTGACAGTGACTATGCAGGGTGTAAGTTGACCAGGAAATCAACTTCTGGTGGATGCAATTCCTAGGCAACTGCTTGATTTCTTGGCAGAGCAAGAAACAGACCTCAGTTGCTACATCCACTGCGGAAGCAGAGTACATTGCTGCTGCAAGCTGTACATCTCAGGTACTCTGGCTTCAAAACCAACTTTTGGATTATGGCATTACAGAGACTAAGACTCCATTGTTAATGGATAGTGCTTCAGCTCTTTGCATTGTCAAAAATCCAGTCCAGCACTCTAGGACCAAACATATAGAGATCAGACACCATTTTATAAGAGACTGTTTTGAAAAAGGTCTGATTGATCCTAAGTTTGTGCCCAGTGCTGATGAGCTTGCAGACATTTTTACTAAGCCTTTGGATAGTTCAACTTTCCAAAACCTGGTGTTAAGGCTTGGTATGCTGCAGCTAGAATAGGTGACAACTACTGATGATCTCAGTAATTACTGATGATCATGGTGCCTGTCACATATAAGTACTGATGAGCTCTTTTACCCTCAGTAGTTTTTATAACTACTGAAGGCTAAAAGCTTTCAAGTACTGACTTATCTGTTCTAAACTACTGATGTAGTTACAACTACTGAAAATCAGTAGAAACAGATAAGTACTGATGTCCTATGAAACAACTGAAATCAGCTAAAGACTGATGAATGTGTTGAGGACAGTTTGAAACAGCTGAAAAGCTAAGAATTGACGAAAACAGCTGAAGAGAACTTTCTCCTCAGTCGTTTGTACCACTGCTGTTTCATTTTAAACAACTGAAGCAAAACCACGTCTTCAGTAGTTTTTATACCTGATGACCAATACCAAGTCTTCAGTTGTTTACAACAGCTGATGACAAAACCACTGTCTTCAGTAGTTTCATAACTACTGATGACAAACACCATGTCCTCAGTTGTTTCAATCACCTGAAGTCAAACCACGGTCTTCAGTAGTTTTCTAAACTACTGATGCCTAACACACGACTTCAGCTGTTTCAACGTCTGAAAGGATAATACCATGTCAACGGTCGTTTAAAACTACTGATGACTAACACCACATCCTTCAGTCATTTCCTCACCCGTACCCTATAATACCCTTAACCTGAGCTCTCATACTTCATCTTCTTCAAACCTAACGTTCCTCTCCAACAAATTTCCATGGCGTCTTTGCAAATTAAACCGCGACACAACTGTGTTGCCTACCTCACAAAATCGCCGATCTGGACTAAGTTCGATAATGCTATCGATCTTATGGTTCAGTCCCCATACAACAAGGCATTCCTTCTGAACCCCGTTTTACATGCCGAATCCTTGAACCAATTTTGGATGAACGTTACGTTTACACTGAGGAGAGCAACACACATCCCTCCGGTCTGTAGTCAACAACAAAGAAGTAGTGATTACTCCTGCAACAATCCGAAAATTCTTCACCTGAGTGATGCTACCTCTCCTGCTGGATATCCGAAGGGCCCATAGATCTCTCATTTGCTCAGCATGGATATCAAGGTGATCTCAGTGCCACCACCATCATGAAGAAACATTTTAATGACGCTGAGCGCCTGATCTTTCACATGGTCAATGTATGTTTGGCCCCTAAGACATCGTCTTGGGATCAAATGTCCACCAAATGGCAGCAGGTATTGTATTCTATCCTTGAGCAACAACCACTGAACTTTTCAGAATTAATATTTTCAGAGCTCAAAGATATGGCTCAAAAACTGCCAACCGTTGGATACTCTATCCACGGTTCATCATGGCCATTATATAGACCAGCTTAATGCTGAGGGACTTGTTGGCTTGGGAGTCCCTGCTACGGCTGTTTTGCCAGAAGTATACTCCCGGCACAACTCTGACCGGACACTCAAAATGGCTGCCAAGCTGCGAAAACCCACGCAGCTGGAACCCACAGCCACCACCTCCAAATCCAATGTCCCCACCAAACCCACCAAAAAGAAACCCAAAAGGCTACTCAGGGAATTGAGTCCCCTGAGGATGCTCCTGCACAACAAACGCAGGATATATCCACTAGTCCAACCCCCTAGTGGATACAATGACTCCTCCAGCCACAGCCGCTCAGGCTTCCTCTCAACAGGAACCTGCAGCAACCCAAGGGGCACCTACTTATCTGGGATCTTCCTCACTTGAGGAGATTGCCATTGAAGAGCACCATCCACCCCAGGTGCACACTGCTTCTTCCCCTGTACCCCACCAACCGCCCCTCACAGCCCAACTTTAATAGTTGCACAAGTGCTGACTCAATTGCACTCCTCACACCCCTCCCCAGAAACCACTTACCACTGGGAATACCTCTACAATTGAGGGGGAGGAACACAGTGCACCTGAGAACCCACAGCACAGGGGTTTAACTGTTCTATCTCCTGGTGTTGATATGGAGATAAGAACTTCTGTGAGGCTGCCAACTCTTCTGAATCAGCAAATGATCAGACTGAGGTTGGTAACATAACTAAGACCTCACCAGAGGCAACAGCCGATGAAGGACAACGTCCTGAGGCTGGAAGTCCCCAGTTCCAAGACAAAGGGGCACATGCTACATCTGGTCTACACCCAGAGCATGTATATCCTGCTACAAGCAGGAGGTCAGGTGATTCAGCATATGCTGATGATGACCTGGGCTTCTTCTATGATGTTCTTGCCCAGAACACGATCCTAGAGGAGGAAGTCAGTAGACTGCAAAACCTACTTGACCAACTCTCTCAAGGAGTAAGACCATCTGCCACCACATCAACCCACAGATGGCACCTTCCTCTGAAGGTCTCCTAAACACACACCACTCACAAAATCTCAGCCACCTGCCTCTGTTTCTGGCACCATTCCTCAGGGACAGAACCCCCCTGAGCAACTGGCTGCTATCCTTCAAAATCCCCTATCTCTCATCACCCCCAGCTAACTGAATTGGTGATCAAAACTGTTGATGAGAGACTTTCTTCTGCTTACACCCATGGTGGAGAATGTTCTGAGCAAACACTTTCTGCTACTCAATTCCCTGCAACCAATGCACCCAAAAAGGGGGAGAGTTCAGCAGTGAAAGTAAAAGAAAGAGGAAAGAGAAGGAGAAAGAAACAGAAGAGACAGTAGTGGAAACTGAGGAGTTGGTTGAGGAGACTGAGAGAGAAGGAAAAAGAGAAGGAGGAGGCTACCATGGAGAAAGTGACTGAAAGTTCAAAAGACTTTCATGTCACATACAAGAAAAAGAAGAGGATGAAAAAGAGAAAGCCTTGGAGCTGATGGTGAAAGAGGCTGATGCCGACACAGCAGATCAATGGATAACATCATTGATCAGTTGTTTAGGCAAGGCCATGACACTGAAAAACTTGATTCTGAGATCAGAAGACTAGAGATTGAAGAAATCCAATCAAGATGGTCAAGTTATGATGTGTCAGAAAGAGAAAGGCTGGAGATCATGATCAGATTTATAGCAAAACATCTTGGAAGATCATTGATCGAGATCAAAGCTTGGTCCAGGGACAGTATCTTGGCAATAACCACCAAGATCTGTTCGTCTGAAGAATTACAAAAGGTTTAATTGTTGAAGTTTTAAATGAAGCTGGTGCTGGGAGCAGGACTGAACTAGCCAAACAGTCAAAAGCCAAACTCACATCCAAAATGCTAGAACAGCCTGTCAACATTCCCACATCAAAACTACCAAAACCACAACCCACAAACCAATTCCCTCACCCTCTAAACCAACAGCCGATGATGCACCCAAGAAGAAGAAGAGAAGGGTGTTGAGGCTAGAAGAAGTAGAAGAAGAGGATGAAGATGATAGTCTGCCACTCTCTGCTGTTCTGAAGCTACCAAAGCCCCAGAGTCAATCCATGATCACACCCGACTCTCAAAGGGAAATGGTCAGAGTCAAAATAGAAGAAGAAGAACAGCAGAAACAGCACGATGAGCAACTGTTGAAGATGGTTGACAAGGAATTTCCTCAGTCATCATCTATTCAAGCCATGAAAGGGCATGCTCAAAGGCTGTACACTCTCACACACCTTTCAGTATCAGAGGGAGAGTGAGAGTATGGCCAGACCCCAGGGTGAGTTCTAGAATCCATAAAAGAACTATCCCACACAGATACAACGGCCAAGTACGAAAAACAATAGAATCTACCATCATGCTGGCCGTTGTAGTCTCACCTTGGGAAATCATTGATGAATTCAAGAAAGCTCACCAAGCAAAGAAGACCCTCAAGCCTTACTAGAAAACAAGATGATTAAGAAGGGGTTGTTATACAAAAGCTTGAAGACATCCAAAAGAATGAGCTCCAGTTACTCCTTGAAGGCAACCATCCGATGAATTGTATACAGGGAGGTAACTACGGTGGAGCTGAAGAATGGCAGGACCATGAAGTACTTATCAGAGTACTATGGTCCAGAGTTCTTCTTCGAAGGAGGAGCTGAAGAACTCTCTCAAGAGGAACAAATTGTTCTCCTTGAGGCCTATGTCCGTGAGTCATACAGACTCATTATGGGGAAGTGAATCTCATGAATGGGATAACAACTCTGTGTCCAGTTCCCCAAAACAGAGTTCCCATTCATACTCTGCCAAACAAATATTTGAGGTTCTTCCCAGGCCGAGCGTACATGGGTCATCTTCTCTACTGATCAAGAAGGAAAAAGACCAACATTTTTGCCATCAATAAGTGGGAGTTAAATAAGTTAGAGGTTTTGGCTGCATTGGTTCAGGGGGAGTTTGTTGGACCAAAAGAACCAATGAGCCAAGATCAGAAAATCTCTAAGTCCCACACGGTATCACAACAACTGCTGAAAGCCTCATCAGTAGTTTGACAAGTGCTGAAGACTTCAACAGCTGAAGATCAAGTGCTGAAGACCTTAACAGCTGAAGAACCAAAGTGCTGAAGTACAACAGCTGAAGAACACAAGTGCTGAAGCTGAAAGACCAAAGTACTGAAGTACAACAGCTGAAGAGTTCACAAGTACTGAAGATCAACAACTGATGTACAAAGTCTGAAGACAAAGACTGAAGACATCAGCTGATGATATCTACTGAAGTCATCAGCTGATGAAACGCCTGAAGGTCAAAGTCTGAAGACAAGTACTGAAGCCTCAGTAGTTTGTCACAACTGCTGAAGAGTACTTCTTCAGTAGTTGTGATATCAGTAGTTTTATGTTTTATGTTTCAGTAGTTTTGTAAAACGACTGAAGAGCTTGTTCTTCAGTCGTTGTAGTTTCAGTAGTTTTATATTTTGTACTTACCTGCTGATATGTTCTCAGTAGTTGTGAACATTTCAGTAGTTTGTTAAGATTTAGTTATTTCTGTATTGGATCTGCCAGTTGTCACTTTCCGTGATAACAGCAGTGACTGTTGCACTCTATATAAGGAGTGACAACCCATTGTAATCATTGAGCGATATGAGCAATTGAATGGAATGTTTGATTGATTTGATTAGAAATATTCTCCATCTATAAACATTCCTAGAAATCAGAAATTCATATTCTCTCCCTATAACCGTATGCGATCTTAACGCTTACATATATTGTTTGCTTGCTACAATTTGTCTAATTCGTTTGTGTATTCCGCTGCTTTACATTCTGATAAACATCAAACTTGTGATCACTGATCCTGTCACAGACGATGGTTCGGTTGACAGCGCCTTGATGAAGTTTGGTAACGTTTAGGTGACGGGTTACTATGGATCCCGAAGTGTGATCCAAATTGGGGTGGCGGGAAAGTGTATGAGGCGTGGATGTATCTCCTACTTGGCTTAATGTAAAGGATGAATGCACTAACACCACAACTGGTTGATGTACCGTTGTATGTACTTTCAGACTGTTTTCCCAAAGACTTATCCGAGTGCCACCTGACAGAGAGATTGAATTTCAAATTGATCTGTACGTGTGCCCAACCTATTGCCAAGGACCATATCGGTTGGCTCCAACCGATGAACCAGCATTGATGGTGCCTGATGAAGCCAAGGTATTAGAACATTGTGCCCTCCTGATGCATTCTAAAGTAATAGATACAGGTCCCAACTTAGAGATGAGTCTGATCTTATCATTAAACATATAAAATCTGATTTTAGAAATTCATGAAAATGATTACAATTAAAGATAGAGGATTTGGAGAAAACCATTTAGTACTAAAACATGAACATACAGATTTTAGAACTCAGATCCAGATCTCATAACTAAGTTGACTAAGTGCCAGGCTGAGCTTGTGATCAGCAAAGCCAAGCAGAGAAGAGTCTTCTTGAAGAAGAGACCTTCAAAAACATGATATCCTCATCCCTGCACAACAAAGTGTGCTATCAAAATAGACAGGACTGGGATCAAATGATATAGCTTCTCCGCACACAATCTTGTCTGTAAATCTCCTAGGTGTGGAACTTTTGAAGATGAGCTTCCTCTAATAGATCCTATAAGTGAGGATGATGAAGAAGTGATAGTGAAGAATTCCTCTGAGAAGAGTGAAGAAGAGGATTCTTCCGAGGGCCACTATCCTTCTGAGGAGAAGAAATCAACTGTGATGACCAAGTCCAAGAGAAGAACTTGATCAGGAAGAGCAAAAGGAAAGCAAGAAGGCTCAGAAATCAAGGCTACTTTTGATGCTAAGCTGAAACAAGTTTTTATCTCTGCAGTTTTCAAAGTAGTATGGACTGAAGACATCAACCAAGACTCCTCAGCTAAGAGTCCTGGTTCATGTTCAAATCATCTCAGTGCAAAGAAGAAGACTGAGCTGCTATGTACCACTGTTGCACAGCCTGGACCATCAAACTCCAAGAACAGTTCACAGCCCAAAAGAACTGTCTCAGCATCTACCAAGATGATGGTGGAGAAGGGATTGACCAAAGCCAGTCTTGCTCTCAAAAGGAGACTCTTTTGAAGAAGAAAATGTTATGTGTCATGTGTGAAACTACTTCTCACATTGCTAAGGATTGCCCATACAATCCTAAAAGTACCATCCACATGACCAATTCAAAGACTTCAAAGAATCTGAAGAAGTCTCAAGCTTCGGAAGGAAAGTCTGTTTCCTTCGGAAGCTCCAAATCAAAGAAGAAGGTAAATGGAAAATTACATTCGGAAGTAAAATTGGTCTCGGAGGAAAGGAGTTCTTCCGAAGCACTAAAGTCTGCTGTAGTGACTGTAGACTCTTCTGAAGGTTCAGTCATCAAAATTTGTGAAGTTCCAAAAGCTTCTAAGGTTTTGAAGGTCAAGTCCAAGACTCCAAAGGTGGTGTGGAAGTCTATGAAAGACCAAATGACTGAAATTTCTCCATCAACAACAGCTGAAGATCCCCATAGTACAACCATAGGATCTATTACTGTTGCATTACCATCTATTACACTTAGTGAGCCCAAGACACGTAAGGCTTGGGTTTCGAAATGTAACTAATCACTTTCTTTGTGCAGGAACAGCTCAAGAGAAACAGGAATGTCTGGATAATTGACAGTGGCTGTTCCAGGCACATGACAGGCAATAGGTCTCTACTCCATAATTTTGAGAGAATTGATGGAGGACCAGTTGCTTTTGGAGGAGGTGGTTACATTTCTGGAAGGGGCAAGGTCACAAATGGTAAGCTCAGCATTGAGAAGGTAAACTTTGTTAAGGAGCTTGGGTACAATCTTCTAAGTGTATCCCATTTTGTGATCAGAGTCATAACATGCTCTTTACTGAGCATGAGTGCATTGTTCTCAAGCCTGGAGTGGTCATTCCTCATTAGCATTATCCTGCTCAGAGCCCCCAGGAAAGGGAACATGTACAAGATGGATTTGCAAGAAACATCTCCTTCTCGAGAAGTTTCATGCTTTCTATCTAAAGCAAATAGTGATGAGTCTTTCCTATGGCATAAAAAAATGTGGCATGTAAACTTTAAGAGCATGAATAAATTAACTAAACATGATCTGGTAATTGGAATGCCAAAGAAAGAGTTTACAAGTGATGATCATTGTGTTGCATGCCTGAAAGGGAAGCAACACAAGGTATCTCACAAGCCTAAGGAAAAGAACTCCATCACTACTCCCCTACACTTGTTACATATGGATCTCTTTGGCCCCACCAGTGTAATGAGTTTAGGAAGGACCTCTTACTGTTTGGTGATCACAGATGACTTTACAAGATTCACTTGGGTCTTCTTCCTTAGAACTAAGGATGAAACCCCTGAGATTCTGAAGAATTTCATCTTAAAAGTTGAGAATCAATGTGATCACAAGGTCAAAACCATAAGATGTGATCGAGGAATTGAATTCAAGAACCAAATCCTCGATACATTTTGTGATGAAAAAGGTATTACAAGACAATATAGTGCTCCGAGGACTCCTCAGCAAAATGGAGTTGCTGAGAGGAGAAACAGGACACTTATTGAAGCTGCAAGAACTATGTTGTCTGACTCTAAACTGCCCATCACATTCTGGGCAGAGGCAGTTAATACTGCTTGCTATGTGCAAAACAGAGTTTTAGTAGTTACACACATGGTAAGACCCCTTATGAACTTTGGCACAAGAGAAACCTTTCATTGGTTTTCTCAGGTTATTTGGATGTCCCTGCACCATCTTGAATACCAAAGATCAAATTGCCAAGTTTGCTGAGAAATCAGACGATGGACACTTCATTGGATACTCTTCCTAAGCTAAAGCTTATAGAGTATATAATCTCAGAACTAGAATTGTTGAGGAGTCATCCAATGTGACTTTCAATGAGCACACACCCTGTGTGGCTGGTTCTGGTCCGGATTGGCTGTTTGATCTTGATTTAGTTACCAACTATTTTAACAAATCTTGTGAGCATGTTTCAGTATATGTAGAAAATTTAAATACAGGTGATCCTGATCCAAGATTTGAGCTAAGAAGATCTTCAACTCATACATCTTCAGCTCTAGTTGAAACTACTTCAACAAATGAAGGCACAACAATGACAAATTCAGCTGATACATCTGGTATGCCTTCAAATTCCAGCTCAGAGCTTCTCAACCAGATAAAGACACCTCAATTGTAGAAGACAACAATGGTGATGGTGATAGTGATCAGGAATTTCTTGATGCTCATAACCATACCATAGATGACAACATCAATGATGTCATACACTCATTGGATCAAGTTAATCTTGATAAGTGTGATAATGTGGAGGGTGAATATCCAGACCAGATCTAAATTTCTCAAATTTTGATCTCTCTCAGCAACTTGCTGTGATCCCTCAGCTAAGGATCCACAAGTCTCACCCCACCACAAACATCATTGGAGATGTTGTGACAGGGGTAAGAACAAGATGACAGACCCATGAAGCAAATATTTGTCTTCACTCTTGTTTCTTATCTCAGATAGAGCCAAAGAAAGTTGATGAAGCTCTAAAGGATGGAAGTTCGGTTGAAGCTATGCAACAAGAGCTGCTTCAATTCAAACAGCAGAATGTTTGGAACCTTTGTCCACTTCCTCATGGAAGAGTACCATTGGAACCAAATGGGTTTTTAGGAATAAGAAGGATGATAGAGGAATCATCATCAAGAACAAGGCAAGACTAGTTGTTCAAGGATACACACAAGAAGAAGGGATTGACTACACCGATGTCCTTGCTCCAGTAGCGAGGCTAGAAGCTGTTAGGATATTCCTGGCATTTGCTGCATCCAAGAACTTCAAAGTCTATCAACTTGATGTAAAGTGTGCTTTCTTATATGGAGTGATTGATGAGGCGGTTTATGTCAAACAACCACCTAGTTTTGTAGACCCTGATCATCCTGATTATGTCTGCAAGCTTGACAAAGCTCTTTATGGGCTGCATCAGGCACCCAGGAAGTGGTATGAGACACTATCTTAGTATCTCTATAACATGGATACAGAGAGGTGCTATAGATGGAACTCTCTTCATCAAAGGACAGGAAATGACTTATTGCTGGTTCAAGTATATGTAGATGACATCATCTTTGGTTCAACCAATCCAAAGCTCTGCAAAGACTTTGAGAAGCTGATGAAAGATAGATTTGAAATGAGTTCAATGGGAGAACTCAACTTCTTTTTGGGAATTCAAGTGAAGCAGGTTGAGGATGGCATCTTCATAAGTCAGTCAAAGTATGTTCAAGACATACTAAAGAGGTTCAACATGACTTATTGTAAGATTGCTAAGACACCCATAGCTAGAAACCACTCCCTTGGTCTAGATCTTGAGGGGCAGTGTGTAGATGAACACGTATACAGGGCTATGATTGGGTCTCTATGTATCTTATGCTAGTAGGCCTGATATCATGTTTGCTACATGTATTTGTGCAAGATATCAAGCCAACCCTAAGATGTCTCACTTAATCACTATGAAAAGGATTTTAAGATACCTCAAAGGTGCTTCAACACTTGGTCTATGGTATCCAAAGAATCCTAATTTCAATCTGTATGCCTATACAGATAGTGATTATGGTGGTTGCAACATGACTGCAAAGTCTACATCTGGGGGATGTCAATTCCTTGGTGGAAGGGTTGTCTCATGGCAATGCAAGAAACAATTCTGTGTTTCTGCATCAACTGCTGAGGCTGAGTACATTGGTGCTGCAAGCTGCTGTGCTCAGGTGCTTTGGATTCAAAATCAGATGCTGGACTATGGATTTAACTTCAAAGAGACTCCTATCCACATAGACAACAATAGTGCTATCTCTATCACTGAGAACCCTGTGCAGCACTCAAGGACCAAACACATCAACATCAGGTATCATTTAAGAAGAGATAACTATGAAAAGGGATTAATTAAACTAGTCAAAGTTCATACAGATGAACAATATGCTGATCTGTTCACAAAAGCTTTTGATGAACAGAGATTTAAGTATCTGATATCAGCTATTGGGATGATTAACTTTGAGTAGACTTTTTCTTAAAACTGATTCTAATTATTTCTTCTTAAAATTAGTGTATCCTAAGTTGTCTAGTTCATCACTTTCATAAGCTCATGTTTTCTTTGGATGTATTCTTGAAAATTTTCTGATACTTTGGAAGATAAAGTTTTATCTTCTGAAGAAAAACATGTCTTCAAAATAAAAAACTGTCTAAGAGAGTTTACCTTCGGAAGACTTCAAATTCATCTTCCGAAGCTTAAAAATTCTTAGCTCAGACACTTATTTATTTTTAAGGACTTTTTCCTTCCGAAGCAAAATTAACCTTAGGAAGCTTTGTTCATTTTTATACAAAGCATCCCGGGGTTTATTTCTCTTCCGATGCATAAATCTTCAAGACTCTCAGAGAATTCTTCCGAAGCCATTTTAGCTTCGGAAGCTTTTTTTTAAATCAAAACTTCCGAAGACAAATTACCTTCGGAAGCTTTTCGAATTCCAAGAAAACTACTTTTTGAGCAAAAGAAAACTACCTTTTAGAGGTGGGACCGACTTTCGGATTTCAAAGTTTATCTCATTAACTTTGGTTCAAATCCCTTTTCATATAAATACCCAACAGTTCCCCCTCTCTCCCACTATCTTCCTCCATTCCACTATTCCTCTAACCTAATTCTCTAAATCGCCTTCGGTTTCTACCTTTCTTCAACCTTAAACTTCTGAAATGGCTAACCTTAACCGCAGAAACAACCTAGATTTCTTCATGCAACTTCACAGGCAACATAATCAAGTTGCTCTATTAAGCTCTGAGAAAGATGCGAGTTTCTTAGAGATTAGCCAATTCTTGACTCTGTCAAACTATTTCACCTCCCTGACCATTGATCCTACTCTATATGAGGATCACTTGCTTGAATTCTGGAAGACCTGCCAAGAGGTCATTATGGATGGGGAGAAGGCATTGTCTGCCACAGTGCAAGGGAGGACAATCTTGATCACTCCGGCCATTATTAACCAACATTTGTAGCTGGATGATGACGATGGTGAGGTGTCCTTCCCAAAGGAAGCGGTTAATCATTCCTTTGAGCAGATGGGCTATGAGGGAGATTTCTCTGTAAAGACCTTCAGGAAAGGGAAGGTCTCATCCCAGTGGAAATACCTACTCCATGTGGTTATCCACAGCTTATCAAACAAGCATGGTGGATTGGACCAGATTCCTGAGGATCTCTCCTTTATGGTTCATGGAATGGTTCAGAGGGTCAAGTTCAGGTATTCACAATTTGTTTATACTAATTTACTTGCAAACTTAGACTCCTTAGAGTATTACATGTTTCCTAGATATGTACAACACATTCTCAACTGTGAACTGGGCTCAAGTTGAGGGAAACAAGTAATATTCTTAAATTGGGATAGATGAAGCCCGACATCTTTAAAATAATGAAGAAGCCAACTGTAGGCTTCTCAGGGTTAGAAACAGCCCTAGTCCCAAAAATGTTAGAGCTCATTGCTCAAGGTGACAACCTAGCAACACAAGCTAGTGTTGAACCCACACCTCTTTTATCCTTACCCCTAAAAAGACCAGAAATCACCCTCACCTACCAAAGAAAATCCAAACGAACCCCTGCTCAGGCTATTGAGTTTGTGCACGCCCCCATATACTCAACCTTATAGGAAGAGTGCATACTTTAGCTCCCACTTCTCCTGAGGAGCAAACCACTCCCATTATTTCACCTATCAGGGCTGAGGTTCCTCATGCTCACCCTGATGAGCTCACTAGCCTAACAGCCTTAAGCCTTCACTCTGAGTCTCAACACTCAAGTGAACAACCTTGAAGGGACAGCTGCCATCCCCAACCTTTGGATCTCAACCAACCAATTCCCAACCTATCCTTCTATACTGATGAAGACTTAGGATTCATGAGTACCATGATCTCTCTTCCCATCCCCTACTCAAAGAGAATGAGTACCTCTAACTCTCCTCAGTCTATCCCACATCAGTCACCTATTACTGAGGTGGACACTTCTGAACTTGTTCAGGATGTCCATATGGAAGAGGCTCTCACTTTTGAAAGTGATTACATCATTAAGACCTCAACCATGGCACTCAGCCCCCTGGCATCTCAACTGAGGCTTCCTGAGAGTAGAGGAAAACCAGCAGCCAAGAAACTCAAGCTGGTGGTGAGCGAGAGGACTTTGGTCCAATCATCTCATCCCCCACTGATCCTTGTGATGAAGATGAGGGGAATTTGAGACTAAAGGTGCAGAATTGTCAAAAACACACTTATTATTTAGTCTCTAAGGTTAGTCACTTGGAATCTCAGGTGACTACCTTACAAAACAGGGTCAATGATCAGCAACTTCAGATTTCATATCTGAAGAAAAACTAGCTGAGAGACCTTTAAGGAGACTTAACCACGAACACAAGAACCCGTGGAAGTGATTGACTTATCCTCCAGCTCACCTATGCAAGTGGTGATGCTACCAAAAAGGGGAGAGAGTTTGTTGGACCAAAAGAACCAATAAGCCGGATCAGAAAAACCGTTAAGTCCCACAGATGTCACAACAACTGCTGAAGACACAAGTGCTGAAGACAAAGTCTGAAGCCACAAGTGCTGAAGACAAAGTCTGAAGACACAAGTGCTGAAGACAAAGTCTGAAGACACAAGTGCTGAAGACGAAGTCTGAAGACACAAATGCTGAAGACAAAGTCTGAAGACACAAGTGCTGAAGACAAAGTCTGAAGACACAAGTGCTGAACACAAAGTCTGAAGACACAAGTGCTGAAGACAAAGTCTGAAGACACAAGTGCTGAAGACAAAGTCTGAAGACACAAGTGCTGAAGACAGTCTGAAGACACAAGTGCTGAAGACAAAGTCTGAAGACACAAGTGTTGAAGACAAAGTCTGAAGACAAGTACTGAAGACAAGTGCTGAAGACAAGTACTGAAGACAAAGTATCAGACGTTGTCACAACAGCTGAAGAGGTCTTCTTCAGTAGTTGTGACGTTTTCTTTCAGTAGTTTTATATTTTCCCTTTTCAGTAGTTTTGTAATCCGTAATTTAGTTTCAGTAGTTTAATATTTTGTGCTTAGCACTCTCTGATATGTTCTCAATAGTTGTGAATATTTCAGTAGTTTGTTAAGTGTTAGTTATTTTTGTAATAATTCTGCCAGATGTCACTATCCCGTGATATCAGCAGTGATTGCACTCTATATAAGGAGTGTCAACCTAATTGTAATCAGTGAATGATTGAGCTGAAACATTTGATATAATTGAAACATTCCTTTTCACAGAAATATATTCTCTCGTTACAACCGTATTTGTTCTTAATGCATACGAATATCAAATTCTTTATCTTATTCCGTTGTGTTACACTCTAATCCATCAAACTTGAGATCACTGATCCTGTCAAATGGTATCAAGCAGGTTAATCATTGATCGATCTAATAATTGATCATTGAAACTGCTATCCAAGATCCAAGTTTGATTGAATTAGCATTTTTGCAAGAAACGGTTATAAGATTGAATTTTCTGTGTTTTTGGCCATTCATCCTGAGATTTATTCTTGGTTTTCATTGAGTCTGTTGTGGTCTGTGTAAAATCTTTTAAAAGCTTGAATTAAATTGTATTTGGACCTAAAAGGACTACTCCTTCAAATGATCCTCGCAATACTGGTTCCTCAACCAAGCCTCCAATGCTAGTTAGGAGTGAGTATAACATATGGCAATGACAAATGCTCCATCACCTGTCTGTTAAGAACTCAGGTTGTTGGACATCAGTGGTACATGGTCCACACAAGCCTATGGTGAATAACCCGGAAACCAATCAAATGGTTCCGAAGAGGAGGGAGCAATACTCAGATGAGGATAAGAAATTGTTTGAGATTGATGCAAAAGCCCATGGAATTCTGGCCATGGCACTGCCCAATGATATCTATTCTGGGCTAATGCATTATGAAACTGCCCATGACCTCTGGAATGCCTTGAAAGAACAATTTGGAGGAACAGATGAGGTCTTGGCAAATAATTGAGAAATCCTTGCCCAACAATATGAGACATTCTCTCATAGGAAGGGTGAGACACTGACTCAACAGTTTGAGCGGTTCTCCTGTTTGATCTCTGAATTAAAAATGGTCAAACATGAGTACACCAATAGCCAGATAAATAACAGATTTCTAAGATCACTGCCTGAGAGATGGGACACATATACTATTGTCCTACGCTCCAGTGCAAATTTGGACAAACTATCTCTCACCCAACTCCATGTGAAATTGCTCATATTTGAGAGAGAGATAGAATAGAAACGAAAACTGTCATCATCTGGAAAGCTCACAAATGACTTTGTACCAGGAAACACTGCCTTGGTAAGTCATGAGTCAGAGTATGCAGGATGAGAATACCACTATGATGAGCATATTGATTTCACCTCAAACAATTCTAATCATGCCTTTGTGAGTGTTGATTGTCATTGTGGTAATAATAGTGACAATCTATGCTTTATCATGGATGATTTGAAGGGCATTGCCGATGATGATTTAGAAGAGATGGATATTTTGAGCCAAATGGCCTTGATCAATATCAGATCTCAGAAATTCTACAAGAGAACTGGCAGGAAATTTCCTGGACTCTCTAACAAAACCAAAGTCGGTTTTGACAAGAGCAAGTTGAAGTGTCACAAATGCCACAGGCTTGGACACTTTGCAAGAGAGTGTAGATCAACTGGATCTAACACCTCTGCACCGTTTTTGACTTTTCCAAATAACAATTCACAATCCAAAGGGCAACATTCTGTTGGTTCTAGTCATTCATCACACCCTCAATCCCCTGCATATTTTGTTCCTCAGGGTCAAATGCCATATCCTTATCCCCGCTATTATATGCCACAGTCAAATCAAGTTCAAGCTCCTATAGTACCACAACCTCATGCACTACCAGAACCTCAACCATCTCCATCTCAATCACAACCTCATCACAGCTTCTTCACACCTGGAGTCGTTGACTGGAGTAGCTTACCTGATAACTTGTCTGGTCACACTGAGCAATACTATGCTCGTGCTAGTCAACATGGTGGTGAACACCCTTTTGGAAATCTTGCTCTCATGGCCCTGGAGTCTACTGAGGGTTCCTGCTCAAATGCATCATCTTCACAGGTAACTCAGGTATCTTCAGAGGCTAAAGCCAAGTTATGTTCTGAATCATGCATAGTTGCCTTTGTCTCTATTAGAGAGGCAAATGTAGCATTAATAAATCAAAAACTTGAGTTTGAGAAAACCATTTCCAAAAGAAAAGCTGAGTATGAGTCTGCTCTTAACTGTAAAAGTGATGAGATTGATAAGCTTAAATGCCAATTAAATGATGAAAAGGCCAAGCTAAAGGTTATTCTGGAAGACCACAAGAGTCTCAAAGAAAAACATGCAGTGACCCAAGTTGAGTGTGACCGCTGGGTCTCATCATGCAAGGGATTTGAAATGCTTCTTAGCAAGCAAACTGCTTCAAATGTGAAGTTTGGTATTGGTTACAACCATACTGCTCCACCAACAGACTTTACTCCTAACTCCATAGTTAAGTCTGAAAGTGAAAGCAATCTCCAAACCACATTATCGTGTGAATCATTCTCCAATGATAATCTAAGATCAGAGAATGAAACCAGTGTTAAGATCTCAGCAAATAAATGACTGATGGTCTAACTACTAAGACTCATATGAAGCTGAGTACTTCAGATGTTGTTCCTCAATGTACCCCAAGTACTGAAAGAGACCCAACATCAAAAAAGCATTTCAAATCAGTTGAAATACAAGGACTAACAACTGCTGAGGAATCCATCAAACGGTCTATTAGGACGGATGGAAAACAGTTGAATTACCAGTCTTCAGCTATTACAAATCCTTTAGTACCTAGTACTGATAGGAGGAAAGTACTAAAGATCACACCTTTAGTAGTTTCCACTTCAGCAGTAGAGATGTCCAAGATGAAGAATAAACCATGTGAAATTTGTGGTAAATTCAATCATCTATCTCATGAATGTTGGTACAAAAAGGGTTTAAAACTCCAAAGGGATGAGCTCATTAAACTAGAAATAAATAAAATGAAAACTGAGTTTGAGACCAAGTTTGTACCACAATCATCTCAACCTGATAAACCCAAGGCCTTACCCAAATCCACTAAGAAGGATGCGGTTTATCAGTAGACAGCTGATATTGTTCCTCATGATAAACATAAGACTAAGTCTGTGAAATCTAAGAAGGAGGAAATGGTGGGTCACAGGAACTCATCAAAAACAACCTCTGGAGTGTCAAATGAACTGAAAGCTCGAGCTTCAAATCAGACACAGCTTGTTATAATGGTTCAGCATCTGTTGGGGAGAGTTAACCAACTTGAAGCCACTGTGATCAAACCACTGAAAAGGAATTCCAGGTCCAAATCTATTTCAGCACCATCTCCATCTTCATCAGCTGTTAATCATGAGAAACCAGCTATGATTAAATCTGTTGATAAAGTCAGTCCCAAAACCAAAAGGTTTGGGTCTCCAAAACTAACTAGTTTCTTATGATTTTGCAGGGTTCTTCAGCATGCCAAAGAAGCATCTGGTATGCGGACAGTGGAGGATCCATGCACATGACTGGGAGCAGCTCTCTTCTTCATGATTACTCTCAAGGAAAGAAGGGATTTGTCTCATTTGAAAATGATGCTAAAGGTTACATCATTGGAAAGGGATTTGTGTCTAATGGAGATATTAGATTTGATGATGTCAACCATGTGGAGAATCTCAAATACAATCTGTTGAGTGTCAGTCAGATGTGTGACAAAGGACATGTTGCTCTTTTCACAAGCCAGAACTGTAGGATTCTGTCTTCCAAGGTTCTGAGCCTGATTGACAAAGCACTGGATGATAATACTCTCCAAGGCCAACAGGATAGGAAGAGTATATGCCTTGGATTTGTCAAAGAAAATTGAGTTAAAAGGCCATCCATGCTTGTTCTCCAAGGCCTCTCTCCAAAGAATCTAAACTGTGGCATAGAAGGCTGGGTCATGTTAATCTCAAAAACATGAATCACCTGATCCACAAGAGTTTAGTGAGAGGTCTTCCAATAAATGAGTTCAATTGTGATGAAATCTGCACTGCATGCTTAAAAGGGAAACAACATAAAGTTTCATTCCCACCCATAGAAGAATCCAAGTCTAATGCCTGCTTACAACTACTGCACATGGATCTTTTTGGTCCTGTGAAGGTAATGAGTATGGCAAAGAAGAAATACTGTCTGGTAATTGTGGATGATTACTCTAGATATGTATGGACTTTCTTCTTGCATTCAAAGGATGAGGCTGCTTAGTCCATTATGAACTTTTTGTTACACGTTGAGAAGCAGTATTCCCTACCAGTTAAGTGTGTGAGGAGTGACAATGGTACTGAATTCAGAAACCACACTCTTGATGAGTTTTACTTGTCAAAGGGAATCAAGAGGCAGTATAGCATCCCAAGGACTCCAGAGCAAAATGGAGTAGTGGAGAGAAAGAACAGGACCCTCATTGAAGCTGCAAGGTCCATGTTGGCTGATTCTGGTCTGCCACTGACCTTTTGGCCGAAGCTGTCAATACAGCCTGCTATGTACAGAATAGAGCCTTAGTAAATCAGAGGTTGATGAAAAATCCTTATGAAGTTTTACATCATTTAGCTCCTTTGATTTCATTCTTTAGAGCATTTGGGTGTCCCTGTTACATTCTCAACACAAAGGATCAACTCCAAAAGTTTGATTCTAAGGTGGATGCAGGGTGCTTTGTTGGGTATTCATCCACTTGCAAGGCTTACAGAGTATTCAACTGTTGGACAAAGATAGTTGAAGAAACCTTGCATGTGAAGTTCAATGAATCCCCTAAGGATACAATTCCACAAAACCCTGTGGAGTTGTTTGATTTGGACATTCTGCAATATGTTCTTTATCAACCGCCTGGTGTTGCAAATCATATGAATCCATCATCTTCTGTAGCTAGTCATCCATCTGGTGTTACTGATGATGATTATGATATCAGTAATCACCTTTTCAAGTTTAGTGATCAACTGCCTGATTCAGCTAGACCTCATGTTCCTGTAGCTCCAGTAGCACAATCCACAACAAATGCTAATGAGATTTCTACAACTTCAACTTCCTTTGAATTACCATCTACTGATTGGTTTCAAGGAAATGCTTCACCATCACCATCTGTTGTTGCTGAGCCTGCTACAAACACTTGCACAGATCTTATTATGTACTAAGATCTGAAGAATCACCCTATGTCTCAAATCATTGGTGATATCAATGCTGGCGTGTCAACAAGAAGTCAATTGTCAAATTTCTGCTTCTATGCTCTCTTCATTAGTCAGCAAGACCCAAAGAACTATCACATTGCTTTAAGGGACAATGGATAGGTTGAAGCCATGCAGCTTGAGCTTCTTCAGTTCAAGAAACAGAAAGTGTGGGAACGGGTTCCTCTACCTCCAGGTAAGTGTGCAATAGGCACTAAATGGGTGTTTAGGAACAAAACTGATGAAAAATGGGCTTATTGTTAAGAACAAGGCCAGACTGGTTGTTCAGGGGTTTGCACAAGAAGAAGGTATTGATTATGATGAAACCTTTGCCCCTGTAGCCAGACTGGAGGCAATTAGATTGTTCTTAGCCTATGCTGCACTCCACCATCTTAAAGTTTTTCAAATGGATGTTAAAAGTGCATTTTTATATGGTAAAATAAAAGAAGAAGTTTATGTGTGTCAACCACCAGGTTTTGAGGATAATAAACACCCAGAATGGGTATACAAGCTTTATAAGGCTCTTTATGGGTTGAAACAAGCTCCTAGAGCCTGGTATGAGACATTATCTAACTTTCTTCTGCAAAATAATTTCACTAGAGGCTCCATAGATAAAACCTTATTTATTAAGAAGGTGGATCAGCATAAGCTACTTGTTCAAATTTATGTAGATGATATTATTTTTGCATCCTCTGATCCACAGTTGTGTGATGCCTTTACAAAGTTGATGCAACAGAAGTTTGAAATGAGTGCCATGGGAGAATTACAGTTCTTTTTGGGTTTGCAAATCAAACAAAAGGCTAATGGAATTTTCATTCATCAGTCCAAATACACAAAAGAACTTTTGGAAAAGTTTGATTTCCAAAACTGTAAGCCCTGTTCTACTCCCATGTGCAACACCACACAACTGGATACAGATCAGAAAGGTAAAATGGTTGATGAAACACTTTACAGATGTATGATTGGGTCCTTGATGCACTTAACAGCTTCTAGACCAGATATTATGTTTGCTACATGTGTTTGTGCTAGATTTCAGGCTGCACCTAAGGAGTCTCATTTCATTGCAGCTAAAAGGATCTTTAGATATCTGCAAGGCACTCCATCTATAGGTTTATGGTATTCTACTTGACATTTTGGTAAATTAGTTGCTTTTTCTGACAGTGACTATATAGGGTGTAAGTTGACAAGAAAGTCCACTTCTGGAGGATGCCAATTCTTAGGCAACTGCTTGATTTCTTGGCAGAGTAAGAAGCAGACCTCAGTTGCTACATCAACTGCTGAAGCAGAGTACATTGCTGCTGCAAGCTGTACATCTCAGGTACTCTGGCTTCAAAACCAATTATTGGATTATGGCATAACAGAGACTAAGACCCCATTGTTAATGGACAGCTCTTCAGCTCTTTGTATTGTCAAGAATCCTGTCTAGCACTCTAGGACTAAACATATTGAAATCAGACACCATTTTATTAGAGATTGTTTTGAAAAAGGTCTGATTGATCCAAAATTTGTTCCTAGTGCTGATGAGCTTGCAGACATTTTCACTAAGCCCTTGGATAGCACAACTTTCCAAAACCTAGTGCTAAGGCTTGGTATGCTGCAGCTAGAATAAGTGACAACTACTGATGATCTCAGCTCACAAGTACTAATGATCATTAGTTTATTATTGTCATATATAAGTACTGAAGTTATCCTCCCTTCAGAAGTTTTTAAAACTCCTAGAGCTTAAGTAACTTCTCAGGTGTCAAGTACTTTATTTGTTAAAATAGCTGATGTAGTTACAACAGTTGATGTAGTCACAACAGCTGATGTAGCTACAACTACTGATGTCAGAAATGCAGATAAGTATTGATGACCAATGAAACGTCTGAAACTCAGATCTAAGTCTGATGAGTAAGTGTGGAGGTCAGACTGAAATAGCTGAAAAGCTATGAATTGACGAAAACAACTGATGAGAAATTTATCTTTAGTCGTTTATACAACTACTGTTTTATTCAAACAACTGAAGCCAAAACTATTTCTTCAGTAGTTTACAACTACTGAAGACTAACACCAAGTCTTTAGCTGTTTACAACAACTGATGACAAAACCATTGTCTTCAGTAGTTTCACAACTACTGATGACAAACACCAAGTCCTCAGTTTACATCATTTGAAGTCAAAACCAAGACCTTCAGTAGTTTCACAACTACTGATGGTTAACACCAAGACTTCAGCTGTTTCAACGTCTGATAGTCAAAACCAAGTCTTCAGTTGTTTTATAACAACTGATGAAAACACCACCACTGTCAGTCATTTTAAACCTCTGAAGGTTAATACCACGTCATCATTAGTTTCAAACAGCTGATGACCACACCAAAACCTTCAGTAGTTTTCTTTCAGCCTTTTCCTATCCCAACCCTATAAATACCTGTCTTCTTCTCAAACGTTCCATTAGCCGTTCTTCTGACCTTCATACTTTCAAAAATGGCAACCATGAGCCTAAAACCATGACACAACTGCGTTGCATACCTTACCAAGTCGGCTTTCTCGAACAAATTTGATAATGCCATTGACCTAATGGTGGATTCCCCATATCGCACAGCCTTTCTCTTGAATCCGACCATCTACCCTGAATCTCTCAGTCAATTCTGGTCAAATATTTTTGTTCATATTGATGAGTCTACTGGCCAAATCTCTGTTCAGTCCCTCGTCAAACAGAAACCAGTGGTTGTTACGGCCGACATCATTCGTCAGGCATTACACATACATGACTCCACCACTGTGACTGAATACCCAAGGGGCACAATGGATATGTCCTTTATCAATAATGGGTATGAAGGTGTAACACCCAGATATTTACTATTTTGAAGCCGGTGGCGAAAGAAAAAAAAATAAAGTCCAAAAGTCGAGGGACCAAACTCGCCAACGAAGAAAAGTTGGGAAAATGTGGTGATATATGTAGGGAGAGGGCAGCCCACTCTCCCCACACCCACATTTCAGTTTCATAAAGAGAAGAATAGAGAAAGAAGAGAAAAAGAGGAAAAGTGCCGGTTCGGGTCGGTTCGGGTCGCCAAAATTGTCATGAAGCAAGCCGAATCGAAGCTCTTGTCATTGTGCTCGTTTAGGTGAGTTCTAGGACCCCTCTTTTACATGTTTTTGAATGATTTTGGGGCTGGAACACATCTGAAAACCCTTTTTCGCGTTTTTGGGTGAAAACCCGTATGTATGCGTGTATGTATGCGTAGGACCCGTTTGGGGCTTGATTTCTTGCTTGGTTGTGCTTGAATAATGTTATGGTATGCATCCCTAAGGTTTAGGATGGTCGATTTAGGCTAAAAATGGGTTTAGATGAGTTTGGAGGCCGAAAACCCTCGGCTGCAGTCGGGTTGAACTGCATTCTGCATCAGTTAGGGCTAGGCGACCGACTGGAGGCCGAATGGAGGCCATACGGCCGATTAGGGTGCGATTGGGGTTCATTCGCACGATTGAAGGGCCAGTCGCATGGGGGTCATGCGACTGAAGGTCCTTCGCACGAATGGATGTTCATTCGCATAGGTGTTCATCCGTATTAGTTCAATCGCATGATGTTCAGTCACATGGAGGCCATGCGACTGAAGGGTGTCCATACGCCCGAATAGGGCTGTTGAACCCGAGGAAGTTGTAGATTGACTTCTGACTTTCGGGGGAAAGTGCAGATGTAAGTTTTGATGTAAAGGTTCCCATAAGAGTTTTTAAGATGACGATCGAGGTCTTAGAAAGCATGTTGGGCATGATGATGATGATGATGGTGTTGCATGTTTTGGCTTGTTATGTATGTATGATATTGCCCTGTATGATGTGATGTTGATGCATGTTAATGTTCCTTAGTGTGATGTATAATATCTTTCCTATGGCTTTACCTGTTATGATGAATGAACGAAGTATTATGTAACGTAAAGTGAAAGATAAAGAAAAGAGGAACATGATGAATGAATGCATGTATTAATGAACGAATGAAACGTCTTGCACACATCGGATACCGGGTCCTTCTTAGTGATTGACCCTGAATGTAGAACCTCTTCCGCTTACCCCTTATGCTGTGGCATACGTTTAGCTGTTCATTCGTTGACTTCGGCCCAGTAGCTAAGACTGATGGTTACTCCTAGTACCGTGGCATACGTTTAGTTGTTCATTTGTTGACTTCGGCCCGGTAGCTACGACTAACCGGGGTGTAGCACATGGTATTGGTATAGATGATGTCCGATGCGCAAGTAAGGTAATGAAAGAACGAATGAACGAATGAAGAAGATAATAATGATATTATCTATGTATACGTACGATGTGTGATCATGTAAAAGTAACGAACGGTTTTATATGAAAGTAAAGTATGTTTTATTTATAAAACTAGAACTCACTCAGCAACGCTGACTTTGATGTGTTTCCAGTTGGCAGGTAATGATTGCTGAGGATGGCACGGGCGACTACTCAGCTCTTTTGGGATGGCATTCTTTTGATTAATGTTTTTGCATTGTAATGCGAACAAACTATTTTGTAATGAATGTGGTATTAGTTTTCAAAAGCATTTACGTGGAAATGAAAGTTTGTTTTAGTTTTCCGCTGCGATTTATTAAATACAAACGTAATTATATGTCTTATGTGCGATGAGAACCCAGCTGTAAGCGTCCCGGGAACGGGGCCTTACAGAAGGTGATCTTCGGGCTACAACTATTCGGAAGAAACATTTCCATGATGCTGAAAAACTTATCTTTCACATGGTAAATGTATGCTTAGCTTCAAAGACATCCTCTTGGGATCAAATGTCATCCCAATGGCAACAGGTATTGTATTCTATTCTAGAACAACAACCGCTAAATTTCTCTGAAATCGTGTTTCTAGAAATAAAGAACTTGGCTCAGAAACCTGCGGCAAACCGCTGGATATTATATCCCAGGTTTCTGATGGCCACTATTTTAAATGAATTAAAATCTGATGGCCTTGTTGGCCTTGGAGTCCCTGCACCAGCTGTTTTGGCTGAGGTATACTCCAGGCACAACTCAGACCTCACTCTCAAAGAAGCTGCCCGAATGCTAAAACCCAAACAGAGGGAACCCACAGCTTCCACCACCAGATCCAGAGTCCCCACCAAACCAAAAACCAAACGCCCCAAAACAGCTATTCAGGGAGATGAGTCCCCTGAAGATGCTCCTGTACCACCAAGGCAGGATATACTTGCTGGTTTAAACCCCCTAGCAGTATCAGAGACTCTACCAGCCAACACCGCATAGGCATCCTCTCAAAAGGATCCTGATGCAACCTTATCAGGGGCAACCACATCGCTGAGACCTCTCTCACTTGAGGAGGTTATCATTGAAGAGCATCCCTCTCCCCGGATGCAATCAGCTTCTATCCCCTCTCCCCATGCAAATTCCCCCCAAAGTCCAACCATTATAATTGCTAATGTGCTCACTCAGGTGCATGCCTCTCCTCCTCCCCTACAACCACCAACAAAGGGGAGAACAACAACAATTGAGGTAGAGGATACACATGCTTCTGACAACCCACAGCACCGGGGTTTAAATTTTCTATCTCCTCGTGTGGATATGGAGATCAGAACATCTGGTGAGGCTGCCACCTCTTCTGAATCAGCATATGATCAGACTGAGGTTGGTAACATAACTAATACCTCACTAGAGGCAACAGCTAATGAAGGACAAAGTCCTGAGGCTGGAAGTCCCCAGTTCCAAGAAAAAGGGGCACATGCTAAAACTGGTCTACACCCGGTGCATGTACATCCTGCTACAAGCAGGAGGTCAGGTGATTCAACATCTGTTGATGATGACCTAGGCTTTTTCTATGATGTTCTGGCCCACAACACCATCCTCGAGGTTGAGGTAAGCAGACTACAAGAACTGCTTGCCAAGAAGTCTCAGGATGTAAGTCCATCTGCCCCCACTAACCCACAGATGGCACCTTCATTCGAAGGTCCCCCAAACACTTCACCCTCTCACTTCACTGAGCCTCCAGCCTCTGCCTTTGGCACTATCTCTCAGGGACAGAACCCCCCTGAGCAGATGGTTGCTGCATTCCAACAATCCTTACCTCTCATCACTCCCATCATCAATGACATTGTTCATAAAGCCATTGATGAGAGGATCTCCTCAAGTCTACAACCACTCATTGATGATGTTGTGCACAAGAAACTTTCTGCGGTACAAACCCCTGCAACCAATGCATCCAAAAAGGGGGAGAGTACAGCAGTGAAAGAAAAGAAAAGAAAAAGAACTGAGGATGAGAAGGCACAAGAGAAAACCAAGGAGTTGGAGAAGGAAAAGGAACAACAACTGATCACTTACAAAAGAAAGAAAAGTGCTGGTGATCAAAAGAATGCTGAAGAAAATTCCTTGGAAGTAAATGAAATTCAAAACAGATGGGGTGGGTACAGTGTGCTGGAGAAAGAGAGATTGGAGATAATGATTTGATTCATAGCCAAATATGTAGGAAGATCACTCATGGAGATTCATTCATGGACTAGAGACAGCATTCTGGCTATAGCCACCAGAATCTGTTTGTCTGAGCAATTTCATAAGGGGATAATTATTGAAGCACTTGATGAGGCTGGAGCTGGGAAAAGGCTTGAAATGGCAAAACTCACAAAAGCCAAACTTACAACCAAAATGCTTGAACAACCTTCCCAATCACCCACTCAAAAACAGCCTACCCCTCAAATCTCCAAACCAATCTCAAAACTCAAATCCAAACATCCTCAAACCTCAAAACCAATTCCTTTACCATAAAAACCAACCCAACCATCATCCAGTGATGCACCTAGAAGGAGGAGAAGGGTGCTGAGGATAGAAGAAGATGAAGAAGAAGATGATGAAGATGATAGTCTGCAACTCTCTGCTGTTCTAAGGGTACCAGAACCCAGGAGTCAACTCATGATCACACCTGACTCATAAAGGGAAATGGTTATAGTCAAAATAGAAGATGAAGAACAGCAGAAGCAGCACGATGAGCAACTACTGAAGATGGTTGACAAGGAATTTCCCCAGACATCATCTATACAAGCCATGAAAGGGCATGCTCAGAGGCTGTACACTCTCAGACACACATGTCAGTATCAAAAAGAGAGAGTGAGAGTATGGCCAGACCCCAAGGTGAGCTCTAGAATACACAAAAGATCCATTCCACATAGATACAATGGCCAGGTTAGAAAAACAATAGACTCTACAATCATGTTGGCCATTGTAGTCTCACCTTGGGAAATACTCGATGAATTCATGAAGGCTCATCAATCAAAAATGACCTCTCAAGCCTTACTGGAAAACAAGATGATCAAAAAGGGGTTATTATATAAGAAGCTTGAAGACATTAAGAAGAATGAGCTCCAGTTACTCCTTGCGGGCACCCATCCTGATGAATTTGTCTATAAGGAGATAACTACTATGGAGTTGAAGAATGGCAGGACTGTAAAGTACCTATCTGAGTACTATGGTCCAGAGTTCTTCTTCGAAGGGGGAGTAGAAGAACTCTCCAAGGAGGAACAGGTTGTTCTCCTTGAGGGCTATGTTCGTGAGTCTTACAGACTCGTAAATGGGAAGTAGGTTTCATGGTTGGGATCACAACTCTATGTCCAGATTCCCCAAAACAGAGTTCCCCTCCATACTTAGCCAAACACATGATTAGAAACCTCTTCCTGGCCTATGCTGATCCGATTCTCTGAAGCTGATCAAGAGAGGTCTTTGCCAACAATAAGTGGGACCTCAATAAAGTTAAAGCTTTTGGCTGCATTGGTTCAGGGGGAGTTTGTTGGACCAACAGAACCAATGAGTCGGATCAGAAAAACCGTTAAGTCCCACAGACGTCAGAACAACTGCTGAAGACACAAGTGCCGAAGACAAAGTCTGAAGACACAAGTGCTGAAGACAAAGTCTGAAGACACAAGTGCTGAAGACAAAGTCTGAAGACACAAGTGCTGAAGACAAAGTCTGAAGACACAAGTGCTGAAGACAGTCTGAAGACACAAGTGCTCAAGACAAAGTCTGAAGACACAAGTGCTGAAGATAAAGTCTGAAGACACAAGTATTGAAGACAAAGTCTGAAGACACAAGTGCTGAAGACAAAGTCAGAAGACACAAGTGCTGAAGACGGTCTGAAGACACAAGTGCTGAAGACAAAGTCTGAAGACCCAAGTGCTGAAGACAAAGTCTGAAGACAAGTACTGAAGATAGTCTGAAGACAAGTGCTGAAGACAAGTACTGAAGACCTAGTATCAGACGTTGTCACAACAGCTGAAGAGGTCTTCTTCAGTAGTTGTGATGGTTTTCTTTCAGTAGTTTTATATTTTCCCTTTTCAGTAGTTTTGTAATCAGTAGTTTAGTTTCAGTAGTTTAGTTTCAGTAGTTTAGTTTCAGTAGTTTTATACTTGTGCTTAGCACTCTCTGATATGTTCTCAGTAGTTGTGAACATTTCAATAGTTTGTTAAGTGTTAGTTATTTGTGTAATAAATATGCCAGATGTCACTATCCCGTGATATCAGCAGTGATTGCACTCTATATAAGGAGTGTCAACCTAATTGTAATCGGTGAATGATTGAGCAGAAACATTTGATATAATTGAAACATTCCTTTTCACAGAAATATATTCTCTCGTTTCAACCGTATTTGATCTTAATGCATACGAATATCAAATTCTTGCTATAATTTGTTTAGTTCTTGATCTTATTCCGCTGCGTTACACTCTAATCCATCAAACTTGAGATCACTGATCCTGTCAAAGTTATTACAACCACAGAACCTGGGAGTTCTTCAAAGAGAATGGACATAGAGGACTCACCATCCTCACTTGCTGTTGTGCATTCTCAGCAACTTCCTCAAGTTCACATTAATGTGGACTCTATAGACTCAATCATCAGGAGTCTCTTTGAGGAAGGTATACCAAGGGCAGTCTCATCTCCACCATAAGGGACTGGAAACTACATCATAAGGTTGGTATGATGAGGACAGAAGAGCCCTTATTCTTCACAGAGTTTAAGGCCAACAAGAAGTTTTTCAGTTCCAAAGCCTGAGCTTCTATGAAAGACTGGATTTAGTCAACATGCCACTTGTCAATCCATGCAATTCAAGACAAGCTGACAGACTGGCTCAAAGAATCCAAGACAGGATCCTTGCAGAGTTCTCTCTAAGAAGGAGACATAGGCAATCAGGCAATGTCATCGGTCAACTGGATGTTGAGGTGCACCCTAAGATTAGTTTCATAGGGGAAACCTTGACTGAAGGCCCAGTGGCAGAACCTGAGACCCCTGTCTCACCATCAACAACTGTTGCATAGGTCCAAACTCCATATGAGACACCTCCTGGTGAAGGTGTTTCTCAGCCTCTCTCCGGCCAGAGCATGGAAGCTACACCAAGCAATGAAGGCCAAGCCTCAATCCACCCTGAGTCACAAAGGTCTATTGGTGACAAAGGCAAAAGGAAAATGACTCCTGAGGAAATTGAGGAGGAAGAGAGAGAGAGGAAAAGGAGGCTAAGGGGAGAAAGTTCTTCGGGTCATCTAGCTTCATGCAAGCTGCAATCAGGGCTGCCCCCAGACCAAATACTCAAGATGATGAGTTAAGGGCAGTCAGGATTACCTATTTACAGACCAGGAACTATGATATTGATGAAATCATCTCCCTCCCCTTAGAAGAGTTAAATGAACTGGCTGACATGGAAGTGTCAAGAGAGATGAAGGAGAAAGAGGATGCAAGGTTACTTCTCTAATTCAAAGAGGAGAAGAGACAGAAAAGACTTTACAAGCATGCTCCGACTCTCTCTCCAGTTCAAGAATGTCCTGCATAGAAAGATGTGGCTCCACAAGAACCTCAGGTAGATAAAGAAGAAGATAGGATCAAGATGATCAACTACCTGAGTGCTACAGGCTTCTATCAGGAAAATGCACTTCTTCCCTTGTCCTATGACTTCATTTAGTTCGAGTACCTAAAGCAACTTGAGCTTGAGCTAGTCAAAGAAAGAAAAATAACCAAAAGGAAGCTAAGGGAAGAAGCTGCAAAGTCAAGAGCCATCATTCAAAAGAATGCAAAGAAGTCTGCTGACACACAAAGAATGATGAGCTTCTTGAAGCTATATGGATTCTCCGGAAGGAGAATTAGCCCCATGTCTCTATCTACAATGGATAAGCATATAAAGGTGATCAAGCAGAAGATTAAAAGTGGAGAACTGATTGACTTGCACTCTCTTCCAAGCCAAGTTCCACCTGAAGTGGAGGTCAAGTTTGAACAACCTGAGACACCTCAACCAGAACCTCCAGCTGAGTCTCAGCAAACTTCATCTTCTGTCCAAGATAGGGTCAAACACCCTCTCCTTCTGAACCTTTGAGGGAGGAACACCCAACTGAGAAAGACACTGATGATCAACATGGTGCTGCAGACCCGTCTTCTCAGTTAAAGACATCTAAAAGGAAGAAGAGAATGGCTTCTAAACCAAAGACTAAGAAGAAGAAGCCAAAGTCATCTACCTCTACACCTCAGGCTGAATCAGATCAACCTGAGGAAGTGCATGATGAGGCAGCCCAATCAACTCCTATGCAAGTGGCTCCTCTAACAACTAAGACACCCATCTTGTCCTGGACTTATTCTACCAATCCAGAAAGATGGCATGTTATCAGAGATCAAGGTGTTGAGAATGTCTACTCCTGGCAAGACATAATCAACTTACCTCTGCATGATCTCTTTGAGATGAGAAGATACTATGAGAGTCTTGATGATCCTGACCATCTAATGAAGAAAGGAATGGTCTTGATTGTACTGAAGACTACCAACATCTGAAGAACTTCTAAGTGTTTTGGTAGCATCAGCCTAGGGGGAGTTTGTAAGGATTCCTTAAGTCTGATGCAACCCAAAACATCCAAAGTGTCTTAGCAACATGTACTAAGTACTGAAGTGAAGAATGCTTTGGAAGTTTTACACAATGTATTAGAAAATACTCTAAGTGTAAAATCTTCCGAAGCCAAGACCAATATCTTCCGAAGCCAAACATGAAGTCTTCCGAAGCTTCAGAGACAAAGTCTTCTGAAGCTTCATCCTATGAAGACAGATTTCTTCCGAAGACTTTTAGTACACATGCTTTATCTGATGTACTGTTCCATAAAGCACCTTTTCTGCTGCATCTCTGTAAAGTCACCAACTTACATGAGTTGGTGAAAAGGTCCATGCTTTTGGTAACTGTACATTAACGTCTTGAGTCTGAAACTTTCCACTTTATGTACTTTATCCATTTTGTAATGTATAAGGATGTGAGCTATGGCATGTCATAGTCACAAGGTCAAAAGGCACATATGCCTTTTGATCCTACAATTGATTTTGTTAAGTGTCTAGTCAATTGTATCCAGCTGGCTTTCAACGTATAGCCGGTTGTAGGTTGTAGTATAAGTATTTCAAGTTCTTGTATCTTTCTTAGTACTTTGTAACACTTGTAAAAGAACTTGAGAAAGCAATATATTGCCTCCTTGAAACCCATACTCTCTTGTTCTGTCTCTTACTTTACTTGTGTTCTTTGTATCACTTTGGTTAACCCAATTCACTGTTTGATTAAAGTTTAGTTAATCTCCTCTTTGTGTCGTTGTGTTGTATTTGTGTTAAAGCGCTTAAACGGTCCTGCAGAAAGTAATCGGAGTTTAAACAAGAAAGCCTTTGCGTGATCGATAATAACAAGCCAAATAAAAGTAACATGATTAACTACATAAGATTTAATTGCATTTTAATTAAAATCATGCAACTAGAGATAGGGGCATTAAAGTACTCATGAAAACTTAGCAAAATAAATAGAAAATGATCTAGCCATACAAAGACATCAAACAACAATAGTTCTTGCATGGATAGGTTTTTCCTTTTCATAACACCCTCTAATGCTATGATGTTTTGATTCTCAAGCCCTCTAAACATACTCGTGAACCAATTTAGTCATATCTGATTGTAAGCATCATTAGATTCACACTAATTAATATAAAATGGAACATAGTACTATTATAAAAATCAAGACCAAACCCAAACACAAAACCCTACGATTGAGCCGTAGTATAATTACAATGATGCCCAACCCATCGAGAACTTCCCACTACCAACTTTAGACACTACTACCTCAAAAATCCACCAAATAAATCAAAATGATTATTGTTGAGTTGAATAAAACGTTATTGCTCTTAAGGAAAGGAAATCGGGTGTAAAGAAACAATAAACTATTCGTGATCACTAAAAAGAATCGAGAATCGAATTACACTAAAGGAATGAAAGTAATCGGACTTTAAACAAGAAACTCTATGCGTGATCGATAAAAATACGCCAAATCAAAGTAACATGATTAAGTACATAAGGTTTAATTGCATTTTAATTAAAATCGTGCATCTAGAGATTGGTGTATTAAAGTATTCATGAACCCTTAACAAAATAAATAGAAAACAATCCGGCCATATAAAGACATTAAACAACAATACTGCTTGCGTAGATAAATTTTTCCTTTTCGTAGCACCATCTAATGCTATGAATTTTTGATTCTAAAGCCCTCTGAACACAGTAATTAATAAAAATTGGAACATAGTATCTATTATACAAATCAAGACCAAACCCAAACACAAAAACACACGATTGAGCCCTAATATAATTAGACTGATGCCCAAACTCATCGAGAACATTCCACAACTAACTCGAGACACTACTAGCTCAAACATCCATCGAATCAATAAAACTGATAGTTGTTGATTCGAATAAAACTTTATTAGCCTTTAGGAAAGGAAATCGGGTGTAAAGAAAAAATAAAATACTCGTATTCGCTTAAAAAGAATGGAGAATCAAATTACACTGGAGGAATGAAAGTAATCGAACTTTAAACAAGAAACCCTATGCGTCATTGATAAAAACAAACCAAATCAAAGTAACATGATTAAGTACATAAGATTTAATTGCGTTTTAATTAAAATCATGCAACTAGAGATACGGTGTAATAAAGTATTCATGAAAACATAGCATTATAAATAGAAAACGTTCTAGCCATACAAAGACATCGAACAACAATAGTTCTTGCAAGTATAGGTTTTTCCTTTTCGTAACATCCTCTAATGCTATGAAGTTTTGATTCTCAAGCCCTCTGAACACACTCGTGAAACAATTTAATCATATCTGATTGTAAGCATCATTAGAATCACACAAATTAATATCAAATGTAACAGAGTATCTATTATACAAATTGAGACCAAACCCAAATACAAAACTGTAAGGCTCCGTTCCCGGGCACCTCACAGCTAGTGGTTCATCGCAATTAAAACTTTATAAAATGTACATTAATTTTGCAGCAGAATTTAAAACATTCATTTATAACTAAAACATGTCATTTACAACATTAATTTTCATCTCAAAATACATGACATGTCAAAATACGGATGCTATCCTCAAAATGCTCCCAGTAGCTTATGCATCCATGCCTGCAACTCCTCAGCATCAACATATACCTGCCAACTATCATGCATACAAAAGTCAGCGACACTGACTGAGTTCTAGTTTTAATAATAAAATACTTTTCCCTATAAAAAGCATTCTTAACTTTATTTCAAAACATATTATACTTTACAACCGTTCGTCATCATGCATGATACATACATAAATATAATATCATTATTATCTTCATCATTACATTCATTAACTTGGTTCATTCAACGTATTACATTATCGTTCATTTCTATTTCTAGATACGGTCAGACTTTACCCTCTTCGTGGCACTCATCCACGATTACTAAGGTCGAATGATGAGGATCCTGTTCAATACATTGTTACGATAATTCATTTACGCTCATTCATACGTTCGTCCTTTCATACATGATCGTTCGTTCATTACTCATTATTACTCGAATCTTGTCTCTTGCAATATCTCAAGTCCGAAGACTGATGCTGTGCCGGGGCTTGCTCACAAACCCCCGACTCATGTCTGAAGACTGACACAACACCATGATACGCGACAAAGATCCCATACGAGTCAATCACAGGGATTGAACTCCATCCGAGTCTGTTGCAACACAAGTCGCTCATCCCATCATCTCGTCTCATGCAATATCCCCGAGTCATGTCCGAAGACTGATACTGTGCCTAGGCCTGACACACAAACCCCCGACTCATGTCCGAAGACTGACACAGTACCGAGATAGGTGACACGGATCTCATCATCCGTCACATTCGTCATATGCATTACTCCCGACTCATGTCCAAAGATTGATACTGTGTCGGGGCCTGCTCACAAACCCCCGACTCATGTTCGAAGATGACACAGTAGCGGAGTACGCAATCTGTATCCTGTCTCATGCAATACCCCTGACTCATGTCCGAAGACTCATACTGTGCCGGGGCCTGACACAAAAAGCCCCCGACTCATGTCCGAAGACTGACACAATACCGGGATACGCGACAAGGACCTCTATCGAGTCTGTTGCAACACAGAGTCACTCACCTCATACATATGCTTGCAAGCCTTTCTATATTTTCTCTTTTATTCATTCATTAATTCATGCATGCATTCATTCATTACGTTCCTCTTTTCATTATCTTCCACTTTACGTTACATAATACTTCCAATACATTCATCAACGTTCAACGCAAAGCCAAGGGAAGACATACGTACATACATAATAAGGAACATACACATAAACATACATCATCACCATACAGGCACCTCATACATACATACACACATAAAACATAAGCCATCACATCATAACCACGCCTATCTCCCCATTTTATCCCTTAAAATCCACTTAGAAAACCTCCAGTCCAAAGTGGGCGCATGGGTCCTTCCAGGCGCATGAGCATAAAAATTCTAAGTATAAAACAGTCTAGGCGCATGGGCACTATTTGGGCGCTTCTGCCCTGTTCAGGCGCATGGCCACTATGCAGGCGCATGGCACCTTTTTAGGCGCATCAACACTTTGGACGCATGGCACTGTTTGGGCGCACGGTCCACACTTAGTATTTTCTTCACTTAGGCGCATGGGCACTATTTAGGCGCATGGCCAATACTTAGACGCATGGGCCACTGTTTAGGCGCATGGCCAATACTTAGACGCATGGGCCACTGTTTAGGCGCATGGCCAACACTTGGGCGCATGGCCAACACTTAGACGCATGGCCAACATGTTGGGCGCATGGACCACTATTTAGGCGCATGACCCACTCTTGGGCGCATGGTCAACACTTAGGCGTCTGGTCAGTCATGCTGGACGCATGGACAACTGTTTGGGCGCATGAACCACTGTTCATGTTCATCGAAACATTCTGAAACCCTTTCCCATGCTACCATTTTCACCCGATAATCATTCTAAGCATACCCAAACACAGATCTAACATACTAAGGCCATCTAAGCATGCTAAACATCATCTCTAACCCGTAATCATCTCTATAACATGCATACATACATACAACATTCGTACATAAAGCTGTAAATCCACGGTTTCTTTAAAAACGTTTACTTAGTATGCATAATAGCCCCAAACTAGTTGAAAATCCGTAAAAGAGGGGTTCTAGAAACTCACCTTCAGCAGCTTTTGAGCAGCCCTCTTCCCGTTCGAGTCCCACCTTCGATTCAGCTCTTGAATCCCGAAAACAAACTCTAAACAACTGGAACTTTGGTCAAGAACTCGAAACCCAACTGAAACTGAGCTCATAGAAGAGAAGACTTACCTTTTTCCAGCTTCTTCTTGCTCTTTTTCTCTGTAGAACCGAGCTCTCTCTCTCTCTCTTCTTCTTCCGAGATCAAGCAGCTTTCTACTTGATATGGGCGACCATGCCCTTAAATAACTTAAAATAATAAGATTTTTACTTTGTACACTTTATCCCCATCCATTTTGCAATGTTTCTATTCCTTCTATTTACTTTTCTTTTCCTTCCGTTTAAGTAGAAATTTTTGGGTGTTACAAAAACCACACGATTGAGCCGTAGTATAATTACAATGATTCCCAAACTCATCGAGAACTTTCCACAACCAACTTTAGACACTACAACCTCAAAAATCCACCGAATCAATAAAAATGATAATTGTTGATTCGAATAAAACTTTATTAGACTTTAGGAAAAGAAATCGGGTGTAAAGAACCAATAAAATACTTGTATTCACTCAAAAACAATCAAGAATCAAATTACACAGGAGGAATGAAAGTAATGGGACTTTAAACAAGACACCCTATGCTTGATCAATAATAACAAGCCAAATAAAAGTAACATGATTAAGTACATAAGTTTTAATTGCATTTTAATTAAAATCATGCAACTAGAGATAGGGTGTATTAAAGTATTAATGAAAACTTAGCAAAATAAATAGAAAATGATCTAGCCATACAAAGACATCAAACAACAATAGTTCTTTCATGGACAGGTTTTTCCTTTTCATAACACCCTCTAATGCAATGAAGTTTTGATTCTCAAGCCCTCTAAATACACTCGTGAACCAAATTAATCATATCTGATTGTCAGCATCATTAGAATCACACTAATTAATATAAAATGGAACGTAGTATCTATTATAAAAATCGAGACAAAACCCAAACACAAAACACCACAATTGAGCCGTAGTATAATTAGAATGATGCCCTAACTCATCGGGGACTTTCCACAAACAACTTTAGACACTACTACCTCAAAAATCCACCGAATCAATCAAAATGATTATTGTTGATTCGAATAAAACATTATTGGTTTTAAGGAAAGGAAATAGGGTGTAAAGAAACAATAAACCACTCATAATCACTAAAAAGAATGGAGAATCGAATTACACTAAAGGAATGAAAGTAATCGGACTTTAAACAAGAAACTCTATGCGTGATCGATAAAAACAAGCCAAATCAAAGTAACATGATTAAGTACATAAGATTTAATTGCATTTTAATTAAAATCGTGCATCTAGAGATAGGTGTATTAAAGTATTCATGAACCCTTAACAAAAAAAATAGAAAACAATCCGGCCATATAAAGACATTAAACAACAATAGTTCTTGCGTGGATAAATTTTTCCTTTTCGTAACACCATCTAATGCTATGACTTTTTGATTTTAAAGCCCTCTAAACACACGAGTGAACCAATTTAATCATATATGATTGTAAGTATCAATATACTCACAGTAATTAATAAAAATTGGAACATAGTATCTATTATACAAATCGAGACAAAACCCAAACACAAAAACACACGATTGAGCCCTAATATAATTACACTGATGCCCAAACACATGAGAACATTCCACAACTAACTTTAGACACTATTAGCTCAAAAATCCATAGAATCAATAAAAATGATAATTGTTGATTTGAATAAAACTTTATTAGCCTTTAGGAAAGGAAATCAGGTCTATAGAAACATTAAACTACTTGTATTCACTCAAAAAGAATGGAGAATCAAATTACACTCGAGTAATGAAAGTAAACAGACTGTAAACAAGAAACCCTATGTGTGATCAATAAAAACAAGCCAAATCAATGTAACATTATTAAGTACATATGATTTAATTGCATTTTAATTAAAATCATGCAATTAGAGAAAGTTATATTAAAGTATTCATGAAAGATTAGCAAAATAAATAGAGAACGATCTAGCCATACAAAAACAACAAACAACAATAATTCTTGCATGGATATATTTTTCCTTTTCATAACACCCTCTAATGCTATGAAGTTTTCAATCTCAAGCCCTCTAAACACACTCGTGAACCAATTTAATCATATCTCATTGTAAGCATCATTAGAATCACACTAGTTAATATAAAATGGAACATAGTATCTATTATGAAAATCGAGACCAAACCCAAACACAAAACCACACAATTGAACCGTAGTATAATTACAATGATGCCCAAACTCATCGAGAACTTTCCACAACCAATTTTAGACACTACTACCTCAAAAATCCACCGAATCAATAAAAATGATAATTGTTGATTCGAATAAAATTTTATTAGCCTTTAGGAAAAGAAATCAGGTGTAAAGAACCAATAAAATACTCGGATTCACTCAAAAAGAATCAAGAATCAAATTACACAGGAGGAATGAAAGTAATCGGACTTTAACAAGACACCCTATGCGTGATCAATAATAACAAGCCAAATAAAAGTAACATGATTAAGTACATAAGATTTAAGTGCATTTAAATTAAAATCATGCAACTAGAGATAGGGTGTATTAAAGTATTAATGAAAACTTAGCAAAATAAATAGAAAATGATCTAGCCATACAAAGTAATCAAACAACAATAGTTCTTGCATGGATAGGTTTTTCCTTTTCATAACACCCTCTAATGCTATGAAGTTTTGATTCTCAAGCCCTCTAAATACACTCGTGAACCAAATTAATCATATCTGATTGTAAGTATCATTAGAATCACAATAATTAATATAAAATGGAACGTAGTATCTATTACAAAAATCGAGACTAAACCCAAACACAAAAACACACGATTGAGCCGTAGTATAATTACAATGATGCCCAAACTCATCGAGGACTTTCCACAACCAACTTTAGACACTACTACCTCAAAAATCCACCGAATCAATCAAAATGATTATTGTTGATTCGAATAAAACATTATTGGTCTTAAGGAAAGGAAATCGGGTGTAAAGAAACAATAAACAACTTGTAATCACTAAAAAGAATCGAGAATCGAATTACACTAAAAGAATGAAAGTAATCGGACTTTAAACAGAAACTCTATGCGTGATCGATAAAAACAAGCCAAATCAAAGTAACATGATTAAGTACATAAGATGTAATTGCATTTTAATTCAAATCGTGCATCTAGAGATAGGTGTATTAAAGTATTCATGAACCCTTAACAAAATAAATAGAAAACAATCCGGCCATATAAAGACATTAAACAACAATAGTTCTTGCGTGGGTAAATTTTTCCTTTTCGTAACACCATCTAATGCTATGACTTTTTGATTCTAAAGCCCTTTGTTCACACGAGTGAACCAATTTAATCATATCTTATTGTAAGCATCACTAGAATCACACTAATTAATAAAAATTGGAACATAGTATCTATTATACAAATCAAGACAAAACCCAAACACAAAAACACACGATTGAGCCCTAATATAATTACACTGATGCCCAAACTCATTGAGAACATTTCACAACTAACTTTAGACACTATTAGCTCAAAAATCCATCGAATCAATAAAAATGATGATTGTTGATTTGAATAAAACTTTATTAGCCTTTAGGAAAGGAAATCAGGTCTAAAGAAACAATAAACTACTTGTATTCAATCAAAAAGAATCGAGAATCAAATTACACTGGAGGATGAAAGTAATCAGACTTTAAACAAGAAACCCAATGTGTGATCAATAAAAACAAGCCAAATCAAAGTAACATTATTAAGTACATAAGATTTAATTCCATTTTAATTAAAATCGTTCAATTAGAGATAGTTGTATTAAAGTATTCATGAAAAATTAGCAAAATAAATAGAAAACGATCTAGCCATACAAAGACATCAAACAACAATAGTTCTTTCATGGATATGTTTTTCCTTTTCATAACACCCTCTAATGCTTTGAAGTTTTAATTCTCAAGCCCTATAAACACACTCGTGAACCAATTTAATCATATCTCATTGTAAGCATCATTAGAATCACACTAACTAATATAAAAAGGAACATAGTATCTATTATAAAAATCGAGACCAAACCCAAACACAAAACCCCACGATTGAGCCGTAGTATAATTACAATGATGCCCAAACTCATTGAGAACTTTCCACAACCAACTTTAGACACTACTAACTCAAAAATCCACAGAATCAATAAAAATGATAATTGTTGATTCGAATAAAACTTTATTAGCCTTTAGGAAAAGAAATCGGGTGTAAAGAACCAATAAAATACTTTTATTCACTCAAAAAGAATCAAGAATCAAATTACACACGAGGAATGAAAGTGTAAGGATTCCTTAAGTCTGATGCAACCCAAAACATCCAAAGTGTCTCAGCAACATGCACTTAGTATTGAAGTGAAGAATGCTTCGGAAGTTTTACACAATGCATTAGAAAATACTCTAAGTGTAAAATCTTCCGAAGCCAAGACCAATATCTTCCGAAGCCAAAGATGAAGTCTTCCGAAGCTTGAGAGACAAAGTCATCCGAAGCTTCATCCTATGAAGACATATTACTTCCGAAGACTTTTAGTACACATGCTTTATCTGATGTACTGTTCCATAAAGCACCTTTTCCGCTGCATCTTTGTAAAGTCACCAACTTACATGAGTTGGTGAAAAGGTCCATGCTTTTAGTAACTGTACATTGAGGTCTTGAGTCTGAAACTTCCACTTTATGTACTTTATCCTTTTTGTAATGTATAAGGATGTGAGCTATGGCATGTCATAGTCACAAGGTCAAAAGGCAGATATTCCTTTTGATCCTACAATTGATTTTGTTAAGTGTCTAGTCAATTGTATCCAGCTGGCTTTCAAAGTATAGCCGGCTGTAGGTTGTAGTATAAGTATTTCATGTTCTTGTATCTTTCTTAGTACTTTGTAACACTTGTAAAAGAACTTGAGAAAGCAATATACTGCCTCCTTGAAACCCATACTCTCTTGTTCTGTCTCTTATTTTACTTGTGTTCTTTGTATCACTTTGGTTAACCCAGTTCACTGTTTGATTAAAGTTTAGTTAATCTCCTCTTTGTGTCGTTGTGTTGTAATTGTGTTAAAGCCCTTAAATGGTCCTGCAATTGGTATCAGAGCATTCCAGGCTCTTGATATAAGATCTAACCATCTTAAGATCCCTCACACACACAAAAACTAAACTCTTCAAATGGCTTCCATCTCAAAGACTGATATGGAGACTAGAACCATGAACAAATCCCCACTGATCACTCTTGATGATTTTGACACCTGGTGCATGAGGATGGAAGGCTTCATCAGGTCTCTTGACTCAAGAATGTGGGAATCTGTTGTGAATGGACCTTTTATAACCAACACCCCCTCTGCTACTGGTGCTGGTATGATCCCTAAAGATATGGCCAACTACTCAGATGAAGATAGAAAAAGAGTAGAGATTGATAGGAAGGCCATGACTGCTCTTCAGACTGCTCTCCCAAACTTTGTATACAGAGGTTTTAAGAAGTGCAAAACAGCTAAACAGCTGTGGGATGCACTGAAGCTGATGTATGAAGGCTCCTCTGAAGCCAAGGAGAACAAGAAAGATTTTCTGAAGCAGCAGTTTGAAAATTTCACCTTCAAAGCAGGTGAAACCGTGACCCAACAATACTTCAGGTATGCTGAGATTGTGGATACCCTAGTGGATGGAGGAGTTCCTCTTGAGAACACGGACATTGTAAGGAAGTTCATGTCCTCACTTCCTAGGCAATGGACACACTATTGTGTGGTGATCAAGAGGACTGAGAACCTTAAAACTCTTACTCTGACAGAGTTGTATCGGATTCTTAATGGATACCAGATGGAGATGAACATGCAAGGTTCATCTGGCAACTCCAACAATCAAATGGGTTCAGCCCTTCATGTGGTTGAAAGGGACAGCATAGAACCCCAACATCATCTCATATGCTACCCTGAAAACTCACAAAAGTGTCCTTTCATCACCTTCCCGGAGACACCAAGGGAGAACTTTACTCAAGGAAGTCCATTCCAAGAGACAAGTTCTTCTCAAACCTTTGTGTCTATTGATGAAAGTTGTGGGAATTATCTCTTCACTCTTGAAGACCTGGACTGTATTCATCCACATGACCTGGAATACATGGAGATAGTTCAGCAGATGGCTCTCCTCACTCACAGAGCCAAGAAGTTCTACAAGAGAACAGGAAGATGATTTCCAAGCAATGCTATCAGTGGAAAGTTTGGGCTGGATAAAAGCAAAGTTAAGTGTTACAACTATAACCCTATGGGTCACTTTACTAGAGAGTGTAAGGCACCTAAAGCAAATGGGGCCAAACACAACCCAAACCAAACTACACTGACAAAGCCCCTTAGTCTGAGAAGCCTAAGCAACATGTTGTTGTTGCTGTTGAAGAGGGAGGCTTTGACTGGAGTTTTCAGGTGGAAGATGCTTCTCCAAACCAAGCATTGATGGCTGACCATGATGAAGCCAAGGTATTAGAACATCTGTGCACTCCTGAATGCATTGCTAAAGTAAATAGATACAGGTCCTACAACTTAGAGATGAGATCTGATCTTGAGTCATTAAACATATTAAAATCTGATTTTAGAAAGTCTGAAAATGATTACAAGTTAAAGATAGAGGATTTGGAGAAAACCATTTAGTACTAAAACATGAACATACAGATTTTAGAACTCAGATCCAAGATTTCATAACTAAGTTGACTAAGTGCCAGGCTGAGCTTGTGATTAGCAAAGCCAAGGCAGAGAAGAGTCTTCTTGAAGAAGAGACCTTCAAAAACATGATATCCTCATCCCTGCACAACAAAGTGTGCTATCAAAATAGACAGGGACTGGGATCAAATGAGATAGCTTCTCCACACACAATCTTGTCTGTAAGATCTCCTAGGTGTGGAACTTTTGAAGATGAGCTTCCTCTCATAGATCCTATAAGTGAGGATGATGAAGAAGTGATAGTGAAGAATTCCTCTGACAAGAGTGAATAAGAGGATTCTTCCGAGGGCCACTATCCTTCTGAGGAGAAGAAATCAACTATGATGACCAAGTCCAAGAGAAAGAACTTGATCAGGAAGAGCAAAAGGAAAGCAAAGAAGGCTCAAGAAATCAAGGCTACTTTTGATGCTAAGCAGAAACAAGTTTTTATCTCTGCAGGTTTCAAAGTAGTATGGACTAAAGACATCAACCAAGACTCCTCAGCTAAGAGTCCTGGTTCATGTTCAAATCATCTCAGTGCAAAGAAGAAGACTGAGCTGCTATGTACCACTGCTGCACAGCCTGGACCATCAAACTCCAAGAACAGTTCACAGCCCAAAAGAACTGTCTCAGCATCTACCAAGATGAAGGTGGAGAAGGGATGTGACCAAAGCCAGTCTTGCTCTCAAAAGGAGACTCTTTTGAAGAAGAAAATGTTATGTGTCATGTGTGAAACTACTTCTCACATTGCTAAGGATTGCCCATACAATCCGAAAAGTACCATCCACATGACCAATTCAAAGACTTCAAAGAATCTCAAGAAGTCTCAAGCTTCGGAAGGAAGTTTGTTTCCTTCGGAAGCTCCAAATCAAAGAAGAAGGTAAATGGAAAATTACATTCGGAAGTAAAATTGGTCTCGGAAGAAAGGAGCTCTTCCGAAGCACTAAAGTCTGCTGTAGTGACTGTAGACTCTTCTGAAGGTTCAGTCATCAAAATTTGTGAAGTTCCAAAAGCTTCTAAGGTTTTGAAGGTCATGTCCAAGACTCCAAAGGTGGTGTGGAAGTCTAAGAAAGACCAAATGACTGAAATTTCTCCATCAACAACAGCTGAAGATCCCCATTGTACAACCATAGGATCTATTACTATTGCATTACCTTCTATTACACTTAGTGAGCCCAAGACACGTAAGGCTTGGGTTTCCAAATGTAACTAATCACTTTCTTTGTGCAGGAAGAACTCAAGAGAAACAGGAATGTCTAGATAATTGACAGTGGCTGTTCCAGGCACATGACAGGCAATAGGTCTCTACGCCATAATTTTGAGAGAATTGATGGAGGACCAGTTGCTTTTGGAGGAGATGAAGGTGGTTACATTTCTGGAAGGGGCAAGGTCACAAATGGTAAGCTCAGCATTGAGAAGGTAAACTTTGTTAAGGAGCTTGGGTACAATCTTCTAAGTGTCTCCCAATTTTGTTATCAGAGTCATAACATGCTCTTTACTGAGCATGAGTGCATTGTTCTCAATCCTGGAGTGGTCATTCCTCATGAGCATATCCTGCTCAGAGCCCCCAGGAAAGGGAACATGTACAAGATGGATTTGCAAGAAACATCTCCTACTCGAGAAGTTTCATGCTTTCTATCTAAAGCAAATAGTGATGAGTCTTGCCTATGGCATAAAAGAATGTGCCATGTAAACTTTAAGAACATGAATAAATTAATTAAACATGATCTAGTAATTGGAATGCCAAAGAAAGAGTTTACAAGTGATGATCATTGTGTTGCAAGCCTGAAAGGGAAGCAACACAAGGTATCTCACAAGCCTAAGGAAAAGAACTCCATCACTACTCCCCTACACTTGTTACATATGGATCTCTTTGGCCCCACCAGTGTAATGAGTTTAGGAAGGACCTCTTACTGTTTGGTGATCACAGATGACTTTACAAGATTCACTTGGTCTTCTTCCTTAGAACTAAGGATGAAACCCCTGAGAGTCTGAAGAATTTCATCTTAAAAGTTAAGAATCAATGTGATCACAAGGTCAAAACCATAAGATGTGATCGAGGAACTGAATTCAAGAACCAAATCCTTGATACATTTTGTGATGAAAAAGGTATTACAAGACAATATAGTGCTCCCAGGACTCCTCAGCAAAATGGAGTTGCTGAGAGGAGAAACAGGACACTTATTGAAGCTGCAAGAACTATGTTGTCTGACTCTAAACTACCCATCACCTTCTGGGCAGAGGCAGTTAATACTGCTTGCTATGTGCAAAACAGAGTTTTAGTAGTTAACACACATGGTAAGACCCCTTATGAACTTTGGCACAAGAGGAAACCTTTCATTGGTTTTCTCAGGTTATTTGGATGTCCCTGCACCATCTTGAATACCAAAGATCAAATTTCCAAGTTTGCTGAGAAATCAGACGATGGACACTTCATTGGATACTCTTCCCAAGCTAAAGCTTATAGAGTATATAATCTTAGAACTAGAATTGTTGAGGAGTCATCCAATGTGACTTTCAATGAGCACACACCCTGTGTGGCTGGGTCTGGTCCGGATTGGCTGTTTGATCTTGATTTAGTTACCAACTATTTTAACAAATCTTGTGAGCATGTTTCAGGATATGCAGAAAATTTAAATACAGGTGATCCTGATCCAAGATTTGAGCTAAGAAGATCTTCAACTCATACATCTTCAGCTCTAGTTGAAACTACTTCAACAAATGAAGGCACAACAATGACAAATTCAGCTGATACATCTGGTATGCCTTCAAATTCCAGCTCGGAGGCTTCTCAACCAGATAAAGACACCTTAATTGTAGAAGACAACAATGGTCATGGTGATAGTGATCACGAATTTCTTGATGCTCATAACCATACCATAGATGACAACATGAATGATGTCATACACTCATTGGATCAAGTTAATCTTGATAAGTGTGATAATGTGGAGGGTGAATCTTCCAGACCAGATCTAAATTTCTCAAATTTGGATCTCTCTCAGCAACTTGCTATGATCCCTCAGCTAAGGATCCACAAGTCGCACCCCACCACAAACATCATTGGAGATGTTGTGACAGGGGTAAGAACAAGATGACAGACCCATGAAGCAAATATTTGTCTTCACTCTTGTTTCTTATCTCAGATAGAGCCAAAGAAAGTTGATGAAGCTCTAAAGGATGGAAGTTGGGTTGAAGCTATGCAACAAGAGCTGCTTCAATTCAAAAGGCAGAATGTTTGGAACCTTTGTCCACTTCCTCATGGGAAGAGTACCATTGGAACCAAATGGGTTTTTAGGAATAAGAAGGATGATAAAGGAATCATCATCAAGAACAAGGCAAGACTAGTTGTTCAAGGATACACACAAGAAGAAGGGATTGACTACACTTATGTCTTTGCTCCAGTAGCGAGGCTAGAAGCTGTTAGGATATTCCTGGCATTTGCTGCATCCAAGAACTTCAAAGTCTATCAACTTGATGTAAAGTGTGCTTTCTTATATGGAGTGATTGATGAGGAGGTTTATGTCAAACAACCACCTGGTTTTGTAGACCCTGATCATCCTGATTATGTCTGCAAGCTTGACAAAGCTCTATATGGGCTGCATCAGGCACCCAGGAAGTGGTATGAGACACTATCTTAGTATCTCTATAAACATGGATACAGGAGAGGTGCTATAGATGGAACTCTCTTCATCAAAGGACAGGGAAATGACTTATTGCTCGTTCAAGTATATGTAGATGACATCATCTTTGGTTCAACCAATCCAAAGCTCTGCAAAGACTTTGAGAAGCTGATGAAAGACAGATTTGAAATGAGTTCAATGGGAGAACTCAACTTCTTTTTGGGAATTCAAGTGAAGCAGGTTGAGGATGGCATCTTCATAAGTCAGTCAAAGTATGTTCAAGACATACTCAAGAGGTTCAACATGATTGATTGTAAGATTGCTAAGACACCCATAGCTAGAAACCACTCCCTTGGTCCAGATCTTGAGGGGCAGTGTGTAGATGAACACGTATACAGGGCTATGATTGGGTCTCTTATGTATCTTATGCTAGCAGGCCTGATATCATGTTTGCTACATGTATTTGTGCAAGATATGAAGCCAACCCTAAGATGTCTCACTTAATCACTATGAAAAGGATTTTAAGATACCTCAAAGGTGCTTCAACACTTGGTCTATGGTATCCAAAGAATCCTAATTTCAATCTGTATGCCTATACAGATAGTGATTATGGTGGTTGCAACATGACTGCAAAGTCTACATCTGGGGGATGTCAATTCCTTGGTGGAAGGGTTGTCTCATGGCAATGCAAGAAACAATTCTGTGTTTCTGCATCAACTGCTGAGGCTGAGTACATTGCTGCTGCAAGCGGCTGTGCTCAGTGCTTTGGATTCAAAATCAGATGCTGGACTATGGATTTAACTTCAAAGAGACTTCTATCCACATAGACAACAATAGTGCTATCTCTATCACTGAGAACCCTATGCAGCACTCAAGGACCAAACACATCAACATCAGGTATCATTTAATAAGAGATAACTATGAAAAGGGATTAATTAAACTAGTCAAAGTTCATATAGATGAACAATATGCTGATCTGTTCACAAAAGCTTTTGATGAACAGAGATTTAAGTATCTGATATCAACTATTGGGATGATTAACTTTGAGTAGACTTTTTCTTAAAACTGATTCTAATTATTTCTTGTTAAAATAAGTGAGTCCTAAGTTGTCTAGTTCATCACTTTCATAAGCTCATGTTTTCTTTGGATGTATTCTTGAAAATTTTCTGATACTTCGGAAGATAAAGTTTTATCTTCGGAAGAAAAACATGTCTTCAAAATAAAAAACTGTCTAAGAGAGTTTACCTTCGGAAGACTTCAAATTCATCTTCCGAAGCTTAAAAATTCTTAGCTCAGACACTTATTTATTTTTAAGGACTTTTTCCTTCCGAAGCAAAATTAACCTTAGGAAGCTTTGTTCATTCTTATACAAAGCATCCCAGGGTTTATTTCTCTTCCGATGCATAAATCTTCAAGACTCTCAGAGAATTCTTCCGAAGCCATTTTAGCTTCGGAAGCTTTTTTTTTAAATCAAAACTTCCGAAGACAAATTACCTTCGGAAGCTTTTCGAATTCCAAGAAAACTACTTTTTGAGCAAAAGAAAACTACCTTTCAGAGGTGGGACCGACTTTCGGATTTCAAAGTTTATCTCATTAACTTTGGTTCAAATCCCTTTTCATATAAATACCCAACGGTTCCCCCTCTCTCCCACTATCTTCCTCCATTCCACTATTCCTCTAACCTAATTCTCTAAACCGCCTTCGGTTTCTACCTTTCTTCACCCTTAACTTCTGAAATGGCTAACCTTAACCGCAGAAACAACCTAGATTTCTTCATGCAACTTCACAGGCAACATAATCAAGTTGCTCTGTTAAGCTCTGAGAAAGATGCGAGTTTCTTAGAGATTTGCCAATTCTTGACTCTGTCAAACTATTTCACCTCCCTGACCATTGATCCTACTCTATATGAGGATCACTTGCTTGAATTCTGGAAGACCTGCCAAGAGATCATTATGGATGGGGAGAAGGCACTGTCTGCCACAGGGCAAGGGAGGACAATCTTGATCACTCCGCCATCATTAACCAACATTTGCAGCTGGATGATGAAGAAGGTGAGGTGTCCTTCCCAAAGGAAGCGGTTAATCATTCCTTTGAGCAGATGGGCTATGAGGGAGATTTCTCTGTAAGACCTTCAGGAAAGGGAAGGTCTCATCCCAGTGGAAATACCTGCTCCATGTGGTTATCCACATCTTATCAAACAAGCATGGTGGATTGGACCAGATTCCTGAGGATCTCTCCTTTATAGTTCATGGAATGGTTCAGGGGGTCAAGTTCAGGTATTCACAATTTGTTTATACTAATTTACTTGCAAACTTAGACTCCTTAGAGTATTACATGTTTCCTAGATATGCTCAACACATTCTCAACTGTGAACTGGGCTCACAGTTGAGGGAAATAAGTAATATTCTTAAATTGGGATAGATGAAGCCCGGCATCTTTAAAATAATGAAGAAGCCAACTGTAGGCTTCTCAGGGGTAGAAACAGCCCTAGTCCCAAAAATGTTAGAGCTCATTGCTCAAGGTGACAACCTAGCAACACAAGCTAGTGTTGAACCCACACCTCTTTTATCCTTACCCCTAAAAAGACCAGAAATCACCTTCACCTGCCAAAGAATATCCAAACGAACCCCTGCTCAGGCTATTGAGTTTGTGCAGGCCCCCATATACTTAACCTTATAGGAAGAAGTGCATACTACAGCTCCCACTTCTCCTGAGGAGCAAACCACTCCCATTATTTCACCTATCAGGGCTGAGGTTCCTCATGCTCTCCCTGATGAGCTCACTAGCCCAACAGCCTTAAGCCTTCACTCTGAGTCTCAACACTCAATTAAACAACCTTGAGGGGACAGCTACCATCCCCAACCTTTGGATCTCAACCAACCATATCCCAACCTATCCTTCTATACTGATGAAGACTTAGGATTCAGTGAGTACCATGAGTCTCTCTTCCCATCCCCTACTCAAAGAGAGATGAGTACCTCTGACTCTCCTCAGTCTATCCCACATCAGTCACCTATTACTGAGGTGGACACTTCTGAACCTGTTCAGGATGTCCATATGGAAGAGGCTCTCACTTTTGAAAGTGATTACATCATTAAGACCTCAACCATGGCAACTTAGCCCCCTGGCATCTCAACTGAGGCTGCCTGAGAGCAGAGGAAAACCAGCAGCCAAGAAACTCAAGCTGGTGGTGAGCGAGAGGACTTTGGTCCAATCATCTCATCCCCCACTGATCCTTCTGATGAAGATGAGGGGAATTTGAGACTAAAGGTGCAGAAATTGTCAAAAACATCACCTATTTAGTCTCTAAGGTTAGTCACTTGGAATCTCAGGTGACTACCTTACAAAATAGGGTCAATGATCAGCAACTTCAGATTTCATATCTAAAGGAAAAACTAGCTGAGAGACCTTTAAGGAGAGCTCAACCACGAACACAAGAACCCGTGGAAGTGATTGACTTATCCTCCAGCTCACCTATGCAAGTGGGTGATGCTACCAAAAAGGGGGAGAAAGTTTGTTGGACCAAAAGAACCAATGAGCCGGATCAGAAAAACCGTTAAGTCCCACAGACGTCACAACAACTGCTGAAGACACAAATGCTGAAGACAAAGTCTGAAGACACAAGTGCTGAAGACAAAGTCTGAAGACACAAGTGCTGAAGACAAAGTCTGAAGACACAAGTGCTGAAGATAGTCTGAAGACACAAGTGCTGAACACAAAGTCTGAAGACACAAGTGCTGAAGACAAAGTCTGAAGACAAGTACTGAAGACAAGTGCTGAAGACAAGTACTGAAGACCAAGTATCAGACGTTGTCACAACAGCTGAAGAGGTCTTCTTCAGTAGTTGTGATGGTTTTCTTTCAGTAGTTTTATATTTTCCCTTTTCAGTAGTTTTGTAATCCATAGTTTAGTTTCAGTAGTTTTATATTTTGTGCTTAGCACTCTCTGATATGTTCTCAGTAGTTGTGAACATTTCAGTAGTTTGTTAAGTGTTAGTTGTTTTTGTAATAATTCTGCCAGATGTCACTATCCATGATATCAGCAGTGATTGCACTCTATATAAGGAGTGTCAACCTAATTGTAATTGGTGAATAATTGAGCAGAAACATTTGATATAATTGAAACATTCCTTTTCACAGAAATATATTCTCTCGTTACAACCGTATTTGTTCTTAATGCATACGAATATCAAATTATTGATCTTATTCCGTTGCGTTACACTCTAATCCATCAAACTTGAGATCACTGATCCTGTCAAATGGTATCAAAGCAGGTTAATCATTGATCGAGCTAATAATTGATCATTGAAACTGCTATCCAAGATCCAAGTTTGATTGAATTAGCATTTTTGCAAGAAACGGTTATAGAGATTGAATTTTCTGTGTTTTTGGCCATTCATCCTGAGATTTATTCTTGGTTTTCATTGAGTCTGTTGTGGTCTGTGTAAAATCTTTTAGAAGCTTGAATTAAATTGTATTTAGACCTAAAAGGACTACTCCTTCCAATGATCCTCGCAATATTGGTTCCTCAACCAAGCCTCCAATGCTGGTTAGAAGTGAGTATAACATATGGCAACGACAAATGCTCCATCACCTGTCTGTTAACAGCTCAGGTTGTTGGACATCTGTGGTACATGGTCCACACAAGCCTATGGTGAATAACCGGAAACCAATCAAATGGTTCCGAAGAGGAGGGAGCAATACTCAGATGAGGATAAGAAATTGTTTGAGATTAATGCAAAAGCCCATGGAATTCTGGCCATGGCACTGCCCAATGAAATCTATTCTGGGCTAATGCATTATGAAACTGCCCATGACCTTGGAATGCCTTGAAAGAACAATTTGGAGGAACAGATGAGGTCTTGGCAAATAATAGAGAAATCCTTGCCCAACAATATGAGACATTCTCTCATAGGAAGGGTGAGACACTGACTCAACAGTTTGAGCGGTTCTCCTGTTTGATCTCTGAATTAAAAATGGTCAAACATGAGTACACCAATAGCCAGATGAATAATAGATTTCTAAGATCACTGCCTGAGAGATGGGACATATACTATTGTCCTACGCTCCAGTGCAAATTTGGACAAACTATCTCTCACCCAACTCTATGTGAAATTGCTCATATTGAGAGAGAGATAGAATAGAAACGAAAACTGTCATCATCTGGAAAGCTCACAGATGACTTTGTACCAGGAAACACTGCCTTGGTAAGTCATGAGTCAGAGTATGCAGGATGAGAATACCACTATGATAAGCATATTGATTTCACCTCAAACAATTCTAATCATGCCTTTGTGAGTGTTGATTGGCATTATGGTAATAATAGTGACAATCTATGCTTTATCATGGATGATTTGAAGGGCATTGCCGATGATGATTTAGAAGAGATGGATATTTTGAGCCAAATGGCCTTGATCAATATCAGATCTCAGAAATTCTACAAGAGAACTGGCAGGAAATTTCCTGGACTCTCTGACAAAACCAAAGTCGGTTTTGACAAGAGCAAGTTGAAGTGTCACAAATGCCACAGGCTTGGACACTTTGCAAGAGAGTGTAGATCAACTGGATCTAACACCTCTGCACTGTTTTTGACTTTTCCAAATAACAATTCACAATCCAAAGGGCAACATTCTGTTGGTTCTAGTCATTCATCACACCCTCAATCTCCTGCATATTTTGTTCCTCAGGGTCAAATGCCATATCCTTATCCCCGCTATTATATGCCACAGTCAAATCAAGTTCAAGCTCCTATAGTACCACAACCTCATGCACTACCAGAACCTCAACCATCTCCATCTCAATCACAACCTCATCACAGCTTCTTCACACCTGGAGTCGTTGACTGGAGTAGCTTACCTGATAACTTGTCTGGTCACACTGAGCAATACTATGCTGGTGCTAGTCAACATGGTGGTGAACACCCTTTTGGAAATCTTGCTCTCATGGCCGTGGAGTCTACTGAGGGTTCCTGCTCAAATGCATCATCTTCACAGGTAACTCAGGTATCTTCAGAGGCTAAAGCCAAGTTATGTTCTGAATCATGCATAGCTGCCTTTGTCTCTATTAGAGAGGCAAATGTAGCATTAATAAATCAAAAACTTGAGTTTGAGAAAACCATTTCCAAAAGAAAAGCTGAGTATGAGTCTGCTCTTAACTGTAAAAGTGATGAGATTGATAAGCTTAAATGCCAATTAAATGATGAAAAGGCCAAGCTAGAGGTTATTCTGGAAGACCACAAGAGTCTCAAAGAAAAACATGCAGTGACCCAAGTTGAGTGTGACCGCTGGGTCTCATCATGCAAGGGATTTGAAATGCTTCTTAGCAAGCAAACTGCTTCAAATGTGAAGTTTGGTATTGGTTAGAACCATACTGCTCCACCAACAGACTTTACTCCTAACTCCATAGTTAAGTCTGAAAGTGAAAGCAATCTCCAAACCACATTATCGTGTGAATCATTCTCCAATGATAATCTAAGATCAGAGAATGAAACCAGTGTTAAGATCTCAGCAAATAAACTGACTGATGGTCTAACTACTAAGACTCATATGAAGCTGAGTACTTCAGATGTTGTTCCTCAATGTACCCCAAGTACTGAAAGAGACCCAACATCAAAAAAGCATTTCAAATCAGTTGAAATACAAGGACTAACAACTGCTGAGGAATCCATCAAACGGTCTATTAGGACGGATGGAAAACAGTTGAATTACCAGTCTTCAGCTATTACAAATCCTTTAGTACCTAGTACTGATAGGAGGAAAGTACTAAAGATCACACCTTTAGTAGTTTCCACTTCAGCAGTAGAGATGTCCAAGATGAAGAATAAACCATGTGAAATTTGTGGTAAATTCAATCATCTATCTCATGAATGTTGGTACAAAAAGGGTTTAAAACTCCAAAGGGATGAGCTCATTAAACTAGAAATAAATAAAATGAAAACTGAGTTTGAGACCAAGTTGTACCACAATCATCTCAACCTGATAAACCCAAGGCCTTACCCAAATCCACTAAGAAGGATGCGGTTTATCAGTAGACAGCTGATATTGTTCCTCATGATAAACATAAGACTAAGTCTGTGAAATCTAAGAAGGAGGAAATGGTGGGTCACAGGAACTCATCAAAAACAACCTCTGGAGTGTCAAATGAACTGAAAGCTCGAGCTTCAAATCAGACACAGCTTGTTATAATGGTTCAGCATCTGTTGGGGAGAGTTAACCAACTTGAAGCCACTGTGATCAAACCACTGAAAAGGAATTCCAGGTCCAAATCTATTTCAGCACCATCTCCATCTTCATCAGCTGTTAATCATGAGAAACCAGCTATGATTAAATCTGTTGATAAAGTCAGTCCCAAAACCAAAAAGGTTTGGGTCTCCAAAACTAACTAGTTTCTTATGATTTTGCAGGGTTCTTCAGCATGCCAAAGAAGCATCTGGTATGCGGACAGTGGAGGATCCATGCACATGACTGGGAGCAGCTCTCTTCTTCATGATTACTCTAAGGAAAGAAGGGATTTGTCTCATTTGAAAATGATGCTAAAGGTTACATCATTGGAAAGGGATTTGTGTCTAATGGAGATATTAGATTTGATGATGTCAACCATGTGGAGAATCTCAAATACAATCTGTTGAGTGTCAGTCAGATGTGTGACAAAGGACATGTTGCTCTTTTCACAAGCCAGAACTGTAGGATTCTGTCTTCCAAGGTTCTGAGCCTGATTGACAAAGCACTGGATGATAATACTCTCCAAGGCCAACAGGATAGGAAGAGTATATGCCTTGGATTTGTCAAAGAAAATTGAGTTAAAAGGCCATCCATGCTTGTTCTCCAAGGCCTCTCTCCAAGAATCTAAACTGTGGCATAGAAGGCTGGGTCATGTTAATCTCAAAAACATGAATCACCTGATCCACAAGAGTTTAGTGAGAGGTCTTCCAATAAATGAGTTCAATTGTGATGAAATCTGCACTGCATGCTTAAAAGGGAAACAACATAAAGTTTCATTCCCACCCATAGAAGAATCCAAGTCTAATGCCTGCTTACAACTACTGCACATGGATCTTTTTGGTCCTGTGAAGGTAATGAGTATGGCAAAGAAGAAATACTGTCTGGTAATTGTGGATGATTACTCTAGATATGTATGGACTTCTTCTTGCATTCAAAGGATGAGGCTGCTTAGTCCATTATGAACTTTTTGTTACACGTTGAGAAGCAGTATTCCCTACCAGTTAGTGTGTGAGGAGTGACAATGGTACTGAATTCAGAAACCACACTCTTGATGAGTTTTACTTGTCAAAGGGAATCAAGAGGCAGTATAGCATCCCAAGGACTCCAGAGCAAAATGGAGTAGTGGAGAGAAAGAACAGGACCCTCATTGAAGCTGCAAGGTCCATGTTGGCTGATTCTGGTCTGCCACTGACCTTTTGGGCCGAAGCTGTCAATACAGCCTGCTATGTACAGAATAGAGCCTTAGTAAATCAGAGGTTGATGAAAAATCCTTATGAAGTTTTACATCATTTAGCTCCTTTGATTTCATTCTTTAGAGCATTTGGGTGTCCCTGTTACATTCTCAACACAAAGGATCAACTCCAAAAGTTTGATTCTAAGGTGGATGCAGGGTGCTTTGTTGGGTATTCATCCACTTGCAAGGCTTACAGAGTATTCAACTGTTGGACAAAGATAGTTGAAGAAACCTTGCATGTGAAGTTCAATGAATCCCCTAAGGATACAATTCCACAAAACCCTGTGGAGTTGTTTGATTTGGACATTCTGCAATATGTTCTTTATCAACCGCCTGGTGTTGCAATCATATGAATCCATCATCTTCTGTAGCTAGTCATCCATCTGGTGTTACTGATGATGATTATGATATCAGTAATCACCTTTTCAAGTTTAGTGATCAACTGCCTGATTCAGCTAGACCTCATGTTCCTGTAGCTCCAGTAGCACAATCCACAACAAATGCTAATGAGATTTCTACAACTTCAACTTCCTTTGAATTACCATCTACTGATTGGTTTCAAGGAAATGCTTCACCATCACCATCTGTTGTTGCTGAGCCTGCTACAAACACTTGCACAGATCTTATATGTACTAAGATCTGAAGAATCACCCTATGTCTCAAATCATTGGTGATATCAATGCTGGCGTGTCAACAAGAAGTCAATTGTCAAATTTCTGCTTCTATGCTCTCTTCATTAGTCAGCAAGACCAAAGAACTATCACATTGCTTTAAGGGACAATGGATAGGTTGAAGCCATGCAGCTTGAGCTTCTTCAGTTCAAGAAACAGAAAGTGTGGGAACGGGTTCCTCTACCTCCAGGTAAGTGTGCAATAGGCACTAAATGGGTGTTTAGGAACAAAACTGATGAAAAATGGGCTTATTGTTAAGAACAAGGCCAGACTGGTTGTTCAGGGGTTTGCACAAGAAGAAGGTATTGATTATGATGAAACCTTTGCCCCTGTAGCCAGACTGGAGGCAATTAGATTGTTCTTAGCCTATGCTGCACTCCACCATCTTAAAGTTTTTCAAATGGATGTTAAAAGTGCATTTTTATATGGTAAAATAAAAGAAGAAGTTTATGTGTGTCAACCACCAGGTTTTGAGGATAATAAACACCAGAATGGGTATACAAGCTTTATAAGGCTCTTTATGGGTTGAAACAAGCTCCTAGAGCCTGGTATGAGACATTATCTAACTTTCTTCTGCAAAATAATTTCACTAGAGGCTCCATAGATAAAACCTTATTTATTAAGAAGGTGGATCAGCATAAGCTACTTGTTCAAATTTATGTAGATGATATTATTTTTGCATCCTCTGATCCACAGTTGTGTGATGCCTTTACAAAGTTGATGCAACAGAAGTTTGAAATGAGTGCCATGGGAGAATTACAGTTCTTTTTGGGTTTGCAAATCAAACAAAAGGCTAATGGAATTTTCATTCATCAGTCCAAATACACAAAAGAACTTTTGGAAAAGTTTGATTTCCAAAACTGTAAGCCCTGTTCTACTCCCATGTGCAACACCACACAACTGGATACAGATCAGAAAGGTAAAATGGTTGATGAAACACTTTACAGATGTATGATTGGGTCCTTGATGCACTTAACAGCTTCTAGACCAGATATTATGTTTGCTACATGTGTTTGTGCTAGATTTCAGGCTGCACCTAAGGAGTCTCATTTCATTGCAGCTAAAAGGATCTTTAGATATCTGCAAGGCACTCCATCTATAGGTTTATGGTATTCTACTTGACATTTTGGTAAATTAGTTGCTTTTTCTGACAGTGACTATATAGGGTGTAAGTTGACAAGAAAGTCCACTTCTGGAGGATGCCAATTCTTAGGCAACTGCTTGATTTCTTGGCAGAGTAAGAAGCAGACCTCAGTTGCTACATCAACTGCTGAAGCAGAGTACATTGCTGCTGCAAGCTGTACATCTCAGGTACTCTGGCTTCAAAACCAATTATTGGATTATGGCATAACAGAGACTAAGACCCCATTGTTAATGGACAGCTCTTCAGCTCTTTGTATTGTCAAGAATCCTGTCTAGCACTCTAGGACTAAACATATTGAAATCAGACACCATTTTATTAGAGATTGTTTTGAAAAAGGTCTGATTGATCCAAAATTTGTTCCTAGTGCTGATGAGCTTGCAGACATTTTCACTAAGCCCTTGGATAGCACAACTTTCCAAAACCTAGTGCTAAGGCTTGGTATGCTGCAGCTAGAATAAGTGACAACTACTGATGATCTCAGCTCACAAGTACTAATGATCATTAGTTTATTATTGTCATATATAAGTACTGAAGTTATCCTCCCTTCAGAAGTTTTTAAAACTCCTAGAGCTTAAGTAACTTCTCAGGTGTCAAGTACTTTATTTGTTAAAATAGCTGATGTAGTTACAACAGTTGATGTAGTCACAACAGCTGATGTAGCTACAACTACTGATGTCAGAAATGCAGATAAGTATTGATGACCAATGAAACGTCTGAAACTCAGATCTAAGTCTGATGAGTAAGTGTGGAGGTCAGACTGAAATAGCTGAAAAGCTATGAATTGACGAAAACAACTGATGAGAAATTTATCTTTAGTCGTTTATACAACTACTGTTTTATTCAAACAACTGAAGCCAAAACTATTTCTTCAGTAGTTTACAACTACTGAAGACTAACACCAAGTCTTTAGCTGTTTACAACAACTGATGACAAAACCATTGTCTTCAGTAGTTTCACAACTACTGATGACAAACACCAAGTCCTCAGTTTACATCATTTGAAGTCAAAACCAAGACCTTCAGTAGTTTCACAACTACTGATGGTTAACACCAAGACTTCAGCTGTTTCAACGTCTGATAGTCAAAACCAAGTCTTCAGTTGTTTTATAACAACTGATGAAAACACCACCACTGTCAGTCATTTTAAACCTCTGAAGGTTAATACCACGTCATCATTAGTTTCAAACAGCTGATGACCACACCAAAACCTTCAGTAGTTTTCTTTCAGCCTTTTCCTATCCCAACCCTATAAATACCTGTCTTCTTCTCAAACGTTCCATTAGCCGTTCTTCTGACCTTCATACTTTCAAAAATGGCAACCATGAGCCTAAAACCATGACACAACTGCGTTGCATACCTTACCAAGTCGGCTTTCTCGAACAAATTGATAATGCCATTGACCTAATGGTGGATTCCCCATATCGCACAGCCTTTCTCTTGAATCCGACCATCTACCCTGAATCTCTCAGTCAATTCTGGTCAAATATTTTTGTTCATATTGATGAGTCTACTGGCCAAATCTCTGTTCAGTCCCTCGTCAAACAGAAACCAGTGGTTGTTACGGCCGACATCATTCGTCAGGCATTACACATACATGACTCCACCACTGTGACTGAATACCCAAGGGGCACAATGGATATGTCCTTTATCAATAATGGGTATGAAGGTGTAACACCCAGATATTTACTATTTTGAAGCCGGTGGCGAAAGAAAAAAAAATAAAGTCCAAAAGTCGAGGGACCAAACTCGCCAACGAAGAAAAGTTGGGAAAATGTGGTGATATATGTAGGGAGAGGGCAGCCCACTCTCCCCACACCCACATTTCAGTTTCATAAAGAGAAGAATAGAGAAAGAAGAGAAAAAGAGGAAAAGTGCCGGTTCGGGTCGGTTCGGGTCGCCAAAATTGTCATGAAGCAAGCCGAATCGAAGCTCTTGTCATTGTGCTCGTTTAGGTGAGTTCTAGGACCCCTCTTTTACATGTTTTTGAATGATTTTGGGGCTGGAACACATCTGAAAACCCTTTTTCGCGTTTTTGGGTGAAAACCCGTATGTATGCGTGTATGTATGCGTAGGACCCGTTTGGGGCTTGATTTCTTGCTTGGTTGTGCTTGAATAATGTTATGGTATGCATCCCTAAGGTTTAGGATGGTCGATTTAGGCTAAAAATGGGTTTAGATGAGTTTGGAGGCCGAAAACCCTCGGCTGCAGTCGGGTTGAACTGCATTCTGCATCAGTTAGGGCTAGGCGACCGACTGGAGGCCGAATGGAGGCCATACGGCCGATTAGGGTGCGATTGGGGTTCATTCGCACGATTGAAGGGCCAGTCGCATGGGGGTCATGCGACTGAAGGTCCTTCGCACGAATGGATGTTCATTCGCATAGGTGTTCATCCGTATTAGTTCAATCGCATGATGTTCAGTCACATGGAGGCCATGCGACTGAAGGGTGTCCATACGCCCGAATAGGGCTGTTGAACCCGAGGAAGTTGTAGATTGACTTCTGACTTTCGGGGGAAAGTGCAGATGTAAGTTTTGATGTAAAGGTTCCCATAAGAGTTTTTAAGATGACGATCGAGGTCTTAGAAAGCATGTTGGGCATGATGATGATGATGATGGTGTTGCATGTTTTGGCTTGTTATGTATGTATGATATTGCCCTGTATGATGTGATGTTGATGCATGTTAATGTTCCTTAGTGTGATGTATAATATCTTTCCTATGGCTTTACCTGTTATGATGAATGAACGAAGTATTATGTAACGTAAAGTGAAAGATAAAGAAAAGAGGAACATGATGAATGAATGCATGTATTAATGAACGAATGAAACGTCTTGCACACATCGGATACCGGGTCCTTCTTAGTGATTGACCCTGAATGTAGAACCTCTTCCGCTTACCCCTTATGCTGTGGCATACGTTTAGCTGTTCATTCGTTGACTTCGGCCCAGTAGCTAAGACTGATGGTTACTCCTAGTACCGTGGCATACGTTTAGTTGTTCATTTGTTGACTTCGGCCCGGTAGCTACGACTAACCGGGGTGTAGCACATGGTATTGGTATAGATGATGTCCGATGCGCAAGTAAGGTAATGAAAGAACGAATGAACGAATGAAGAAGATAATAATGATATTATCTATGTATACGTACGATGTGTGATCATGTAAAAGTAACGAACGGTTTTATATGAAAGTAAAGTATGTTTTATTTATAAAACTAGAACTCACTCAGCAACGCTGACTTTGATGTGTTTCCAGTTGGCAGGTAATGATTGCTGAGGATGGCACGGGCGACTACTCAGCTCTTTTGGGATGGCATTCTTTTGATTAATGTTTTTGCATTGTAATGCGAACAAACTATTTTGTAATGAATGTGGTATTAGTTTTCAAAAGCATTTACGTGGAAATGAAAGTTTGTTTTAGTTTTCCGCTGCGATTTATTAAATACAAACGTAATTATATGTCTTATGTGCGATGAGAACCCAGCTGTAAGCGTCCCGGGAACGGGGCCTTACAGAAGGTGATCTTCGGGCTACAACTATTCGGAAGAAACATTTCCATGATGCTGAAAAACTTATCTTTCACATGGTAAATGTATGCTTAGCTTCAAAGACATCCTCTTGGGATCAAATGTCATCCCAATGGCAACAGGTATTGTATTCTATTCTAGAACAACAACCGCTAAATTTCTCTGAAATCGTGTTTCTAGAAATAAAGAACTTGGCTCAGAAACCTGCGGCAAACCGCTGGATATTATATCCCAGGTTTCTGATGGCCACTATTTTAAATGAATTAAAATCTGATGGCCTTGTTGGCCTTGGAGTCCCTGCACCAGCTGTTTTGGCTGAGGTATACTCCAGGCACAACTCAGACCTCACTCTCAAAGAAGCTGCCCGAATGCTAAAACCCAAACAGAGGGAACCCACAGCTTCCACCACCAGATCCAGAGTCCCCACCAAACCAAAAACCAAACGCCCCAAAACAGCTATTCAGGGAGATGAGTCCCCTGAAGATGCTCCTGTACCACCAAGGCAGGATATACTTGCTGGTTTAAACCCCCTAGCAGTATCAGAGACTCTACCAGCCAACACCGCATAGGCATCCTCTCAAAAGGATCCTGATGCAACCTTATCAGGGGCAACCACATCGCTGAGACCTCTCTCACTTGAGGAGGTTATCATTGAAGAGCATCCCTCTCCCCGGATGCAATCAGCTTCTATCCCCTCTCCCCATGCAAATTCCCCCCAAAGTCCAACCATTATAATTGCTAATGTGCTCACTCAGGTGCATGCCTCTCCTCCTCCCCTACAACCACCAACAAAGGGGAGAACAACAACAATTGAGGTAGAGGATACACATGCTTCTGACAACCCACAGCACCGGGGTTTAAATTTTCTATCTCCTCGTGTGGATATGGAGATCAGAACATCTGGTGAGGCTGCCACCTCTTCTGAATCAGCATATGATCAGACTGAGGTTGGTAACATAACTAATACCTCACTAGAGGCAACAGCTAATGAAGGACAAAGTCCTGAGGCTGGAAGTCCCCAGTTCCAAGAAAAAGGGGCACATGCTAAAACTGGTCTACACCCGGTGCATGTACATCCTGCTACAAGCAGGAGGTCAGGTGATTCAACATCTGTTGATGATGACCTAGGCTTTTTCTATGATGTTCTGGCCCACAACACCATCCTCGAGGTTGAGGTAAGCAGACTACAAGAACTGCTTGCCAAGAAGTCTCAGGATGTAAGTCCATCTGCCCCCACTAACCCACAGATGGCACCTTCATTCGAAGGTCCCCCAAACACTTCACCCTCTCACTTCACTGAGCCTCCAGCCTCTGCCTTTGGCACTATCTCTCAGGGACAGAACCCCCCTGAGCAGATGGTTGCTGCATTCCAACAATCCTTACCTCTCATCACTCCCATCATCAATGACATTGTTCATAAAGCCATTGATGAGAGGATCTCCTCAAGTCTACAACCACTCATTGATGATGTTGTGCACAAGAAACTTTCTGCGGTACAAACCCCTGCAACCAATGCATCCAAAAAGGGGGAGAGTACAGCAGTGAAAGAAAAGAAAAGAAAAAGAACTGAGGATGAGAAGGCACAAGAGAAAACCAAGGAGTTGGAGAAGGAAAAGGAACAACAACTGATCACTTACAAAAGAAAGAAAAGTGCTGGTGATCAAAAGAATGCTGAAGAAAAATCCTTGGAAGTAAATGAAATTCAAAACAAATGGGGTGGGTACAGTGTGCTGGAGAAAGAGAGATTGGAGATAATGATTTGATTCATAGCCAAATATGTAGGAAGATCACTCATGGAGATTCATTCATGGACTAGAGACAGCATTCTGGCTATAGCCACCAGAATCTGTTTGTCTGAGCAATTTCATAAGGGGATAATTATTGAAGCACTTGATGAGGCTGGAGCTGGGAAGAGGCTTGAAATGGCAAAACTCACAAAAGCCAAACTTACAACCAAAATGCTTGAACAACCTTCCCAATCACCCACTCAAAAACAGCCTACCCCTCAAATCTCCAAACCAATCTCAAAACTCAAATCCAAACATCCTCAAACCTCAAAACCAATTCCTTTACCATAAAAACCAACCCAACCATCATCCAGTGATGCACCTAGAAGGAGGAGAAGGGTGCTGAGGATAGAAGAAGATGAAGAAGAAGATGATGAAGATGATAGTCTGCAACTCTCTGCTGTTCTAAGGGTACCAGAACCCAGGAGTCAACTCATGATCACACCTGACTCATAAAGGGAAATGGTTATAGTCAAAATAGAAGATGAAGAACAGCAGAAGCAGCACGATGAGCAACTACTGAAGATGGTTGACAAGGAATTTCCCCAGACATCATCTATACAAGCCATGAAAGGGCATGCTCAGAGGCTGTACACTCTCAGACACACATGTCAGTATCAAAAAGAGAGAGTGAGAGTATGGCCAGACCCCAAGGTGAGCTCTAGAATACACAAAAGATCCATTCCACATAGATACAATGGCCAGGTTAGAAAAACAATAGACTCTACAATCATGTTGGCCATTGTAGTCTCACCTTGGGAAATACTCGATGAATTCATGAAGGCTCATCAATCAAAAATGACCTCTCAAGCCTTACTGGAAAACAAGATGATCAAAAAGGGGTTATTATATAAGAAGCTTGAAGACATTAAGAAGAATGAGCTCCAGTTACTCCTTGCGGGCACCCATCCTGATGAATTTGTCTATAAGGAGATAACTACTATGGAGTTGAAGAATGGCAGGACTGTAAAGTACCTATCTGAGTACTATGGTCCAGAGTTCTTCTTCGAAGGGGGAGTAGAAGAACTCTCCAAGGAGGAACAGGTTGTTCTCCTTGAGGGCTATGTTCGTGAGTCTTACAGACTCGTAAATGGGAAGTAGGTTTCATGGTTGGGATCACAACTCTATGTCCAGATTCCCCAAAACAGAGTTCCCCTCCATACTTAGCCAAACACATGATTAGAAACCTCTTCCTGGCCTATGCTGATCCGATTCTCTGAAGCTGATCAAGAGAGGTCTTTGCCAACAATAAGTGGGACCTCAATAAAGTTAAAGGTTTTGGATGCATTGGTTCATGGGGAGTTTGTTGGACCAACAGAACCAATGAGTCGGATCAGAAAAACCGTTAAGTCCCACAGACGTCAGAACAACTGCTGAAGACACAAGTGCCGAAGACAAAGTCTGAAGACACAAGTGCTGAAGACAAAGTCTGAAGACACAAGTGCTGAAGACAAAGTCTGAAGACACAAGTGCTGAAGACAAAGTCTGAAGACACAAGTGCTGAAGACAGTCTGAAGACACAAGTGCTCAAGACAAAGTCTGAAGACACAAGTGCTGAAGATAAAGTCTGAAGACACAAGTATTGAAGACAAAGTCTGAAGACACAAGTGCTGAAGACAAAGTCAGAAGACACAAGTGCTGAAGACGGTCTGAAGACACAAGTGCTGAAGACAAAGTCTGAAGACCCAAGTGCTGAAGACAAAGTCTGAAGACAAGTACTGAAGACAGTCTGAAGACAAGTGCTGAAGACAAGTACTGAAGACCTAGTATCAGACGTTGTCACAACAGCTGAAGAGGTCTTCTTCAGTAGTTGTGATGGTTTTCTTTCAGTAGTTTTATATTTTCCCTTTTCAGTAGTTTTGTAATCAGTAGTTTAGTTTCAGTAGTTTAGTTTCAGTAGTTTAGTTTCAGTAGTTTTATACTTGTGCTTAGCACTCTCTGATATGTTCTCAGTAGTTGTGAACATTTCAATAGTTTGTTAAGTGTTAGTTATTTGTGTAATAAATATGCCAGATGTCACTATCCCGTGATATCAGCAGTGATTGCACTCTATATAAGGAGTGTCAACCTAATTGTAATCGGTGAATGATTGAGCAGAAACATTTGATATAATTGAAACATTCCTTTTCACAGAAATATATTCTCTCGTTTCAACCGTATTGATCTTAATGCATACGAATATCAAATTCTTGCTATAATTTGTTTAGTTCTTGATCTTATTCCGCTGCGTTACACTCTAATCCATCAAACTTGAGATCACTGATCCTGTCAAAGTTATTACAACCACAGAACCTGGGAGTTCTTCAAAGAGAATGGACATAGAGGACTCACCATCCTCACTTGCTGTTGTGCATTCTCAGCAACTTCCTCAAGTTCACATTAATGTGGACTCTATAGACTCAATCATCAGGAGTCTCTTTGAGGAAGGTATACCAAGGGCAGTCTCATCTCCACCATAAGGGACTGGAAACTACATCATAAGGTTGGTATGATGAGGACAGAAGAGCCCTTATTCTTCACAGAGTTTAAGGCCAACAAGAAGTTTTTCAGTTCCAAAGCCTGAGCTTCTATGAAAGACTGGATTTAGTCACATGCCACTTGTCAATCCATGCAATTCAAGACAAGCTGACAGACTGGCTCAAAGAATCCAAGACAGGATCCTTGCAGAGTTCTCTCTAAGAAGGAGACATAGGCAATCAGGCAATGTCATCGGTCAACTGGATGTTGAGGTGCACCCTAAGATTAGTTTCATAGGGGAAACCTTGACTGAAGGCCCAGTGGCAGAACCTGAGACCCCTGTCTCACCATCAACAACTGCTGCATAGGTCCAAACTCCATCTGAGACACCTCCTGGTGAAGGTGTTTCTCAGCCTCTCTCCGGCCAGAGCATGGAAGCTACACCAAGCAATGAAGGCCAAGCCTTAATCCACCCTGAGTCACAAAGGTCTATTGGTGACAAAGGCAAAAGGAAAATGACTCCTGAGGAAATTGAGGAGGAAGAGAGAGAGAGAGGAAAAGGAGGCTAAGGGGAGAAAGTTCTTCGGGTCATCTAGCTTCATGCAAGCTGCAATCAGGGCTGCCCCCAGACCAAATACTCAAGATGATGAGTTAAGGGCAGTCAGGATTACCTATTTACAGACCAGGAACTATGATATTGATGAAATCATCTCCCTCCCCTTAGAAGAGTTAAATGAACTGGCTGACATGGAAGTGTCAAGAGAGATGAAGGAGAAAGAGGATGCAAGGTTACTTCTCTAATTCAAAGAGGAGAAGAGACAGAAAAGACTTTACAAGCATGCTCCGACTCTCTCTCCAGTTCAAGAATGTCCTGCATAGAAAGATGTGGCTCCACAAGAACCTCAGGTAGATAAAGAAGAAGATAGGATCAAGATGATCAACTACCTGAGTGCTACAGGCTTCTATCAGGAAAATGCACTTCTTCCCTTGTCCTATGACTTCATTTAGTTCGAGTACCTAAAGCAACTTGAGCTTGAGCTAGTCAAAGAAAGAAAAATAACCAAAAGGAAGCTAAGGGAAGAAGCTGCAAAGTCAAGAGCCATCATTCAAAAGAATGCAAAGAAGTCTGCTGACACACAAAGAATGATGAGCTTCTTGAAGCTATATGGATTCTCCGGAAGGAGAATTAGCCCCATGTCTCTATCTACAATGGATAAGCATATAAAGGTGATCAAGCAGAAGATTAAAAGTGGAGAACTGATTGACTTGCACTCTCTTCCAAGCCAAGTTCCACCTGAAGTGGAGGTCAAGTTTGAACAACCTGAGACACCTCAACCAGAACCTCCAGCTGAGTCTCAGCAAACTTCATCTTCTGTCCAAGATAGGGTCAAACACCCTCTCCTTCTGAACCTTTGAGGGAGGAACACCCAACTGAGAAAGACACTGATGATCAACATGGTGCTGCAGACCCGTCTTCTCAGTTAAAGACATCTAAAAGGAAGAAGAGAATGGCTTCTAAACCAAAGACTAAGAAGAAGAAGCCAAAGTCATCTACCTCTACACCTCAGGCTGAATCAGATCAACCTGAGGAAGTGCATGATGAGGCAGCCCAATCAACTCCTATGCAAGTGGCTCCTCTAACAACTAAGACACCCATCTTGTCCTGGACTTATTCTACCAATCCAGAAAGATGGCATGTTATCAGAGATCAAGGTGTTGAGAATGTCTACTCCTGGCAAGACATAATCAACTTACCTCTGCATGATCTCTTTGAGATGAGAAGATACTATGAGAGTCTTGATGATCCTGACCATCTAATGAAGAAAGGAATGGTCTTGATTGTACTGAAGACTACCAACATCTGAAGAACTTCTAAGTGTTTTGGTAGCATCAGCCTAGGGGGAGTTTGTAAGGATTCCTTAAGTCTGATGCAACCCAAAACATCCAAAGTGTCTTAGCAACATGTACTAAGTACTGAAGTGAAGAATGCTTTGGAAGTTTTACACAATGTATTAGAAAATACTCTAAGTGTAAAATCTTCCGAAGCCAAGACCAATATCTTCCGAAGCCAAACATGAAGTCTTCCGAAGCTTCAGAGACAAAGTCTTCTGAAGCTTCATCCTATGAAGACAGATTTCTTCCGAAGACTTTTAGTACACATGCTTTATCTGATGTACTGTTCCATAAAGCACCTTTTCTGCTGCATCTCTGTAAAGTCACCAACTTACATGAGTTGGTGAAAAGGTCCATGCTTTTGGTAACTGTACATTAACGTCTTGAGTCTGAAACTTTCCACTTTATGTACTTTATCCATTTTGTAATGTATAAGGATGTGAGCTATGGCATGTCATAGTCACAAGGTCAAAAGGCACATATGCCTTTTGATCCTACAATTGATTTTGTTAAGTGTCTAGTCAATTGTATCCAGCTGGCTTTCAACGTATAGCCGGTTGTAGGTTGTAGTATAAGTATTTCAAGTTCTTGTATCTTTCTTAGTACTTTGTAACACTTGTAAAAGAACTTGAGAAAGCAATATATTGCCTCCTTGAAACCCATACTCTCTTGTTCTGTCTCTTACTTTACTTGTGTTCTTTGTATCACTTTGGTTAACCCAATTCACTGTTTGATTAAAGTTTAGTTAATCTCCTCTTTGTGTCGTTGTGTTGTATTTGTGTTAAAGCGCTTAAACGGTCCTGCAGAAAGTAATCGGAGTTTAAACAAGAAAGCCTTTGCGTGATCGATAATAACAAGCCAAATAAAAGTAACATGATTAACTACATAAGATTTAATTGCATTTTAATTAAAATCATGCAACTAGAGATAGGGGCATTAAAGTACTCATGAAAACTTAGCAAAATAAATAGAAAATGATCTAGCCATACAAAGACATCAAACAACAATAGTTCTTGCATGGATAGGTTTTTCCTTTTCATAACACCCTCTAATGCTATGATGTTTTGATTCTCAAGCCGTCTAAACATACTCGTGAACCAATTTAATCATATCTGATTGTAAGCATCATTAGATTCACACTAATTAATATAAAATGGAACATAGTACTATTATAAAAATCAAGACCAAACCCAAACACAAAACCCTACGATTGAGCCGTAGTATAATTACAATGATGCCCAAACCCATCGAGAACTTCCCACTACCAACTTTAGACACTACTACCTCAAAAATCCACCAAATAAATCAAAATGATTATTGTTGAGTTAAATAAAACGTTATTGGTCTTAAGGACAGGAAATCGGGTGTAAAGAAACAATAAACTACTCGTAATCACTAAAAAGAATCGAGAATCGAATTACAATAAAGGAATGAAAGTAATCGGACTTTAAACAAGAAACTCTATGCGTGATCGATAAAAATACGCCATATCAAAGTAACATGATTAAGTACATAAGGTTTAATTGCATTTTAATTAAAATCGTGCATCTAGAGATTGGTGTATTAAAGTATTCATGAACCCTTAACAAAATAAATAGAAAACAATCCGGCCATATAAAGACATTAAACAACAATACTGCTTGCGTGGATAAATTTTTCCTTTTCGTAGAACCATCTAATGCTATGAATTTTTTATTCTAAAGCCCTCTGAACACACTAATTAATAAAAATTGGAACATAGTATCTATTATACAAATCAAGACCAAACCCAAACACAAAAACACACGATTGAGCCCTAATATAATTACACTTATGCCCAAACTCATCGAGAACATTCCACAACTAACTCCAGACACTACTAGCTCAAACATCCATCGAATCAATAAAATATGTTGTGATTCAAATAAAACTTTATTAGCCTTTAGGAAGGGAAATCGGTGTAAAGAAACAATAAAATACTCGTATTCGCTTAAAAAGAATGGAGAATCAAATACACTGGAGGAATGAAAGTAATCGAACTTTAAACAAGAAACCCTATGCGTCATTGATAAAAACAAACCAAATCAAAGTAACATGATTAAGTACATAAGATTTAATTGCGTTTTAATTAAAATCATGCAACTAGAGATACGGTGTAATAAAGTATTCATGAAAACTTAGCAATATAAATAGAAAACGTTCTAGCATCCATAAAGACATCGAACAACAATAGTTCTTGCAAGTATAGGTTTTTCCTTTTCGTAACACCCTCTAATGCTATGAAGTTTTGATTCTCAAGCCCTCTGAACACACTCGTGAAACATTTATCATATCTGATTGTAAGCATCATTAGAATCACACAAATTAATATCAAATGTAACATAGTATCTATTGACAAATTGAGACCAAACCCAAATACAAAACTATAAGGCCCCGTTCCCGGGCACCTCACAGCTAGTGGTTCATCGCACTTAAAACTTTATAGAATGTACATTAATTTTGCAGCAGAATTTAAAACTTTCATTATAACTAAAACATGTCATTTACAACATTAATTTTCATCTCAAAATACATGACATGTCAAAATACGGATGCTATCCTCAAAATGCTCCCAGTAGCTTATGTATCCATGCCTACAACTCTCATCATCAACATATACCTGCCAACTATCATGCATACAAAAGTCAGCGATACTGAGTGAGTTCTAGTTTTAATAATAAAATACTTTTCCCTGTAAAAAGCATTCTTAACCTTATTTCAAAACATATTATACTTTACAACCGTTCCTCATGCATCATACATACATAAATATATATCATTATTATCTTCATCATTACGTTCATTAACTTGGTTCATCAACGTATTACATTATCGTTCATTTCTCTTTCTAGATCCGGTCAGACTTTACCCTCTTCGTGGCACTCATCCACGATTACTAAGGTCAAATGATGAGGATCCTGTTCAATACATTGTTACCATAATTCATTTACGCTCATTCATACGTTCGTCCTCATACATGATCGTTCGTTCATTACTCATTATTACTCGAATCTTGTCTCTTGCAATATCTCAAGTCCGAAGACTGATGCTGTGCCGGGGCTTGCTCACAAACCCCCGACTCATGTCCGAAGACTGACACAACACCGTGATACGCTACAAAGATCCCATACGAGTCAATCACAGGGATTGAACTCCATCCGAGTCTGTTGCAACACAAAGTCGCTCACCCCATCATCTCGTCTCATGCAATATCCCCGAGTCATGTCCGAAGACTGATATTGTGCCTAGGCCTGACACACAACCCCCGACTCATGTCCGAAGACCGACACAGTACCAAGATACATGACACGGATCTCATCATCCGTCACATTCGTCATATGCATTACTCCAGACTCATGTCCGAAGACTGATACTGTGCCGGGGCCTGCTCACAAACCCCCGACTCATGTCCGAAGATGACACAGTAGCGGAGTACGCAATCTGTATCCTGTCTCATGCAATACCCCCGACTCATGTCCGAAGACTCATACTGTGCCGGGGCCTGACACAAAAGCCCCCGACTCATGTCCGAAGACTGACACAATACCAGGATACGCGACAAGGACCTCTTTCGAGTCTGTTGCAACACAGAGTCGCTCACCTCATACATATGCTTGCAAGCCTTTCTATATTTTCTCTTTTATCATTCCTTAATTCATGCATGCATTCATTGATTACGTTCCTCTTTTCATTATTCTCCACTTTACGTTACATAATACTTCCATTACATTCATCAACGTTCAACACAAAGCCAAGGGAAGACATACGTACATACATATAAGGAACATACACATAAACATACATCATCACCATACAGGCACCTCATACATACATACACACATCAAACATAAGCCATCACATCATAACCACGCCTATCTCCCCATTTTATCCCTTAAAATCCACATAGAAAACCTCCAATCCAAAGTGGGCGCATGGGTCCTTCCAGGCGCATGAGCATAAAAATTCTAAGTATAAAACAGTCTAGGCGCATGGGCACTTTGGGCGCTTCTGCCCTGTTCAGGCGCATGGCCACTATGCAGGCGCATGGCACCTTTTTAGACGCATCAACACTTAGTCGTTTCAATCACTTTGGACGCATGGCACTGTTTGGGCACACGGTCCACACTTAGTATTTTCTTCACTTAGGCGCATGGGCACTATTTAGGCGCATGGCCAATACTTAGACGCATGGGCCACTGTTTAGGCGCATGGCCAATACTTAGACGCATGGGCCACTATTTAGGCGCATGCCCAACACTTGGGCGCATGGCCAACACTTAGACGCATGGCCAACATGTTGGGCGCATGGACCATTATTTAGGCGCATGACCCACTCTTGGCGCATGGTCAACACTTAGGCGTCTGGTCAGTCATGCGGGACGCATGGACAACTGTCTGGGCGCATGAACCACTGTTCATGTTCATCGAAACATTCTGAAACCCTTTCCCAGGCTACCATTTTCACCCGATAATCATTCTAAGCATACCTAAACACAAATCTAACATACTAAGGCCATCTAAGCATGCTAAACATCATCTCTAACCCGTAATCATCTCTATAACATGCATACATACATACAACATTCGTACATAAAGCTGTAAATCCACGGTTTCTTTAAAAACGTTTACTTAGTATGCATAATAGCCCCAAACCAGTTGAAAATCTGTAAAAGAGGGGTTCTAGAAACTCACCTTCAGCAGCTTTTGAGCAGCACTCTTCCCGTTCGAGTCCCACCTTTGATTCAGCTCTTGAATCCCGAAAACAAACTCTAAACAACCGGAACTTTGGTCAAGAACTCGAAACCCAACTGAAACTGAGCTCATAGAAGAGAAGACTTACCTTTTTTCAGCTTCTTCTTGCTCTTTTCTCTGTAGAACCGAGCTCTCTCTCTCTCTCTTCTTCTTCCGAGATCAAGCAGCTTTCTACTTGATATGGGCGACCATTCCCTTAAATAACTTAAAATAATAAGATTTGTACTTTGTACACTTTATCCCCATCCATTTATGCAATGTTTCTATTCCTTCTATTTACTTTTCTTTTCCTTCCGTTTAAGTAGAAATTTCGGGGTGTTACAAAAACCACACAATTGAGCCGTAGTATAATTACAATGATGCCCAAACTCATCGAGAACTTTCCACAACCAATTTTAGACACTACTACCTCAAAAATCCACCAAATCAATAAAAATGATAATTGTTTATTTTAATAAAATTTTATTAGCCTTTAGGAAAAGAAATCGGGTGTAAAGAACCAATAAAATACTCGGATTCACTCAAAAAGAATCAAGAATCAAATTACACAGGAGGAATGAAAGTAATCGGACTTTAAACAAGACACCCTATGCGTGATCAATAATAACAAGCCAAATAAAAGTAACATGATTAAGTACATAAGATTTAATTGCATTTTAATTAAAATCATGCAACTAGAGATAGGGTGTATTAAAGTATTAATGAAAACTTATCAAAATAAATAGAAAATGATCTAGCCATACAAAGTAATCAAACAACAATAGTTCTTGCATGGATAGGTTTTTCCTTTTCATAACACCCTCTAATGCTATGAAGTTTTGATTCTCAAGCCCTCTAAATACACTCGTGAACGAAATTAATCATATCTGATTGTAAGCATCATTAGAATCACACTAACTAATATAAAATGGAAGGTAGTATCTATTATAAAAATCGAGACCAAACCCAAACACAAAACACCACAGTTGAGCCGTAGTATAATTACAATGATGCCCAAACTCATCGAGGACTTTCCACAACCAACTTTAGACACTACTACCTCAAAAATCCACCGAATCAATCAAAATGATTATTGTTGATTCGAATAAAACTTTATTAGCCTTTAGGAAAGGAAATCGGGTGTAAAGAAACAATAAAATACTCGTATTCGCTTAAAAAGAATGGAGAATCAAATTACACTGGAGGAATGAAAGTAATCAACTTTAAACAAGAAACCTATGCGTCATTGATAAAAACAAACCAAATCAAAGTAACATGATTAAGTACATAAGATTTAATTGCGTTTTAATTAAAATCATGCAACTAGAGATACGGTGTAATAAAGTATTCATGAAAACTTAGCAATATAAATAGAAAACGTTCTAGCCATACAAAGACATCGAACAACAATAGTTCTTGCAAGTATAGGTTTTTCCTTTTCGTAACACCCTCTAATGCTATGAAGTTTTGATTCTCAAGCCCTCTGAACACACTCGTGAAACAATTTAATCATATCTGATTGTAAGCATCATTAGAATCACACAAATTAATATCAAATGTAACATAGTATCTATTATACAAATTGAGACCAAACCCAAATACAAAACTATAAGGCCCCGTTCCCGGGCACCTCACAGCTAGTGGTTCATCGCACTTAAAACTTTATAGAATGTACATTAATTTTGCAGCAGAATTTAAAACATTCATTTATAACTAAAACATGTCATTTACAACATTAATTTTCATCTCAAAATACATGACATGTCAAAATACGGATGCTATCCTCAAAATGCTCCCAGTAGCTTATGTATCCATGCCTACAACTCCTCATCATCAACATATACCTGCCAACTATCATGCATACAAAAGTCAGCGATACTGAGTGAGTTCTAGTTTTAATAATAAAATACTTTTCCCTGTAAAAAGCATTCTTAACCTTATTTCAAAACATATTATACTTTACAACCGTTCCTCATCATGCATCATACATACATAAATATAATATCATTATTATCTTCATCATTACGTTCATTAACTTGGTTCATTCAACGTATTACATTATCGTTCATTTCTCTTTCTAGATCCGGTCAGACTTTACCCTCTTCGTGGCACTCATCCACGATTACTAAGGTCAAATGATGAGGATCCTGTTCAATACATTGTTACCATAATTCATTTACGCTCATTCATACGTTCGTCCTTTCATACATGATCGGTCGTTCATTACTCATTATTACTCGAATCTTGTCTCTTGCAATATCTCAAGTCCGAAGACTGATGCTGTGCCGGGGCTTGCTAACAAACCCCCGACTCATGTCCGAAGACTGACACAACACCGTGATACGCTACAAAGATCCCATACGAGTCAATCACAGGGATTGAACTCCATCCGAGTCTGTTGCAACACAAAGTTGCTCACCCCATCATCTCGTCTCATGCAATATCCCCGAGTCATGTCCGAAGACTGATACTGTGCCTAGGCCTGACACACAAACCCCCGACTCATGTCCGAAGACCGACACAGTACCAAGATACGTGACACGGATCTCATCATCCGTCACATTCGTCATATGCATTACTCCCGACTCATGTCCGAAGACTGATACTGTGCGGGGCCTGCTCACAAACCCCCGACTCATGTCTGAAGATGACACAGTAGCGGAGTACGCAATCTGTATCCTGTCTCATGCAATACCCCCGACTCATGTCCGAAGACTCATACTGTGCCGGGGCCTGACACAAAAGCCCCCGACTCATGTCCGAAGACTGACACAATACCAGGATACGCGACAAGGACCTCTTTCGAGTCTGTTGCAACACAGAGTCGCTCACCTCATACATATGCTTGCAAGCCTTTCTATATTTTCTCTTTTATTCATTCCTTAATTCATGCATGCATTCATTGATTACGTTCCTCTTTTCATTATCTTCCACTTTACGTTACATAATACTTCCATTACATTCATCAACGTTCAACACAAAGCCAAGGGAAGACATACGTACATACATAATAAGGAACATACACATAAACATACATCATCACCATACAGGCACCTCATACATACATACACACATCAAACTAAGCCATCACATCATAACCACGCCTATCTCCCCATTTTATCCCTTAAAATCCACATAGAAAACCTCCAATCCAAAGTGGGTGCATGGGTCCTTCCAGGCGCATGAGCATAAAAATTCTAAGTATAAAACAGTCTAGGCGCATGGGCACTATTTGGGCGCTTCTGCCCTGTTCAGGCGCATGGCCACTATGCAGGCGCATGGCACCTTTTTAGACGCATCAACACTTAGTCGTTTCAATCACTTTGGACGCATGGCACTGTTTGGGCACACGGTCCACACTTAGTATTTTCTTCACTTAGGCGCATGGGCACTATTTAGGCGCATGGCCAATACTTAGCCGCATGGGCCACTGTTTAGGCGCATGGGCCACTGTTTAGGCGCATGGCCAATACTTAGACGCATGGGCCACTATTTAGGCGCATGGCCAACACTTGGGCGCATGGCCAACACTTAGACGCATGGCCAACATGTTGGGCGCATGGACCATTATTTAGGCGCATGACCCACTCTTGGGCGCATGGTCAACACTTAGGCGTCTGGTCAGTCATGCGGGACGCATGGACAACTGTTTGGGCGCATGAACCACTGTTCATGTTCATCGAAACATTCTGAAACCCTTTCCCAGGCTACCATTTTCACCCGATAATCATTCTAAGCATACCTAAACACAAATCTAACATACTAAGCCATCTAAGCATGCTAAACATCATCTCTAACCCGTAATCATCTCTATAACATGCATACATACATACAACATTCGTACATAAAGCTGTAAATCCACGGTTCTTTAAAAACGTTTACTTAGTATGCATAATAGCCCCAAACCAGTTGAAAATCCGTAAAAGAGGGGTTCTAGAAACTCACTTTCAGCAGCTTTTGAGCAGCACTCTTCCCGTTCGAGTCCCACCTTCGATTCAGCTCTTGAATCCCGAAAACAAACTCTAAACAACCGGAACTTTGGTCAAGAACTCGAAACCCAACTGAAACTGAGCTCATAGAAGAGAAGACTTAACTTTTTTCAGCTTCTTCTTGCTCTTTCTCTCTGTAGAACCGAGCTCTCTCTCTCTCTCTTCTTCTTCCGAGATCAAGCAGCTTTCTACTTGATATGGGCGACCATGCCCTTAAATAACTTAAAATAATAAGATTTGTACTTTGTACACTTTATCCCCATCCATTTATGCAATGTTTCTATTCCTTCTATTTACTTTTCTTTTCCTTCCGTTTAAGTAGAAATTTCGGGGTGTTACAAAAACCACACGATTGAGCCGTAGTATAATTACAATGATGCCCAAACTCATCGAGAACTTTTCACAACCAACTTTAGACACTACAACCTCAAAAATCCACCGAATCAATAAAAATGATAATTGTTGATTCGAATAAAACTTTATTAGCCTTTAGGAAAAGAAATCGGGTGTAAAGAACCAATAAAATACTCGTATTCACTCAAACAGAATCAAGAATCAAATTACATAGGAGGAATGAAAGTAATCGGACTTTAAACAAGACACCCTATGCGTGATCAATAATAACAAGCCAAATAAAAGTAACATGATTAAGTACATAAGTTTTAATTGCATTTTAATTAAAATCATGCAACTAGAGATAGGGTGTATTAAAGTATTAATGAAAACTTAGAAAAATAAATAGAAAATGATCTAGCCATACAAAGACATCAAACAACAATAGTTCTTGCATGGACAGGTTTTTCCTTTTTATAACACCCTCTAATGCTATGAAGTTTTGATTCTCAAGCCCCTAAATACACTCGTGAACCAAATTAATCATATCTGATTGTAAGCATCATTAGAATCACACTAATTAATATAAAATGAAACGTAGTATCTATTATAAAAATCGAGACCAAACCCAAACACAAAACCCTACGATTGAACCGTAGTATAATTACAATGATGCCCTAACTCATCGAGGACTTTCCACAAACAACTTTAGACACTACTACCTCAAAAATCCACCGAATCAATCAAAATGATTATTGTTGATTCGAATAAAACATTATTGGTCTTAAGGAAAGGAAATAGGGTGTAAAGAAACAATAAACCACTCATAATCACTAAAAAGAATCGAGATTCGAATTATACTAAAGGAATGAAAGTAATCAGACTTTAAACAAGAAACTCTATGCGTGATCGATAAAAACAAGCCAAATCAAAGTAACATGATTAAGTACATAAGATTTAATTGCATTTTAATTAAAATCGTGCATGTAGAGATAGGTGTATTAAAGTATTCATGAACCCTTAACAAAAAAATAGAAAACAATCCGGCCATATAAAGACATTAAACAACAATAGTTCTTGCGTGGATAAATTTTTCCTTTTCGTAACACCATCTAATGCTATGACTTTTTGATTCTAAAGCCCTCTGAACACACGAGTGAACAATTTAATCATATATGATTGTAAGTATCAATATAATCACACTAATTAATAAAAATTGGAACATAGTATCTATTATACAATCGAGACAAAACCCAACACAAAAACACACATTGAGCCCTAATATAATTACACTGATGCCCAAACTCAATGAGAACATTCCACAACTAACTTTAGACACTATTAGCTCGAAAATCCATAGAATCAATAAAAATGATAATTGTTGATTTGAATAAAACTTTATTAGCCTTTAGGAAAGGAAATCAGGTCTATAGAAACATTAAACTACTTGTATTCACTCAAAAAGAATCGAGAATCAAATTACACTCGAGTAATGAAAGTAAACAGACTTTAAACAAGAAACCTATGTGTGATCAATAAAAACAAGCCAAATCAATGTAACATTATTAAGTACATAAGATTAATTGCATTTTAATTAAAATCGTGCAATTAGAGATAGTTGTATTAAAGAATATATGAAAAATTAGCAAAATAAATAGATAACGATCTAGCCATACAAAAACAACAAACAACAATAATTCTTGCATGGATAGATTTTTCCTTTTCATAACACCCTCTAATGCTATGAAGTTTTGATTCTCAAGCCCTCTAAACACACTCGTGAACCAAATTAATCATATCTGATTGTAAGCATCATTAGAATCACACTAGTTAATATAAAATGGAACATAGTATCTATAAAATCGAGACCAAACCCAAACACAAAACCACACAATTGAGCCGTAGTATAATTACAATGATGCCCAAACTCATCGAGAACTTTCCACAACCATTTTAGACACTACTACCTCAAAAATCCACCAAATCAATAAAAATGATAATTGTTTATTTGAATAAAATTTTATTAGCCTTTAGGAAAAGAAATCGGGTGTAAAGAACCAATAAAATACTCGGATTCACTCAAAAAGAATCAAGAATCAAATACACAGGAGGAATGAAAGTAATCGGACTTTAAAAAGACACCCTATGCGTGATCAATAATAACAAGCCAAATAAAAGTAACATGATTAAGTACATAAGATTTAATTGCATTTTAATTAAAATCATGCAACTAGAGATAGGGTGTATTAAAGTATTAATGAAAACTTATCAAAATAAATAGAAAATGATCTAGCCATACAAAGTAATCAAACAACAATAGTTCTTGCATGGATAGGTTTTTCCTTTTCATAACACCCTCTAATGCTATGAAGTTTTGATTCTCAAGCCCTCTAAATACACTCGTGAACCAAATTAATCATATCTGATTGTAAGCATCATTAGAATCACACTAACTAATATAAAATGGAACGTAGTATCTATTATAAAAATCGAGACCAAACCCAAACACAAAACACCACAGTTGAGCCGTAGTATAATTACAATGATGCCCAAACTCATCGAGGACTTTCCACAACCAACTTAGACACTACTACCTCAAAAATCCACCGAATCAATCAAAATGATTATTGTTGATTCCAATAAAACATTATTGGTCTTAAGGAAAGAAATCGGGTGTAAAGAAACAATAAACTACTTGTAATCACTAAAAAGAATCGAGAATCGAATTACACTAAAGGAATGAAAGTAATCGGACTTTAAACAAGAAACTCTATGCGTGATCGATAAAAACAAGCCAAATCAAAGTAACATGATTAAGTACATAAGATTTAATTGCATTTTAATTAAAATCGTGCATGTAGAGATAGGTGTATTAAAGTATTCATGAACCTTTAACAAAATAAATAAAAAACAATCCGGCCATATAAAGACATTAAACAACAATAGTTCTTGCGTGGATAAATTTTTCCTTTTCATAACACCATCTAATGCTATGACTTTTTGATTCTAAAGCCCTGTGAACACACGAGTGAACCAATTTAATCATATATGATTGTAAGCATCAATATAATCACACTAATTAATAAAAATTGGAACGTAGTATCTATTATACAAATCGAGACAAAACCCAAACAAAAAAACACACGATTGAGCCCTAATATAATTACACTAATGCCCAAACTCAATGAGAACATTCCACAACTAACTTTAGACACTATTAGCTCAAAATCCATAGAATCAATAAAAATGATAATTGTTGATTTGAATAAAACTTTATTACCCTTTAGGAAAGGAAATCAGGTCTATAGAAACATTAAACTACTTGTATTCACTCAAAAGGAATCGAGAATCAAATTACACTGGAGTAATGAAAGTAAACAGACTTTAAACAAGAAACCCTATGTGTGATCAATAAAAACAAGCCAATCAATGTAACATTATTAAGTACATAAGATTTAATTGCATTTTAATTAAAATCGTACAATTAGAGAAAGTTGTATTAAAGTATTCATGAAAAATTAGCATAATAAATAGATAACGATCTACCCATACAAAAACAACAAACAACAATAATTCTTGCACGGATAGATTTTTCCTTTTCATAACACCCTCTAATGCTATGAAGTTTTGATTCTCAAGCCCTCTAAACACACTCGTGAACCAATTTAATAATATCTGATTGTAAGCATCATTAGAATCACACTAGTTAATATAAAATGGAACATAGTATCTATTATAAAAATCGAGACCAACCCAAACACAAAACCACACAATTGAGCCGTAGTATAATTACAATGATGCCCAAACTCATCGAGAACTTTCCACAACCAATTTTAGACAATACTACCTCAAAAATCCACCGAATCAATAAAAATGATAATTGTTGATTCGAATAAAATATTATTAGCCTTTAGGAAAAGAAATCGGGTGTAAAGAACCAATAAAATACTCGGATTCACTCAAAAAGAATCAAGAATCAAATTACACTGGAGGAATGAAAGTAATCGGACTTTAAACAAGACACCCTATGCGTGATCAATAATAACAAGCCAAATAAAAGTAACATGATTAAGTACATAAGATTTAATTGCATTTTAATTGAAATCATGCAACTAGAGATAGGGTGCATTAAAGTATTAATGAAAACTTAGCAAAATAAATAGAAAATGATCTAGCCATACAAAGTAATCAAACAACAATAGTTCTTGCATGGATAGGTTTTTCCTTTTCATAACACCCTCTAATGCTATGAAGTTTTGATTCTCAAGCCCTGTAAATACACTCGTGAACCAAATTAGTCATATCTGATTGTAAGCATCAATAGAATCACACTAATTAATATAAAATGGAACATAGTATCTATTATAAAAATCGAGACCAAACCCAAACACAAAACACCACAATTGAGCCGTAGTATATTACAATGATGCCTAAACTCATGGAGGATTTTCCTTAACCAACTTTAGACACTACTACCTCAAAAATCCACCGAATCAATCAAAATGATTATTGTTGATTCGAATAAAACATTATTGGTCTTAAGGAAAGGAAATCGGGTGTAAAGAAATGTAAGGCCCCGTTCCCGGGACACTCACAGCTGGTCAATCATCGCATGTAACATAAAATTTTTATCCATCATTACCAAAAGCATAGCAGCGGAAACATTCAACTGTCATTCGCTTAATTTTATATTAACTTTTGCAAAATAATACATTGTTGATTAATTTAGAATATATTCTTGTATTACACCACAAAAGCCTTTAATTAACTAGATGCCCTCCAAAAATAACTAAGTAGCCGCCCCGTGCCATCCTCAGCAACCTTACCTGCCAACTGGAAACACATAAAAGTCAGCTTTGCTGAGTGAGTTCTAGTTTTCGTAAAACATACATTATTCTTTCGTTAAAACCGTACATTACTGTCCTGCACTCATGCATCATACGCATACACAGAAGATATAATCATTAACATAAGCATACACATTCATTCCTCTTCCCATAGTAATCATCATTCATAGTATATGCAAACTTTTTATTAACGTACTCATTCTTTCTTTTGCATTCTTTCATACTGCCTTAGGTTCATTAGGTACGTTCGTTCCTCCGAGTCTTTTACGACAACCAGGTCGCTCACCTCTTGACAATCTCATTGACTGCTCATTGTCCGAGTCTTTTGCAACAACTGAGTTGCTCACCTCCTTTCTCTGGCCATCTTAATGATGCCTATGATCCGAGTCTTTTGCAACCGCACGTTGCTCACCCCATTGGCAATCTCCATGAATGCCTGTGATCCGAGTCTTTTGCAACCACACGTTGCTCACCTCCTTTCTGGCCATCTCAATGATGCCTTTGATCCGAGTCTTTTGCAACCACACGTTGCTCACCTCATTGGCAATCTCATGATTGCCTGTGATCCGAGTCTTTTGCAACCACACGTTTCTCACCTCATTGTACGCTTGCAAGCCTTTCCTTCATTCATTCGCCATTCATTAATGCATGCATTTATTCTTTCATTCATTATGTTCCTCTTCTTTATCTTACACTTTACGTTATATAATACTTTCATACATTCATTCATACGTAAAGCCATGGGAAGACATGCATACATCACAACAAGGAACATAAACATACACTCATGCATCATCATACATTGCATCATACATTTATAAATACATCATGCATAATCATGCAACATCATCAACATCATACATGCCCAACATAACATCTAGGACCTTAAAAGTCCATATTCCTAACCCTCGGGAACCACCCAAGTCAAGGCTTACATCTCCACCTTTCCTTCAAAACCTGAAATTATTCTAAGTGTTCATCCGCATTGGTTACTGTTCATCCGCATTGTCTAATACTCATCCGCATTTGCCAACACTTAAGGCAAAATGCTCATCCGTGTAACACCCGGATATTTATTATTTTGAAGCCGGTGAAGACAGAAAAGAAAATAAGTCCAAAAGTCGAGGGACCAAACCCGCCAACGAAGAAAAGTTGGGAAATGTGGTGACATATGTAGGGAGAGGGCAGCCCACTCTCCCCACACTCACATTTCAGCTCACAAAGAGGAGAATAGAGAGAAAGAAGGGAAAAAGAGGAAAAAAGTGTTGGTTCGTGTTGGACCAAAGAACCAATGAGCCTGATCAGAGAAACCTCTAAGTCCCACAGGACATCACAACAGCTGAAGAAGACCTGATCAGCTGTTCTACAAAGTCTGAAGAAGACAACAGCTAAAGATCTAAAGTTTGAAGACTTCAACAAGTACTGAAGACAAAGACTGAAGATCAACAGCTGAAAGACAAAGTCTGATGTTCAAGTACTGAAGACATCAGCTGATGCTAACAGCTGATGACAATAGCTGAAGAGGGATTCTTCAGTTGTTGTGATGGTTTTTCTTCATCAGTAGTTTCTTTTCTTTTCAGTAGTTTGTTTACTTTTCTGTAGTTTTGTTTCCTTTTCAGTACTTGTAAACAACTGAAGAGGTTGTTCTTCAGTTGTTGTAGTATCAGTAGTTTTATGTTTTTCAGTAGTTGTAAATAAGATGTTTAACACTTAGGAACATTTGTAAGAAGATGTTAGTTGTTGACATCTTCAGTAGTTGTTAAACATCAGTAGTTATAAAACGGTTACATGTCACTTTCAAGTGACATCAGCCTACGTCATTCTTTCCTTTATAAGGAAGGATGACTCACCTGTAATCGTGCCATTGAGGCCGACAATCTTAATGCAATATTCCTTTTGTCAGATATTTCTCTCTCTATAACAAAATTCTTTTATCGCTTTATATCGAATGTTCTTGCTTGAATTTGTCTAATTCTGAGCTATTCCGCTGCTATATCTGTTCAATCGATTAAACCAAGGGCTGAGATCCTAACAAATGGTATCAGAGCAGGTTAATCATTGATCGATCTAACAATTGATCATTGAAACTGTTCAATCGCTCTAAGTTTGATCGAATTAACAAATTCGCAAGGATCTGTTATAGAGATTGAGAGTGTATCGCTTCTGGCCGTTTTATTGAGGTTCTGTGTGGTTCAGAGCTAAATTTATGTGATTTACTTGAATCTGTCTGATTTTCACAATGACTACTTCTTCGAATGATCCTTTCAATACTGGATCCTCTACCAAGCCTCCGATCTTGGTGAGGAATGAGTATAACATTTGTAGAGAAGATTGCTCCATCACCTGTCTGTCAATAGCTCAGGTTGTTGGACATCTGTGGTACATGGACCACATAAGCCAATGGTGAATGATCCGGAAACAAACCAGTTGGTTCCAAAGAAGAAGGAGCAATACTCCGATGAGGACAAGAAGTTGTTTGAAATCGATGCAAAAGCCCATGGAATTTTGGCTATGGCTATTCCTAATGAGATTTACTCTGGGCTTCTGCATTGTGAGTCTGCTCATGACCTCTGGAAAGCCATCAAAGAACAATTTGGTGGTACTGATGAGGTTTTAGCAAACAACAGGGAAATCCTCGCCCAACAATATGAGACTTTCTCTCATAGAAAGGGTGAGACTCTGACTCAACAATTTGAGCGGTTTTCATGTTTAATCTCTGAATTGAAAATGGTTAAACATGAATATACCAGGAGTCAGATGAACCATAGATTCCTAAGATCACTGCCTGAGAGATGGAACACATATACCATTGTTCTACGCTCAAATGCTGATGTTGATCGCCTATCTCTCACCCAACTTCATGGGAAACTGCTTACTTCATCGAGAGATAGAGCAGAAAAGGAAATTGGCTTCATCTGGCAAGCTTACTGAGGATTTTGTCCAAGGGAACACTGCCCTGATTGGACATCAAGAGTCAGAATATGCGTCATCTGAAAGCCAGTATGATGAGCATATTGATTTCTCTACAAACACTTCTGAGCCTGCCTTTGTGAGTGTTGATAGTTATTCTGCTAATAGTAATAGTAACAATCTATGTTTCATCATGGATGATCTCAAGGGGATTGCTGATGATGACTTAGAAGAGATGGATATTTTGAGCCAAATGGCCTTGATAAATATCAGATCTCAGAAGTTCTACAAAAGAACTGGAAGGAAATTCCCAGGACTCTCTGGCAAAACCAAAGTTGGTTTTGACAAGAGTAAGTTGAAGTGCCATAAATGCCACAGGCTTGGACACTTTGCAAGAGAATGTAGATCATCTGGATCTAACTCTCCTGCACCTTTTGTGACTTTCCCTGGCAATAGTCAACAAAACAGAGGGCAACAACCTGTTAATTCTGGTTATCATCATCAACCACAATCTCCTGCATATTTTGTTCCACAGGGGCCACCATATCCATACCCCTGCTATTACATGCCACAACCTGGCCAGGTTCAAGCACCCACTGCTCAGCAACCACATGCACTCCCTGAGCCTCAACCATCCCAATCTCATCAACCTAATCAACTTCAACAACACAGCTTCTTCACACCAGGAGTTGTTGACTGGAGCAGCTTACCAATGATGTGTCTGGTAATGAACAACTGTTCTCAGGTGCTGGTCAACATGGTGGTGAGCATCCTTTTGGAAATCTAGCTCTCATGACTTTGGAATCCTCTGATGGATCATCCTCAAGTACCTCTTCAACACAGGTATCACAGGTATCCTGAGGCTAAGGCCAAATATGTTCTGAAACTTGCATAGCAGCATTTGCCTCTATTAGAGAAGCAAATGTGGCTTTAATCAATAAAAATGTAGAGCTAGAACAAATATTTCCAAAATAAGGCTGAGTTTGAGTCTGTGCTGAAAGAGAAAATTGATGAGATTTATAAATTAAAATGCCAAATCTCTGATGATAAGGCTAGGGAGGATGTACTCTTAGAGAAGTACAAAGACCTCAAGATACTCTTGTTGTCACCCAAGTAGAGTGTGATCGATGGGTACAATCTTGCAAGGGCTTTGAAATGCTTCCTAGTAAGCAAACTGCTTCCAATGTGAAGTTTGGAATTGGTTATAATCACACTGCTCCTCCTACAGATTTTGCTTCAAGAGCAGGAGTAGAATCTAATGGAGAAAGTAATGACCACTCCACCTCATCATGTGATTCACTACTTGATAAAGCACCATCAGTAGTTGAAGTCAGTAGTAATCCCTCTGTGAACCTATCAGCTGATTGATGGTTCAACTGCTGACACTCACATGATCAATGAGTTGATCAACCCAAGTGTTATCCCTAGAAGTACTGAGGGTACTGGAGAGCAGGGGATAACATCTGGAGTTCAAATCCCAATAACTGACAGCACTAAAGAGAAGAAAAACTGTCAGTAGGAAGGATTTGAAGCCTACTAAGGGAGTTGACAAGAAGGCAAAAAGTGCTTCTAAACTGCTGAAGAGCAAGTCTTCAGTAGTTTCATCTTCTTCAGTTGATGATCAACAGAAGATGAAGAAGAAACCATGTGAAATATGTGGTCTATTCAATCATCTCACAGATGATTGTTGGTACAAAAAGGGATCCAAACTCAAACAAAAGGAGAAAATTAAAGAAAACTTGGCTAAAATGAAAACTGAGTTTGAGTCCAAGTTTGTACCAGCAGCATCAAATCCTGTTACTCCTATGTCCAAAAAGAATCTAAAAGGAAGGAGTGCAACAGGCAACAGCTGAGGTTGCTCAAAAGAAGATGGTGCAACACAAGAACTCATCATCAAACACCAATACCAATGTGTCTGAAGAGCTGAAAGCTCTTTCCCAGAATCAGACACAGCTGGTAATGATGGTTCAACATCTGTTGGGAAGAGTTAACCAACTTGATGGCCCTGTGTTGAAACCCCAGAAAAGGAGATCCAAGCCAAAGGATTCCTCTTCTACACCATCTCCTTCACCTCAAGCTATTGTGTCCAATAAACCTGTTAGTTTACCATCTATTGATGAGACCAGGCCCAAAACCAAAAAGGTTTGGGTCTCCAAAACTAACTGATTGTTTATTAATGCAGGTTTCTTCAACATGCCAAAGTAGCATCTGGTATGTAGACAGTGGGGGATCTATGCATATGACTGGGAACAACTCACTTCTTAATGACTACTCTCCAGGAAGGAAGGGTTTTGTTTCCTTTGGCAATGATGCAAGATTACCACCGGGAAGGGCTTTGTTTCCAATGGGGAAATAAGGTTTGATGATGTCAACCATGTGGAAATCTCAAGTATAACCTCTTGAGTGTCAGTCAATTGTGTGACAAAGGCCATGTTGCCCTTTTCACAAGCCAGAACTGCAGGATTCTGTCATCCAAAGTTCTGAGTTTGATTGACAAGGTATTGGATGCTCACACTCTCCTGAAGGCCAACAGGACAGAAGAGTGTATGCCTTAGATCTTTCCAAGAAAATAGATCTCAAAGGCCATCCTTGCCTATTTTCCAAGGCCTCTCCTCAAGAATCTAATCTATGGCATAGAAGGCTGGGACATGTTAACTTCAAGAACATGAATCAGCTGATACACCATAGTTTAGTAAGGGGAATGCCTATGAAGGAGTTCAAGTGTGAAAACAACTGCACTGCTTGTTTGAAAGGAAAACACAAGGTTTCATTCCCACCTATTGAAGAACCAAAGTCCACTGCCTGCTTACAACTTCTTCACATGGATCTCTTTGGTCCTGTGAGAGTGATGAGCATGGCAAAGAAGAAATACTGTCTGATAATTGTGGATGATTACTCCAGATTTGTATGGACTTTCTTTCTACATTCAAAGGATGAAGCTGCACAGAAGATCATAAACTTTGTGTTGTATGCTGAGAAGCAGTATTCCCTCTCAGTCAAGTGTATTAGAAGTGACAATGGAACAGAATTCAGGAACAATACACTTGATGAGTTCTACCTTTCCAAGGGAATAAAGAGTCAGTTTAGTATTCCAAGAACTCCTGAACAGAATGGAGTTGTGGAGAGAAAGAACAGGACCCTCATTGAAGCTGCAAGGTCTATGTTGGCTGATTCTGGACTGCCATTGACCTTTTGGGCTGAAGCTGTCAACACAGCATGCTATGTGCAGAATAGAGTGCTAATAAATCAGAGGTTGATGAAGACTCCATATGAAGTTCTATATCATTTGGCCCCTCTCATTTCATTCTTTAGAGCATTTGGGTGTCCCTGTTTCATTCTCAACACAAAGGATCAGCTCCAGAAATTTGATCCTAAGGTGGATGCAGGGTACTTTGTTGGTTATTCATCAACTTGCAAGGCATACAGAGTCTTCAACTGCAGAACAAAGATGGTTGAAGAGACTCTACATGTCAAGTTCAATGAATCTCCAAAGGACAAGATTCCACAAAGCCCTGTGGAGCTCTTTGATTTGGACATACTGCAATATGTTCCTTATCAATCTCCTGCTGTTGCTCCTGTCAACAGTTCACCACCTGGTGTTACTGCTGAAGATGATGATGATAGTAGTAATCACCTCTTCAGGTTTTGTGATCAACTGCCTGAGTCCTCTAAACCTGATGCTCCTGTAGCTCCAGCAGCACCATCCACAACAAATGCTGATGAGATTTCTGCATCCTCAACTTCATTTGAGTTGCCACCATCTTCATGGTTTCAAGAATCTGCATCAACATCTGCTGCTGCTGAAGGTCCTACAAACACTTGCACAGATTTGATTGTTTACCTAGAGCTGAAAAATCACCCAATGTCTCAAATCCTTGGTGATATCATGTTGGTGTTTCAACCAGAAGCCAATTGTCCAATTTCTGCTTCTATGCTCTCTTCATCAGTCAGCTAGAGCCAAGAACTATCATGTAGCTTTGAGAGACAATGGATGGGTTGAAGCCATGCAGCTTGAGCTTCTTCAGTTCAAAAAACAGCAAGTGTGGGAGCTTGTTCCTCTACCCCCAGGTAAGTGTGCAATAGGCACTAAATGGGTGTTTAGGAATAAAACTGATGAAAATGGGCTAATTGTTAAGAACAAGGCCAGACTGGTTGTGCAGGGGTTTGCACAAGAAGAAGGTATTGATTATGATGAAACCTTTGCCCCTGTAGCCAGACTGGAGGCAATTAGATTGTTTTTAGCCTATGCTGCACTCCACAATCTTAAAGTTTTTCAGATGGATGTCAAAAGTGCTTTTCTATATGGTAACATAAAAGAAGAAGTTTATGTGTGTCAACCACCAGGCTTTGAGGATAATAAGCACCCAGAATGGGTATATAGCTTGATAAAGCTCTTTATGGGTTGAAACAAGCACCTAGAGCCTGGTATGAGACCTTATCAAACTTTCTTCTACAGAATAATTTCACTAGAGGCTCCATAGATAACACTTTATTTATTAAGAAGGTGGATCAGCATAAGCTACTTGTTCAAATTTATTGATGATATTATATTTGCATCCTCTGATCCCCAATTGTGTGAGGAATTCCAAAACTTAATGCAACAGAAGTTTGAAATGAGTGCAATGGGAGAATTACAGTTCTTTCTAGGTTTGCAAATCAAACAAAAAGCTGATGGAATTTTTATTCATCAGTCTAAATACACAAAAGATCTTTTGAATAAGTTTGATTTACAAAACTGTAAAACCCTGTTCTACTCCCATGTGCAACACCACACAATTGGATGTTGATCAGAAAGGTAAAGATGTTGATGAAACTCTTTACAGATGTATGATTGGTTCCTTGATGTATTTAACAGCTTCTAGACCAGATATTATGTTTGCTACATGTGTCTGTGCTAGAGTTCAGGCTGCACCTAAGGAGTCTCATCTGATTGCAGTCAAGAGGATCTTTAGATATCTGCAAGGTACACAATCTCTAGGCTTATGGTATTCCACTGGACATTCTTGCAAATTAGTTGCTTTCTCTCTGATAGTGACTATGCAGGTGTAAGTTGACCAGGAAATCAACTTCTGGTGGATGTCAATTCCTAGGCAACTGTTTGATTTCTTGGCAGAGTAAGAAACAAACATCTGTTGCTACATCCACTGCTGAAGCCGAGTAAATTGCTGCTGCAAGTTGTACATCCCAAGTACTCTGGCTTCAGAATCAACTTTTGGATAATGGCATTACAGAGACTAAGACTCCATTATTAATGGATAGTGCTTCAGCTCTTTGCATTGTCAAAATCCTGTCCAGCACTCTAGGACCAAACATATAGAAATTAGACATCATTTTATAAGAGATTGTTTTGAAAAGGGTCTAATTAATCCTATGTTTGTGCCTAGTGCTGATGAGCTTGCAGACATTTTTACTAAGCCTTTGCATAGTTCAACTTTCCACAACGTGGTGTTAGGCTTGGTATGCTGCAGCTAGAATAAGTGACAACTACTGATGATCTCAGTAATTACTGATGATCATTGGTAACCATGTCACATATAAGTACTGATGAGTTATTTTACCCTCAGTAGTTTTTATAACTACTGAAGGCTAAATGCTTTAAGTACTGTACTTTATCTGTTCTAAATTGCTGATGTAGTTCCAACTACTGATCCACTTACAACTACTGACATCAGTAGAAACAGATAAGTACTGATGTCCTATGAAACAACTGAAAACAGCAAAAAGGCTGATAAGTGTTGAGGACAGTATGAAACAGCTGAAAGGCTATGAATTGACGACAACTACTGATGAGTACTCTCTCTTCAGTAGTTCACAAACTGCTGTTTCTTCATAAACAACGGAAGCAATACCATGTCTTCAGTAGTTTCATAACTACTCATGACTAACACCAGTCTTCAGTTGTTTACAACAACTGATGGCACAACCAGGGTCTTCAGTAGTTTCACAACTACTGATGACTAATACCAAGTCCTCAGTTGTTTCAACATCTGAAGTCCAACTTGTCTTCAGTAGTTTTATATTTTTTTAACTACTGATGCCTAAATCAGAGACTTCAGTTGTTTCAACGTCTGATTGTAAACACCATGTCTTCAGTTGTTTTATAACTGCTGACCACACCAATACCATCAGTCGTTTCAAACCTCTGAAAGTTAATACCACGTCATCAGTTGTTTCAAATACTGATGACTAACACCAAAACCTTCAGTCGTTTCATAACCCGTACCCTATATATATCTGATCCCTCTTTAGAGTTTTTCATTCTTTCACGACCTAAAATTTCAAAAGCTCTGAAAATCTTTCACCTTCATTAATGGCGACCATGCAACTCAAGCCTCGACACAACTGTGTCGCGTACCTCACTAAATCGCCCTTCTGGACCAAATTCGATAATGCTATAGATCTTATGGTCCAATCTCCACTGAAAACGGCTTTCCTCCTAAATCCAATCATTTATGCCGATTCGCTACATTAGTTTTGGACGAATGCACTTTTAATGGAGAATCTATCCATTCGTCCATCAACTCTCATAAGATGGTCATCTCTACTGCTACCATCCACCAGATATTACTATTAGATGATGTTGCCTACCCTGTTGGATATCCTAAGCGCCAACTTGATCTTTCATTTGGACAACATGGATATCAAGGCGATCTTAGTGCTTCGACCATCCTGAAGAAACATTTTCCAGATGCTGAACGATGATATTTCATATGGTAAATGTTTGCCTGGCCTCGAAGACTTCTTCTTGGGATCAACTGTCTTCCAGATGGCAACAGGTACTGTTCTCTATCCTTGAACAAGAACCACTAAACTTTTCTGAATAATTTTTCTTGAAATCAAGGATATGGCCACAAAACCACTTTCTAACCGTTGGATACTATATCCTCGGTTTATAATGGCCATAATAGAGAATCAGCTTTCTGCTGAGGGACTAGTTGGTCTGGGAGTCCCTGCTTTGGCTGTATTGCCAGAGGTATACTCCCGACACAACACTGACCAAACTCTTAAACGGCTGCCAAGCTGCGCAAACCCACGCAGCTGGAACCCACAGCCTCCACTTCCACATCCAAAGTCCCCTCCAAACCCACAAGAAGAAGCCTAAGAAGGCTACTCAGGAGTTGAGTCCCCTGAGGATGCTCCTGCTGCACCAAAGCAGGTTATCTCTACTGGAAATAACCCCCCAGTGGAGACTATGACTCCACCAACCGAAGCCGCTCAGGTTTCCTCTCAAAAGGAACCTGATGCAACCACTCAAAGGGAAGCCACACTGCTGGGATCCTCCTCACTTGAGGGGATTACCATTGAAGAGCACCACTCGCCCAGGGTGCACACTGCTTCCACACCCTCTCCTGATGCAAACCGCCCCTCAAAGCCCTACAATAATGTTGCAAAAGTGCTGACGCAGTTGCATTCCTCACCCCCCACCCAGACACCAATTACTACTGGGATAACCTCAACACCTAAGGGGGAGGATTACAATGCTTCTGTCAACCCACAGCACAGGGGTTATCATGTTCCATCTCCTGGTGTAGACAAGGAGGTGCGAACTTCTGGTGAGGCTGCCACTGCCTCTGACTCAGCAAATGACCAGGGTGCAGTTGGTAACATATCTAAGACCTCACCAGCGGCAACAGCTGATGAAGGACATAGTCCTGAGGCTGGAAGTCCCCAGAACCAAGAACAAGGGGCACATGCTATAATTGATCTACACTCAAGGCATGTTCATCCTGACTCTGTCAGGAGGTCAGGTGATTCAGTATCAACTCATGATGACCTGAGCTTCTTCTATGATGTAGTTGCTCAAAACACCATCCTAGAGGATGAGGTTAGCAGACTCAAAGAGCTGCTGGCCAAGATGTCTCAGGATGAAAGTCCATCTGCCACCACAATACACCCACAGATGGCACCTTCTTCAGAAGGTCCCCTAAACACTGAGCCAATACATACTTCCAAGCCACCAGCCTCTGCTTTTGGCACTGATTCTCAGGAACAGAACCATCCTGATCAATCAGTTGCTAACCTTCAACAATCCCTACCTCTCATCACTCCCATGATTACAGATATAGTGATCAAAGCCATTGATGAGAGGCTTCCTACAATAATACAACCCCTGGTGGAGGAGTTGGTGACCAAATCACTTTCTACTGCTTAAACCCTTGCACCAATGCAACCAAAAAGGGGGAGAGTCAGTCAGTTAAAGGAAAAAGGAAGAGGACAGATGGGGAGAAGGAGAAAGAATCAGAGAAGGTAAATGAGAAGGAGTTGGCTGTTATAAGTGTGGAGGAGATTGAGTTTGATCATGAGAAGGAGAAGGAGAGTGAGAGAGAGCTGAAGTGAATGAAAGTCAAAAAGACTTTCATGTCACATATCAAAAGAGGAAAGGAGAGTCTGAGAAGGAGAAGGAGCTGAATGATATGGTGAAAGAAGCTGATGCCAACCATAACCGATCAATGGATAAAATCATTGATCAGTTATATAGGCAGGGTTTTGACACCCAACAACTGGACTCCGAGATCAGAAGGTTGGAGACAAAGGAGATCAACTCAAGATGGGCTAGTTATGATGCCTTAGAAAGAGAAAGGCTGGAGATAATGATTAGATTTGTAGCCAAATACTTGGGAAGATCTCTGATAGAAATAAGGGCCTGGACCAGGGACAACATCTTGGCAATAACCACCAAGATTTGTTCGTCTGAAGCATACTCCAAGGGTTTAGTGATTGAGGCATTAAATGAAGCTGGGGTTGGGAACCGAAAAGAACTGACAAAATTTACTAAAGCCTCCCTTACAGCCAAAATGCTAAAACAGTCTGAAAAGCCTCTATCCTCAAAATCACTACCTCCACAACCCACTAAAACACCCCTTTACCCTCTAAACCAACCATCCAACCCACAAAACCAAATCCTTTACCCCCAAAACCCACTGCCAGTGATGTACCTAGACAAAAGAAAAGAAAGGTACTGAGGGCTGATGAAGAAGAAGAGGAGGATGAGGATAGACTGCCACTCTCTGCAGTTATCACTTTGCCTAAGGCTAATCCAATGTCCATCACTCCTGCTTCTCAAATGCATGTTGTGATGATAAAGATTGAAGAGGAACAGATGCAAAGACATGATGAGGAAATACTGAAAAGCATTGACAAAGCATATGCCACATCCTCTTCAATGATTAGCATGAAGAAAGAAGTCTTAAGATTGTACACCCTTGCTAATACCTTTCAATACCAAAGGGAAAAAGTAAGGATATGGCCTGATCCTAGGGTGGCACACAGGATTGTCAAGAAAGAAATTCCTTCAAAATACAAGGGCCAAGTGAAGAGGGTTGTCAACGAAGACATCACTGTGGTTCTTGTAGTGTCCCCCTGGGAAATTGTAGAAGAGTTCAAGAAAGCTTATGAAGCCAAACAACCACCCCAAAAGATGTTGGAGAATAAAATCATAAAGAAGGGATTGGTTTACAAAAGACTTGAAAACTTCAAACAAGATGAGCTCAACCTGCTCTTAGAAGGGACTCATCCAGATGAGTTTGCTTACAGACAAATAACCACGGTTGAGCTCAAGAATGGAAAACAGGCCAAGTACATCTCTGAAGTGTATGGACGAGAAGGATTGTTTGATGGTGTGCCCGAGGTGCTGACAATGGATGAGCAGATCATGTTTCTAAGGGCTTACACCAGGGAATCCTATAGGCTGATACACGGGAAGTAGATCTCATGGTTGGGGTAACAGCTCAGTGTCCAAGTCCCCAATACAGAGCTCCCAACCATATCATGCAAAACAGATCATCAGAGACTTCTTCCCAGCCCGGTGCTGAAAAAGGGTCACTTCTCATCTGATCAAGAGGATAAAAAGACCAATCTATCTGCCAAAATAAGTGGGACTCGTCAATAACTTAGAGGTTTTGGCTGCATTGGTTCAGGGGGAGTTTGTTGGACCAAAAGAACCAATGAGTCTGATCAGAGAAACCTCTAAGTCCCACAGGACATCACAACAGCTGAAGAAGACCTGATCAGCTGTTCTACAAAGTCTGAAGAAGACAACAGCTGAAGATCTAAAGTCTGAAGACTTTAACAAGTACTGAAGACAAAGACTGAAGATCAACAGCTGAAAGACAAAGTCTGATGTTCAAGTACTCAAGACATCAGCTGATGCTAACAGCTGATGACAACAGCTAAAGAGGGCTTCTTCAGTTGTTGTGATGGTTTTTCTTCATCAGTAGTTTTCTTTTCTTTTCAGTAGTTTGTTTACTTTTCTGTAGTTTTGTTTCCTTTTCAGTACTTGTAAACAACTGAAGAGGTTGTTCTTCAGTTGTTGTAGTATCAGTAGTTTTATGTTTTTCAGTAGTTGTAAATAAGATGTTTAACACTTAGGAACATTTGTAAGAAGATGTTAGTTGTTGACATCTTCAGTAGTTGTTAAACATCAGTAGTTATAAAACGGTTACATGTCACTTTCAAGTGACATCAGCCTACGTCATTCTTTCCTTTATAAGGAAGGATGACTCACCTGTAATCGTGCCATTGAGGCCGACAATCTTAATGCAATATTCCTTTTGTCAGATATTTCTCTCTCTATAACAAAATTCTTTTATCGCTTTACATCGAATGTTCTTGCTTGAATTTGTCTAATTCTGAGCTATTCCGCTGCTATATCTGTTCAATCGATTAAACAAGGGCTGAGATCCTAACAGTTCGGGTCGGTTCGGGTCGCCAAAATCGTCGTGAAGCAAGCCGAATCGAAGCTCTTGTTGTTGTGCTCGTTTAGGTGAGTTCTAGGACCCCTCTTTTACTTGTTTTCAAATGATTTGGGGCTGGAAAACATCTGTAATCGAGTTTTTCGTACGTGTGTAAGTTGACCCGTTTGTGTATGTGTATGTATATGTATGACGCGATTGTGACTTGATTTCTTGCTTGGTTGTGCTTGAATGATGTTATGGTATGCATCTCTAAGGTTTAGGATGGTCGATTTAGGCTTAAAATGGGTTTAGATGAGTTTGGAGGCCGAAAACCCTCGGCTGCAGTCGGGTTGAACTGCATTCTGCATCAGTTAGGGTTAGGCGACCGACTGGAGGCCGAATGGAGGCCATGCGGCCGATTAGGGTGCGATTGGGGTCCATTCGCACGATTGGGGTTCATTCGCACGACTGGAGGGCCAGTCGCATGGGGGTCATGCGACTGAAGGTCCATTCGCACGACTGAAAGTCCAGTCGCATAGGTGCTCATCTGCATTGTCCATTCGCACGACTGGATGTTCATTCGCATAGGTGTTCATCCGTATTAGTTCATTCTCATGATGTTCAGTCGCATGGAGGCAATGCCACTGAAGGGTGTCCATACGCCTGAATAGGGCTGTTGAACCCGAGGAAGGTGTAGATTGACTTCTGACTTTCGGGGGAAGGTGCAGATGTAAGTGTTGATGTAAAGGTTCCCATAAGAGTTTTTAAGATGATTATCGAGGTCTTAGAGGCACGTTGGGCATGATGAGGGTGAGGATGTTTTACGTTATGTATGTATGATGTTGCCATGTGTGATGTGATGTTGATGCATGTTTATGTTCCTTAATGTGATGTATAATATCTTTCCTGTGGCTTTACTTGTTATGATGAATGAACGAAGTATTATGTAACGTAAAGTGAAAGATAAAGAAAGAGGAACATGATGAATGAATGCATGTGTTAATGAACGAATGAAACGTCTTGCACACATCGGATACGGGGTCCCTCTTGGTGATTGACCCTAAATGTAGAACCTCTACCGCTCACCCCTAGTACTGTGGCATACGTTTAGCTGTCATTCGTTGACTTCGGCCCAGTAGCTAAGACTGATGGTTACTCCTAGTACCGTGGCATACGTTTAGCTGTCATTCGTTGACTTCGGCCCGGTAGCTACGACTAACCGGGGTGTAGCACATGGTATTGGTTTGGGATGATGTCCGATGCGCAAGTAAGGTAATGAAAGAAGGAATGAACGAATGAGAAGATAATAATGATATTATCTATGTGTACGTATGATGTGTGATCATGTAAAAGTACGAACGTTTTATATGAAAGTAAAGTATGTTTATTTATAAAACTAGAACTCACTCAGCAACGCTGACTTTGATGTGTTTCCAGTTGGCAGGTAATGATTGCTGAGGATGGCACGGGCGACTACTCAGCTCTTTTGGGATGGCATTCTTTTGATTAATGTTTTTGCATTGTAATGCGAACAAACTATTTTTTTTGTAATGAATGTTGTATTAGTTTGCAAAAGCATTTACAAGGAAATGAAAGTTTGTTTTAGTTTTCCGCTGCGATTTATTAAATACTAATGTAATTATACGTTTTATGTGCGATGAGAACCCAGCTGTAAGCATCCCGGGAACGGGGCCTTACAATCCGCATTTGTTGTTGTTCATCCGCATTGGTTACTGTTCATCCGCATTTGTCTAACACTCATCCGCATTTGCCAACACTTAGGCAAAATGCTCATCCGCATTGGCTGTACTCATCCTCATTGGTTACAGTCATCCGCATTGACTTACTTTGTTCATCCGCATTGGCTATACTTAGCCAATGCTTATCCGCATTGGTACAGTCATCCGCATTTGGTCGCCGCATTTGTCCAGACTTAGTCAAATGCTCATCCACATTGACTCTTCCCCATCCGCATTGGTCCGGACTTGGTCAAATGCTCACCCGCATTGACTATTACTCATCCGCATTGGTTTCTAACACTTAGACCAATTTTGAACTTAACCCAATCGGAACTGAAACTGCATAATCATACTATAACCACTATTTTCATGCTCTAAGCTTAGATCTTACCTTCTAAGCCCTCGATTCAACATATAACAAGAACATGAACACACATAACATCATAACATCGTCAAACACGCATGAAAAACATACGGGTCCGAGTCCCAGATCAGTAAAACATATAGATTTGTATTCCCAGCCCGAAAATCGTTTGAAAACATGTAAATGAGGGGTTCTAGAACTCACCTTAACAGCTCTTGAGCAGGACTTCTTCCAACTCGTCTGAATTTGAGTTCAACCGCCTAAAAACTCACTAAAACACACACCCGAACACAGGCAAACACATATAAGCACACAAACAAGATAAGGCCAGCTTCAAACACTTAAAATTTCGGGTTTCTTACCTTGAATTCACTTCTTCAGCCATGTTTCTTCCAAAATCCGAATTCTGCACTTTCTCTCTCTAGAATTCTGCTGAATTGAGAGTTGTGGGAAAGTAGTGGGCGGCCATGCCCACTTTACACCAACTTTTCAACCCTTTTTGTCCTTTTGGCACTTTTTACCCTTCAACTTGGGTAAAATATCTTTTCCCCCTTTTTCTTCACTTTATTCTCTCTTTATTTAAATAAATGAAAGATCCGGGTGTTACAAGAAACAATAAACTACTTGTAATCACTAAAAAGAATCGAGAATCGAATTACACTAAAGGAATGAAAGTAATCGGACTTTAAACAAGAAACTCTATGCGTGATCGATAAAAACAAGCCAAATCAAAGTAACATGATTAAGTACATAAGATTTAATTGCATTTTAATTAAAATCGTGCATCTAGAGATAGGTGTATTAAAGTATTCATGAACCATTAACAAAATAAATAGAATACAATCCGGCCATATAAAGACATTAACAACAATAGTTCTTGCGTGGATAAATTTTTCCTTTTTGTAACACCATCTAATGCTATGACTTTTTGATTCTAAAGCCCTCTGAACACACGAGTGAACCAATTTAATCATATATGATTGTAAGCATCAATATAATCACACTAATTAAAAAATATTGGAACATAGTATCTATTATACAAATCGAGACAAAACCGAACACAAAAACACACGATTGAGCCGTAGTATAATTACAACGATGCACAAACTCATCGAGAACTTTCCACAACCAATTTTAGACACTACTACCTCAAAAATCCACCGAATCAATAAAAATGATAATTGTTGATTCGAATAAAATTTTATTAGCCTTTAGGAAAAGAAATCGGTGTAAAGAACCAATAAAATACTCGGATTCACTCAAAAAGAATCAAGAATCAATTACACAGGAGAATGAAAGTAATCGGACTTTAAACAAGACACCCTATGCGTGATCAATAATAACAAGCCAAATAAAAGTAACATGATTAAGTACATAAGATTTAATTGCATTTTAATTAAAATCATGCAACTAGAGATAGGGTGTATTAAAGTATTAATCAAAACTTAGCAAAATAAATAGAAAATGATCTAGCCATACAAAGTAATCAAACAACAATAGTTCTTGCATGGATAGGTTTTTCCTTTTCATAACACCCTCTAATGCTATGAAGTTTTGATTCTCAAGCCCTCTAAATACACTCGTGAACCAAATTAGTCATATCTGATTGTAAGCATCAATAGAATCACACTAATTAATATAAAATGGAACGTAGTATCTATTAAAAAATCGAAACCAAACCCAAACACAAAACACCACAATTGTGCCGTAGTATAATTACAATGATGCCCAAACTCATCGAGGACTTTCCACAACCAACTTTAGACACTACTACCTCAAAAATCCACCGAATCAATCAAAATGATTATTGTTGATTCGAATAAAACATTATTGGTCTTAAGGAAAGGAAATCCGGTGTAAAGAAACAATAAACTACTTGTAATAACTAAAAAGAATCGAGAATCGAATTACACTAAAGAATGAAAGTAATCGGACTTTAAACAAGAAACTCTATGCGTGATCGATAAAAACAAGCCAAATCAAAGTAACATGATTAAGTACATAAGATTTAATTGCATTTTAATTAAAATCGTGCATGTAGAGATAGGTGTATTAAAGTATTCATGAACCCTTAACAAAATAAATAAAAAACAATCCGGCCATATAAAGACATTAAACAACAATAGTTCTTGCGTGGATAAATTTTTCCTTTTTGTAACACCATCTAATGCTATGACTTTTTGATTCTAAATCCCTCTGACCACATGAGCGAACCAATTTAATCATATATGATTTTCAGCATCAATATAATCACACTAATTAAAAAAATTGGAACATAGTATCTATTATACAAATCGAGACAAAACCCAAACACAAAAACACACCATTGAGCCCTAATATAACTACACTCATGCCCAACTCAATGAGAACATTCCACAACTAACTTTAGACACTATTAGCTCAAAAATCCATAGAATCAATAAAAATGATAATTGTTGATTTGAATAAAACTTTATTAGTCTTTAGGAAAGGAAATCAGGTCTATAGAAACATTAAACTACTTGTATTCACTCAAAAAGAATCGAGAATCAAATTACACTCGAGTAATGAAAGTAATCGGACTTTAAAAAAGACACCCTATGCGTGATCAATAATAACAAGCCAAATAAAAGTAACATGATTAAGTACATAAGATTTAATTGCATTTTAATTAAAATCATGCAACTAGAGATAGGGTGTATTAAAGTATTAATGAAAACTTATCAAAATAAATAGAAAATGATCTAGCCATACAAAGTAATCAAACAACAATAGTTCTTGCATGGATAGGTTTTTCCTTTTCATAACACCCTCTAATGCTATGAAGTTTTGATTCTCAAGCCCTCTAAACACACTCGTGAACCAAATTAATCATATCTGATTGTAAGCATCATTAGAATCACACTAATTAATATAAAATGGAATATAGTTTATATTACAAAAATCGAGACCAAACCAAAACACAAAACACCATGATTGAGCCGTAGTATAATTACAGTGATGCCCAAACTCATCGAGAACTTTCCACAACCAATTTTAGACACTACGACCTCAAAAATCCACCGAATCAATAAAAATGATAATTGTTTATTTGAATAAAATTTTATTAGCTTTTAGGAAAAGAAATCGGGTGTAACGAACCAATAAAATACTCGGATTCACTCAAAAAGAAACAAGAATCAAATTACACAGGAGGAATTAAAGTAATCGGACTTTAAACAAGTCACCCTATGCGTGATCAATAATAACAAGCCAAATAAAAGTAACATGATTAAGTACATAAGATTTAATTGCATTTTAATTAAAATCATGCAACTAGAGATAGGAGTATTAATGAAAACTTAGCAAAATAAATAGAAAATGATCTAGCCATACAAAGTAATCAAACAACAATAGTTCTTGCATGGATAGGTTTTTCCTTTTCATAACACCCTCTAATGCTATGAAGTTTTGATTCTCAAGCCCTCTAAATACACTCGTGAACCAAATTAGTCATATCTGATTGTAAGCATCTATAGAATCACACTAATTAATATAAAATGGAACGTAGTATCTATTATAAAAATCGAGACCAAACCCAAACACAAAACACCACAATCGAGCCGTAGTATAATTACAATGTTGCCCAAACTCATCGAGGACTTTCCACAACCAACATTAGACACTACTACCTCAAAAATCCACCGAATCAATCAAAATGATTATTGTTTATTCGAATAAAACATTATTGGTCTTAAGGAAAGGAAATCGGGTGTAAAGAAACAATAAACTACTTGTAATCATTAAAAAGAATCGAGAATCGAATTACACTAAAGGAATGAAAGTAATCGGACTTTAAACAAGAAACTCTATGCGTGATCGATAAAAACAAGCAAAATAAAAGTAACATGATTAAGTACATAAGATTTAATTGCATTTTAATTAAAATCGTGCATCTAGAGATAGGGTATTAAAGTATTCATGAACCCTTAACAAAATAAATAAAAACAACCCGGCCATATAAAGACATTAAACAACAATAGTTCTTGCGTGGATAAATTTTTCCTTTTTGTAACACCATCTAATGCTATGACATTTTGATTCTAAAGCCCTCTCAACACATGAGTGAACCAATTTAATCATATATGATTGTAAGCATCAATATAATCACACTAATTAAAAAAATTGGAACATAGTATCTATTATACAAATCGAGACAAAACCCAAACACAAAAACACACCATTGAGCCCTAATATAATTACACTCATGCCCAAACTCAATGAGAACATTCCACAACTAACTTTAGACACTATTAGCTCAAAAATCCATAGAATCAATAAAAATGATAATTGTTGATTTGAATAAAACTTTATTAGCCTTTAGGAAGGAAATCACGTCTATAGAAACATTAAACTACTTGTATTCACTCAAAAAGAATCAAGAATCAAATTACACTCGAGTAATGAAAGTAAACAGACTTTAAACAAGAAACCCTATGTGTGATCAATAAAAACAAGCCAAATCAATGTAACATTATTAAGTACATAAGATTTAATTGCATTTTAATTAAAATCGTGCAATTAGAGATAGTTGTATTAAAGAATTCATGAAAAATTAGCAAAATAAATAGATAACGATCTAGCCATACAAAAACAACAAACAACAATAATTCTTGCATGGATAGATTTTTCCTTTTCATAACACCCTCTAATGCTATGAAGTTTTGATTCTCAAGCCCTCTAAACACACTCGTGAACCAAATTAATCATATCTGATTGTAAGCATCATTAGAATCACACTAATTAATATAAAATGGAATATAGTTTATATTACAAAAATCGAGACCAAACCAAAACACAAAACACCATGATTGAGCCGTAGTATAATTACAGTGATGCCCAAATTCATCGAGAACTTTCCACAACCAATTTTAGACACTACTACCTCAAAAATCCACCGAATCAATAAAAATGATAATTGTTTATTTGAATAAAATTTTATTAGCCTTTAGGAAAAGAAATCGGGTGTAAAGAACCAATAAAATACTCGGATTCACTCAAAAAGAAACAAGAATCAAATTACACAGGAGAATGAAAGTAATCGGACTTTAAACAAGTCACCCTATGCGTGATCAATAATAACAAGCCAAATAAAAGTAACATGATTAAGTACATAAGATTTAATTGCATTTTAATTAAAATCATTCAACTAGAGATAGGAGTATTAATGAAAACTTAGCAAAATAAATAGAAAATGATCTAGCCATACAAAGTAATCAAACAACAATAGTTCTTGCATGGATAGGTTTTTCCTTTTCATAACACCCTCTAATGCTATGAAGTTTTGATTCTCAAGCCCTCTAAATACACTCGTGAACCTAATTAGTCATATCTGATTGTAAGCATCAATAGAATCACACTAATTAATATAAAATGGAACGTAGTATCCATTATAAAAATCGAGACCAAACCCAAACACAAAACACCACAATTGAGCCGTAGTATAATTACAATGATGCCCAAACTCATCGAGGACTTTCCACAACCAACATTCGACACTACTACCTCAAAAATCCACCGAATCAATCAAAATGATTATTGTTGATTCGAATAAAACATTATTGGTCTTAAGGAAAGGAAATCGGGTGTAAAGAAACAATAAACTACTTGTAATCACTAAAAAGAATCGAGAATCGAATTACACTAAAGGAATGAAAGTAATCGGACTTTAAACAACAAACTCTATGCGTGATCGATAAAAACAAGCCAAATCAAAGTAACATGATTAAGTACATAAGATTTAATTGCATTTTAATTAAAATCGTGCATCTAGAGATAGGTGTATTAAAGTATTCATGAACCCTTAACAAAATAAATAAAAACAATCCGGCCATATAAAGACATTAAACAACAATAGTTCTTGCGTGGATAAATTTTTCCTTTTTGTAACACCATCTAATGCTATGACTTTTTGATTCTAAAGCCCTCTGAACACATGAGTGAACCAAATTAATCATATATGATTGTAATCATCAATATAATCACACTAATTAAAAAAAATTGGAACATAGTATCTATTATACAAATCGAGACAAAACCCAAACAGAAAAACACACGATTGAGCCCTAATATAATTACACTGATGCCCAAACTCAATGAGAACATTCCACAACTAACTTTAGACACTATTAGCTCAAAAATCCATAGAATCAATAAAAATGATAATTGTTGATTTGAATAAAATTTTATTGGCCTTTAGGAAAGGAAATCAGGTCTATAGAAACATTAAACTACTTGTATTCACTCAAAAAGAATCGAGAATCAAATTACACTCGAGTAATGAAAGTAAACAGACTTTAATCAAGAAACCCTATGTGTGATCAATAAAAACAAGCAAAATCAATGTAACATTATTAAGTACATAAGATTTAATTGCATTTTAATTAAAATCATGCAATTAGAGATAGTTGCATTAAAGACTTCATAAAAAATTAGCAAAATAAATAGATAACGATCTAGCCATACAAAAACAACAAACAACAATAATTCTTGCATGGATAGATTTTTCCTTTTCATAACACCCTCTAATGCTATGAAGTTTTGATTCTCAAGCCCTCTAAACACACTCGTGAACCAAATTAATCATATCTGATTGTAAGCATCATTAGAATCACACTAGTTAATATAAAATGGAACATAGTATCTATAAAATCGAGACCAAACCCGAACACAAAACCACACAATTGAGCGTAGTATAATTACAATGATGCCCAAACTCATCGAGAACTTTCCACAACCAATTTTAGACACTACTACCCCAAAAATCCACCGAATCAATAAAAATGATAATTGTTTATTTGAATAAAATTTTATTAGCCTTTAGGAAAAGAAATCGGGTGTAAAGAACCAATAAAATACTCGGATTCACTCAAAAAGAATCAAGAATCAAATTACACAGGAGGAATGAAAGTAATCGGACTTTAAACAAGTCACCCTATGCGTGATCAATAATAACAAGCCAAATAAAAGTAACATGATTAAGTACATAAGATTTAATTGCATTTTAATTAAAATCATGCAACTAGAGATAGGAGTATTAATGAAAACTTAGCAAAATAAATAGAAAATGATCTAGCCATACAAAGTAATCAAACAACAATAGTTCTTGCATGGATAGGTTTTTCCTTTTCATAACACCCTCTAATGCTATGAAGTTTTGATTCTCAAGCCATCTAAATACACTCGTGAACCAAATTATTCATATCTGATTGTAAGCATCAATAGAATCACACTAATTAATATAAAATGGAACGTAGTATATATTATAAAAATCGAGACCAAACCCAAACACAAAACACCACAATTGAGCCGTAGTATAATTACAATGATGCCCAAACTCATCGAGAACTTTCCACAACCAATTTTAGACACTACTACCTCAAAAATCCACCGAATCAATCAAAATGATTATTGTTGATTCGAATAAAACATTATTGGTCTTAAGGAAAGGAAATCGGGTGTAAAGAAACAATAAACTACTTGTAATCACTAAAAAGAATCGAAAATCGAATTACACTAAGGAATGAAAGTAATCGGACTTTAAACAAGAAACTCTATGCGTGATCGATAAAAACAAGCCAAATCAAAGTAACATGATTAAGTACATAAGATTTAATTGCATTTTAATTAAAATCGTGCATCTAGAGATAGGTGTATTAAATTATTCATGAACCCTTAACAAAATAAATAGAAAACAATCCGGCCATATAAAGACATTAAAAACAATAGTTCTTGCGTGGATAAATTTTTCCTTTTCGTAACACCATCTAATGCTATGCATTTTTTATTCTAAAGCCCTCTGAATGCACGAGTGAACCAATTTAATCATATCTCATTGTAAGCATCATCAGAATCACCCTAATTAATAAAAATTGGAACATAGTATCTATTATACAAATCGAGACCAAACCCAATCACAAAAACACACGATTGAGCCCTAACATAATTACACTGTTGTCCAAACTCATTGAGAACATTCCACAACTAACTTCAGACACTACTAGCTCAAAAATCCATCGAATCAATAAAAATGATAATTGTTGATTCGAATAAAACTTTATTAGCCTTTAGGAAAGGAAATCAGGTGTAAAGAAACAATAAAATACTCGTATTCGCTTAAAAATAAACGAGAATCAAATTACACTGGAGGAATGAAAGTAATCGGACTTTAAACAAGAAACCCTATGCGTCATTGATAAAAACAAGCCAAATCAAAGTAACATGATTAAGTACATAAGATTTAATTGCATTTTAATTTAAGTCATCTAACTAGAGATAGGGTGTAATAAAGTATTCATGAAAACTTAGCAAAATAAATAGAAAACGATGTAGCCATACAAAGACATCAAACAACAATAGTTCTTGCAAGTGTAGGTTTTTCCTTTTCGTAACACCCTCTAATGCTATGAAGTGTTGATTCTCAAGCCCTCTAAACACACTCATGAAACAATTTAATCATATCTGATTATAAGCATCATTAGAATCACACAAATTAATATAAAATGTAACATAGTATCTATTATACAAATCAAGACCAAACCCAAACACAAAACCACACGATTGAGCACTAGTATACTTACATTGATGCCCAAACTCATCAAGAACTTTCTACAACCAACTTTAGACACTACTACCTCAAAAATCCACCGAATCAATAAAAATGATAATTGTTTATTCGAATAAAACTTTATTAGTCGTTAGGTGTAACACCCGGATATTTATTATTTTGAAGCCGGTGAAGACAGAAAAGAAAATAAAGTCCAAAAGTCGAGGGACCAAACCCGCCAACGAAGAAAAGTTGGGAAATGTGGTGACATATGTAGGGAGAGGGCAGCCCACTCTCCCCACACTCACATTTCAGCTCACAAAGAGGGGAATATAGAGAAAGAGGAGAAAAGAGGAAAAGTGTTGGTTCGGGTCGGTTCGGGTCGGTTCGGGTCGCCAAAATCGTCGTGAAGCAAGCCGAATCGAAGCTCTTGTCATTGTGCTCATTTAGGTGAGTTCTAGGACCCCTCTTTTACTTGTTTTCAAATGATTTGGGGCTGGAAAACATCTGAAATCGAGTTTTTCGTATGTGTGTAAGTTGACCCGTTTGTGTATGTGTATGTATATGTATGACGCGATTGTGACTTGATTTCTTGCTTGGTTGTGCTTGAATGATGTTATGGTATGCATCCCTAAGGTTTAGGATGGTCGATTTAGGCTTAAATTGGGTTTAGATGAGTTTGGGGGCCGAAAACCCTCGGCTGCAGTCGGGTTGAACTGCATTCTGCATCAGTTAGGGCTAGGCGACCAACTGGAGGCCGAATGGAGGCCATACGGCCGATTAGGGTGCGATTGGGATCCATTCGCACGATTGGGTTTCATTCGCATGACTGAAGGGCCAGTCGCATGGTGGTTATGCGACTGAGGGTCCATTCGCACGACTGGATGTTCATTCGCATAGGTGTTCATCCGTATTAGTTCAATCGCATGATGTTCAGTCGCATGGAGGCAATGCGACTGAAGGGTGTCCATACGCCCGAATAGGGCTGTTGAACCCGAGGAAGGTGTAGATTGACTTCTGACTTTCGGGGGAAGGTGCAGATGTAAGTGTTGATGTAAAGGTTCCCATAAGAGTTTTTAAGATGATTATCGAGGTCTTAGAGGCACGTTGGGCATGATGAGGGTGAGGATGTTGTACGTTATGTATGTATGATGTTGCCATGTGTGATGTGATGTTGATGCATGTTTATGTTCTTAATGTGATGTATAATATCTTTCCTGTGGCTTTACTTGTATGATGAATGAACGAAGTATTATGTAACGTAAAGTGAAAGATAAAGAAAGAGAACATGATGAATGAATGCATGTGTTAATGAACGAATGAAACGTTTTGCACACATCGTATAGGGGATCCCTCTTGGTGATTGACCCTAAATGTAGAACCTCTACCGCTCACCCCTAGTACTATGGCATACGTTTAGCTGTCATTCGTTGACTTCGGCCCAGTATCTAAGACTGATGGTTACTCCTAGTACCGTGGCATACGTGTAGCTGTCATTCGTTGACTTCGGCCGGTAGCTACGACTAACCGGGGTGTAGCACATGGTATTGGTTTGGGATGATGTCTGATGCGCAAGTAAGGTAATGAAAGAAGGAATGAACAAATGAAGAAGATAATAATGATATTATCTATGTGTACGTATGATGTGTGATCATGTAAAAGTACGAACGGTTTTATATGAAAGTAAAGTATGTTTTATTTATAAAACTAGAACTCACTCAGCAACGCTGACTTTGATGTGTTTCCAGTTGGCAGGTAATGATTGCTGAGGATGGCACGGGCGACTACTCAGCTCTTTTGGGATGGCATTCTTTGATTAATGTTGTTGCATTGTAATGCGAATAAACTATTTTTGTAACGAATGTTGTATTAGTTTGCAAAAGCATTTACATGGAAATGAAAGTTTGTTTTAGTTTTCCGCTGCGATTTATTAAATACTAATGTAATTATATGTTTTATGTGCGATGAGAACCCAGCTGTAAGCGTCCCGGGAACGGGCCTTACAAGTTGGTATCAGAGCCAAAGTTTAAGTGAAATGGGTCAATTTTCAGAATAAACCTAATCTTAAACTGAGAATGGGACGGAAAGGGAATGGGATGCCAAACTGAGTAGTTGCGTGCCATCAGGTATTTTCGTAAAGTTAACCGTTTTATGTGCGCATGGTATGTGTTATGTTTATATGTAGTTTAAATACTGATGTAGTCAGGACAGGTAATACTTGGGGTATGAAGAGTAAAGTAAGTGGCTAATCACAACTGGCCGGGACTTACTATACTTGACATAAACTGAGTTATTTCCTTGAATGACGGTGTTGGTGTTTGAATCTTTCAGTATGCGTGTGATGGCCGGAGGTAGTTCTTCGAAAGCTTCTAGGGGTGGAGGTCACGGTGCTGAACCGCGACCCAAGAGAGGGAGACCCAGAATTGAGAGGGTGGTTCATGAAGAACCAGATACCCCTCATCCGGAGGGTGGTGACGAAAGTGCCAATCTGAGTGCCTCAGTAAAGGAGGCTGTTGTAGAAGATGTACATCAGGTCATGCAGACGATCTTACCGTCTGTGGTGACCGAAGTTATTAAGGCTGTACGAGAAGGGGAAAGAAAAGAAAGAAACAGATCCTCTGGGGAACGGGAACAACCAGAGCCAGAAACGGTTCTATCTGATGATGAGGAGGAGAAGAGCCTGTGCATGAAATGGCACGAGGATGTAATTATGGGGCTTTTATGAGATGCAAGCCCCCTACTTTTGATGGAAACGGCACCGCTGCAGCTGCTCACCGGTGGGTGAGGGAAATGGAAGTTGTTCTCGATATCAGCGAGTGTCGAGAGGACCAAAAGGTGAAGTTTGCTACCCACTCTTTTGTGGATTCAGCTCTGTGCTGGTGGGACAACATTGTCCAAGCTGAGGGTAGTAGGGCCATTGGGAAAATGAAATGGCCTGAGCTGAGAATGTTGGTGATTGAGGAATTTTTTCCTCATCGGGAAATGGACAAGTTGGAAAGGGAGTTTTTACAGTTGGAGGCTGGAACCATGACACACCAGCAGTATACCACCAAGTTTAATGAAATGGCACGGCTTGTGCCTGATCAGGTGACGCCTCTGTCTCGGAAAATCAAGAGGTACATTCAAGGTTTACCGTGGATATTCGCCGGCATATGATCGCCGCCCGCCAAGCACGTTTAGGTCGGCGGTTGATTGGCAGGGAGGTTGTATGATGAGCGGGAGGTGGTGGTGACTGAAGCAAGTAAGAAGGGTGGTGGTGATCGGAACTGGAACGGGAAACGGTTTGGTCGGGGTGATGCCCCGATGGGTAACAAAAAGGCACGGGTGGATGAACGCCGGTGGTCACATCAAGTGCGGGGTCGAAAAGGTGTGGCAAGTGTGGAAGGGAGCACAGCGGGGAATGTAGGTTTGGGTCAAACTTGTGCTTCAAGTGTGGGAAGACAGGGCATATGGTGAAGGATTGCATGTCGAGCAAATGTTTTAACTGTGGGGAACTCGTCATATGAGCAAGATTGTAAGAAGTCGAGGACTGAGGGTTCAGGGTGAAGAAGACGGGAAGTGATGGACCGAGGGCGAGCGCCTGGGCGTTCACCATGACATAGGAGGAGGCTAGGACGGACCCTGACGTTGTGTCTGGTACGTTTCTAGTGAACCAGACTTTAGCTTCTGTGTTATTTGATTCGGGTGCTATTAAGAGTTTTATTTCTGCTGCTTTCTGTGCTAAGCTGCCTGTTAGTAGTAGACGTGTTGATGCGCCCTTTGATGTAGAAACTGCCACAGGTAAGTCTACCAGGATTTCTGAGATGATAGAGAAGTGTGATGTGGAACTTGAGGGTCACAAGTTTCCTGTTAGACCGTTTGTGATGACCTTGGGTGGTTTCGATTTGGTTCTTGGGATGGATTGGTTGGCGGATTTCGAGGCAAACATTGTGTGTCGCAAGAAGATGGTTCGGTTGACAGCGCCTGACGGAAGTTTGGTAACGGTTTATGGTGATCGGGTTACTACGATTCCGAAGGTCATCTCAATGGCGGTGGTGGGAAAGTGTATGAGGCGTGGATGTAGCGCCTACTTGGCTTATGTAAAGGATGTGGATACACCAACACCACAACTAGCCGATGTACCGGTTGTGTGTGACTTTCCAGACGTGTTCCCAGAAGACTTATCAGGAGTGTCACCTGACAGAGAAATTGAATTTCAGATTGATCTGATACCGGGTGCCCAACTTGTTGCCAAGGCCCCATATCGGTTGGCTCCAACCGAGATGAAAGAGTTGAGAGAGCAGTTGCGAGAGCTGCTTGATAAGGGGTTCATTAGACTGAGTATCTCTCCTTGGGGTGTTCCGGTCCTATTTGTAAAGAAGAAGGATGGTAGCATGAGGATGTGCATTGACTACCGCGAACTGAACAAGTTGACAGTGAAGAACCGCTACCCCTTACCGAGGATAGATGATTTGTTCGATCAGCTTCAGGGTGCTAGTTGGTTCTCGAGGATAGATCTTCGATCTGGTTATCATCAGTTGAAGGAGAAGGAGCAAGATATCCCTAAAACAGCTTTCCGTACGCGCTATGGCCATTACGAGTTTCTTGTCATGTCCTTTGGTTTGACCAACGCGCCAGCTGCTTTTATGGATCTGATGAACCGTGTGTGTCGGCCTATGTTGGATAAATAAGTGATTGTGTTTATTGATGATATCCTGATTTATTCGAAGAGTGAGATTGAGCATGCCGGTCACATTCAAGAGGTTCTAGAGACGTTGAGAAAGAAGAAATTGTATGCTAAATTCTCCAAGTGCGCATTTTGGTTGCGCGAAGTTCAGTTTTTGGGTCATGTGGTGAATCCTGACGGGATTATGGTTGACCCGGCGAAGGTGGAGGCGGTTATGCAGTGGAAGTCACCAAAGACGTCATCCGAGATTCGTAGTTTCTTGGGCTTGGCGGGCTACTATAGAAGATTCATCCAAGACTTCTCTATGATTGCTTCTCCACTAACTAAGTTGATGCGAAAGGATGTGAAATTTGTATGGGGTCAAGCTCAAGAGAAGGCGTTCGAAGAGCTGAAGGCAAGACTGACTCAAGCTCCTGTTCTGTCATTACCCGATGGAAGCGAAGATTTGGTGGTTTTTCTGATGCTTCCTACTCAGGGTTGGGGTGTGTGTTAATGCAGAGAGGGAAGGTTATAGCCTATGCATCTCGACAGTTAAAGGTTCATGAGGTCAATTATCCTACTCATGACTTGGAGCTAGCAGCCGTGGTCTTTGCATTGAAGATCTGGAGGCACTATCTCTACGGGACGAAGTGCACCATATTCACCGATCATAAAAGCTTGAAGTATTTCTTTGAGCAAAAGGATCTGAACATGAGGCAGAGGAGATGGTTGGAACTTATAAAGGATTATGATTGCGAGATCCATTACCATCCGGGCAAAGCTAATGTGGTGGCGGATGCCCTTAGCCGAAAAGAGAGGCCCGAACCGATTCGGGTGAAAGCTTATCAATTAATCATGACCTCCGATGTGATGAAGCAAGTTAAGGAGTTTCAAGATGAGGCATTGAAAGAAGATCACCTTAACTCGAAAAGAATGAGAGGTCTGGTTGGGGAATTGGGTGAAAACACACTCGGTGTTAGAACTCGATTCGGCCGTGTGTGGATTCCTCGTTTTGGGGATCTACGGGTGAAGATAATGGATGAAGCCCACAAGACTCGATACTCCATTCATCCTGGTGCCACGAAAATGTACCATGACATGAAGAAGGATTATTGGTGGCCGGGTATGAAGCGTGACGTGGTGGAGTATGTGAGTAAGTGCCTTACTTGCTTACAGGTGAAGGCAGAGCATCAAAAGCCGTATGGGAAGATACAACCTTTGGATATACCAGAATGGAAATGGGAGCACATCACCATGGACTTCATTACGAAGCTGCCGCGTACCCCGAAAGGGTACGATGCCATATGGGTGATAGTTGATCGTCTGACGAAGAGCGCTCATTTTCTACCGATCCGTGAGACGTATTCATCTGAGAGGTTGGCTGATCTGTTCATCAAGGAAATTGTAGCTCGTCATGGTGTGCCGGTGTCTATTGTGTCTGATCGTGACACTCGGTTTACATCTAAATTTTGGAAGAAATTCCACGACGCTATGGGGACGAGGTTACATATTAGCACAGCTTATCATCCCCAGACTGATGGTCAGTCAGAAAGGACCATTCAGACACTGGAAGACATGCTCCGGGCTTGTGTGATCGATTTTGGTGGAAGTTGGGATGACCACCTGCCGTTAGCTGAATTCTCATACAACAACAGCTATCATGCCAGTATTGGTATGCCACCATATGAGATGCTATACGGTAGGAGATGCAGAACACCCGTTTGTTGGGGTGATATTGTTCAGAAGGAATTGGGGAGCGTCGAGGTAATCGAGGCTACGACAGAGAAGCTTGAAAAGATTAAAGCCTTCATGAAGGCAGCCAAGGATAGACAGAAGTCGTATGCCGATAAGCAACGTAGGCCAATTGAGTTCCAGGTGGGTGACCGGGTTATGCTGAAGGTCTCGCCTTGGAAGGGTATTATTAGATTCAGAAAGCGGGGCAAGTTGAGCCCAAGATATATAGGCCCTTTCCGAATCATTGCTCGAGTAGGGGAGGTGGCCTATAGATTGGAGTTGCCAAATGAGTTAAGTGGGATTCACCCGACATTCCATGTATCTCATCTGAGAAAGTGTATAGCTGATGAAGACATGATTGTTCCATTGGAAGACATTGAAATAGATGAAAGGCTCAATTATGTGGAGCAACCGGTGGCAATCATCGATCGTAAAGAAAAGAGGCTAAGGAATAAAGTGGTTCCTCTTGTGCGTGTACAGTGGAAGCACAGGAAGGGATCCGAGTCAACGTGGGAGACTGAAGAAGAAATGAGACAACATTATCCATGTTTGTTCGACGAATAACAGGTTTCGGGGACGAAACCTATTTAAGGGGGGTGGACTTGTAACACCCGGATATTTATTAATTTGAAGCCGGTGAAGACAGAAAAGAAAATAAAGTCCAAAAGTCGAGGGAACAAACCCGCCAACGAAGAAAAGTTGGGAAATGTGGTGACATATGTAGGGAGAGGGCAGCCCACTCTCCCCACACTCACATTTCAGCTCACAAAGAGGGGAATAGAGAGAAAGAGGAGAAAAAGAGGAAAAGTGTTGGTTCGGGTCGGTTCGGGTCGCCAAAATCGTCATGAAGCAAGCCGAAATGAAGCTCTTGTCGTTGTGCTCGTTTAGGTGAGTTCTAGGACCCCTCTTTTACTTGTTTTCAAATGATTTGGGGCTGGAAAACATTTGAAATCGATTTTTTCGTATGTGTGTAAGTTGACCCGTTTGTGTATGTGTATGTATATGTATGACGCGATTGTGACTTGATTTCTTGCTTGGTTGTGCTTTAATGATGTCATGGTATGCATCCCTAAGGTTTAGGATGGTCGATTTAGGCTTAAATTGGGTTTAGATGAGTTTGGGGGCCGAAAACCCTCGGCTGCAGTCGGGTTGAACTGCATTCTGCATCAGTTAGGGCTAGGCGACCAACTGGAGGCCGAATGGAGGCCATACGGCCAATTAGGGTACGATTGGGGTCCATTCGCACGATTGGGGTTCATTCGCACGACTGGAGGGCCAGTCGCATGGGGGTTATAAGACTGAGGGTCCATTCGCACGACTGGATGTTCATTCGCATAGGTGTTCATCCGTATTAGTTCAATCGCATGATGTTCAGTCGCATGGAGGAAATGCGACTGAAGGGTGTCCATACGCCCGAATAGGGCTGTTGAACCCGAGGAAGGTGTAGATTGACTTCTGACTTTCGAGGGAAGGTGCAGATGTAAGTGTTGATGTAAAGGTTCCCATAAGAGTCTTTAAGATGACGATCGAGGTCTTAGAGGCTAAATATAGAACCTCTACCGCTCACCCCTAGTACTGTGGCATACGTTTAGCTGTCATTCGTTGACTTCGGCCCAGTAGCTAAGACTGATGGTTACTCCTAGTACCGTGGCATACGTTTAGCTGTCATTCGTTGACTTCGGCCCGGTAGCTACGATTAACCGGGGTGTAGCACATGGTATTGGTTTGGGATGATGTCCGATGCGCAAGTAAGGTAATGAAAGAAGGAATGAACAAATGAAGAAGATAATAATGATATTATCTATGTGTACGTATGATGTGTGAACATGTAAAAGTACGAACGGTTTTAGATGAAAGTAAAGTATGTTTTATTTATAAAACTAGAACTCACTCAGCAACGCTGACTTTGAGGTGTTTCCAGTTGGCAGGTAATGATTGCTGAGGATGGCACGGGCGACTACTCAGCTCTTTTGGGATGGCATTCTTTGATTAATGTTTTTGCATTGTAATGCGAATAAACTATTTTTGTAACGAATGTTGTATTAGTTTGCAAAAGCATTTACATGGAAATGAAAGTTTGTTTTAGTTTTCCGCTGCGATTTATTAAATACTAATGTAATTATATGTTTTATGTGCGATGAGAACCCAGCTGTAAGCGTCCCGGGAACGGGGCCTTACATTAGGAAAGGAAATCAGATGTAAAGAAACAATAAACTACTCGTATCCACTAAAAAAGAATCGAGAATCGAATTACACTAGAGGAATGAAACTAATCAGACATCAAACAAGATTATGTACATAAAAGTTAATCGCATTTTAATTAAAATAATGCAAGTTGACATAGGGTGTATTAAAGTATTCATGAAAACTTAGCAAAATAAATTGAAAACGATCTAGCCATACAAAGACATTAAACAACAATAGTTCTTGCATGGATAGGTTTTTCCTTTTGTACACCCTCTAATGCTATGAAATATTGATTCTTAAGCCCTCCAAACACACTCGTTAACCAATTTAATCATATCTGATTGTAAGCATTACTAGAATCACACTAATTAATAAAAAATGGAACATAGTATCTATTATATGTAACACCCGGTGATTTTAAGGTGAAAGAAAAGAAGGAAAATACATAAAACCCAAGTCTAGGGGTAAAAAGTGTCCAAAAGGAGAAAATGTTTGAAAAGTGTATGTAAAAGGTGGTATGGCCGCCCATATGTCACATACACCACTGATTTTCGGGTTTTAGAGAGAGAGAGAGTAGCTGGGAGTAGTAAATTCTCGGCTTTGAAGAAGAACAAGAAGAAAGAATTCGAATTCAAGGTAAGAATTCATGCATATGGTGCTCTTGACTGGTCTTATCCTTGGGTTTATGCTTATGTGTGTTTGTATGTGTTCGGGTATGTTTTTAGTGGGTTTCTAAGCGGTTGAATTCAATTTGCAAATGAGTTTGGAGAAAGCCATACTCAAAAGCTGCAAAGGTGAGTTCTAGGACCCCTCTTTTACTGATTTTTAACTGATTTTGGGGCTGAAAAAGCATGAAAGTATGTTTATACTAAACTGGGTTTCGGACCCGTACGCTTGAATGTGTGTATAATGATGTATTGATGTGATGTATGACTATGTTCATGCTTGATGATGTATGATTGTGTTTCTAAGGCTTAGAGGGTAAGATTTACGCTTAGAACCTGATGAATGGTGCATGGAAATCGAATATGATGTTTTAGACCCATTTGATAAGTTTTTAAATCAGCCTCAGTGTTTGGAAGTAAATGCGGATGGAAAGGGTTAATGCGGATGAACATTAACCAATGGGTAAGTTAATGCAGATGAAGTCAAATGCAGATGAACATTAACCAATGGGTAAGTCAATGCGGATGAACTCAAATGCTGATGAAGCCAATGCGGATAAACATTGACTAAGTGCATGAAATGCGGATGAGCATTTGACTAAGTCTGGGAAATGCGGATGAGGTATGTCAATGCGGATGAGCATTTGACTAAGTCTGGGAAATGGGGATGAGGTATGTCAATGCGGATGAGCATTTGACTAAGTCTGGGAAATGCGGATGAGGTATGTCAATGCGGATGAGCATTTGACTAAGTCTGGGAAATGCGGATGAGGTATGTCAATGCAGATGAGCATTTGACTAAGTCTGGGAAATGCGTATGAGGTATGTCAATGTGGATGAGGATTTCACTAAGTCTGGGAATGCGGATGAGGTATGTCAATGTGGATGAGCATTTGACTAAGTATATGAAATGCGGATGAAAAATGCGGATGAGTAAGTCAAATGCGGATGACAAATGCAGATGAGCTATAGCTAGTGCGGATGAACTATAGCAAATGTGGATGAAGCAAATCAAATGCGGATGAACAAGAGGGTCAACACGGATGAACACTTAGAATAAATTCTGACTTTTTGGTGAAAAAGGGAGTAATGTAGGCTTTGACCTAGGAGATTCCCGGGGTTTAAGTAAGTTGACTTTTAGGGTCATAGATGGTATGATGGGCATGTATTGTTATGTGATTGATGTTTATGATCATGATGATGATGATGTTGCATGGTTATACATGATGTATGTTATGTATGTATGATGCCATGCATGATGATGTATGAATGATATGTTTATGTTCCTTATGATGATGTATGCTTATCTTTCCCATGCTTTTACGTGTTATGATAATGAATGAACGAAGTGTTATGTAACGTAAAGCGAAAGATAATGAAAGAGGAACATGATGATGAATGCATGCATTAATGAATGAATGAATGTTAGAAAGGCTTGCAAGCAAATGTATGGAGGTGTGCACCCGTTGTAGGTGTTAGCTCAATGGTGTGCGGGTTAGCTACTCCAAAGGATGCACATTGGGGTCTTTCTTTGTGATTGACCATATGGATGAACCATTGTTGCGTGTCTTAGGTACTGTGACCAACTGGTGCTGGTGCTGGGCACCACCGATGAAGGTCTTTAATAGGCTTAGGTCCAGTATCAAGAGCATGAAGGGCATAGCATATGACAATGGTACACCTGAACTTTACCTTAGGTACACCAACACCACAACTGTCTGATGTATCTGTGATCAATAAAAACAAGCCAAATCAAAGTAACATTATTAAGCACATAAGATTTAATTGCATTTTAACTAAAATCATGCAATTAGAGATAGTTATATTAAAGTCTGGGAAATGCGGATGAGGTATGTCAATGCGGATGAGCATTTGACTAAGTCTAGGAAATGGGGATGAGGTATGTCAATGCGGACGAGCATTTGACTAAGTCTGGGAAATGCGGATGAGGTATGTCAATGCGGATGAGCATTTGACTAAGTCTGGGAAATGCGGATAAGGTATGTCAATGCGGATGAGCATTTGACTAAGTCTAGGAAATGCAGATGAGGTATGTCAATGCGGATGAGCATTTGACTAAGTCTGGGAAATGCGGATAAGGTATGTCAATGCGGATGAGCATTTGACTAAGTCTGGGAAATGGGGATGAGGTATGTCAATGCGGATGAGCATTTGACTAAGTCTGGGAAATGCGGATGAGGTATGTCAATGCGGATGAGCATTTGACTAAGTCTGGGAAATGCGGATGAGGTATGTCAATGCGGATGAGCATTTGACTAAGTCTGGGAAATGCGTATGAGGTATGTCAATGCGGATGAGGATTTCACTAAGTCTGGGAAATGCAGATGAGGTATGTCAATGTGGATGAGCATTTGACTAAGTATATGAAATGCGGATGAAAAATGCGGATGAGTAAGTCAAATGCGGATGACAAATGCAGATGAGCTATAGCTAGTGCGGATGAACTATAGCAAATGTGGATGAAGCAAATCAAATGCGGATGAACAAGAGGGTCAACACGGATGAACACTTAGAATAAATTCTGACTTTTTGGTGAAAAAGGGAGTAATGTAGGCTTTGACCTAGGAGATTCCCGGGGTTTAAGTAAGTTGACTTTTAGGGTCATAGATGGTATGATGGGCATGTATTGTTATGTGATTGATGTTTATGATCATGATGATGATGATGTTGCATGGTTATACATGATGTATGTTATGTATGTATGATGCCATGCATGATGATGTATGAATGATATGTTTATGTTCCTTATGATGATGTATGCTTATCTTTCCCATGCTTTTACGTGTTATGATAATGAATGAACGAAGTGTTATGTAACGTAAAGCGAAAGATAATGAAAGAGGAACATGATGATGAATGCATGCATTAATGAATGAATGAATGTTAGAAAGGCTTGCAAGCAAATGTATGGAGGTGTGCACCCGTTGTAGGTGTTAGCTCAATGGTGTGCGGGTTAGCTACTCCAAAGGATGCACATTGGGGTCTTTCTTTGTGATTGACAATATGGATGAACCATTGTTGCGTGTCTTAGGTACTGTGACCACCTGGTGCTGGTGCTGGGCACCACCGATGAAGGTCTTTAATAGGCTTAGGTCCAGTATCAAGAGCATGAAGGCATAGCATATGACAATGGTACACCTGAACTTTACCTTAGGTACACCAACACCACAACTGTCTGATGTATCTGTGATCAATAAAAACAAGCCAAATCAAAGTAACATTATCAAGTACATAAGATTTAATTGCATTTTAATTAAAATCATGCAATTAGTGATAGTTATATTAAAGTCTGGGAAATGCGGATGAGGTATGTCAATGCAGATGAGCATTTGACTAAGTCTGGGAAATGGGGATGAGGTATGTCAATGCAGATGAGCATTTGACTAAGTCTGGGAAATGCGGATGAGGTATGTCAATGCGGATGAGCATTTGACTAAGTCTGGGAAATGCGGATAAGGTATGTCAATGCGGATGAGCATTTGACTAAGTCTAGGAAATGCAGATGAGGTATGTCAATGCGGATGAGCATTTGACTAAGTCTGGGAAATGCGGATAAGGTATGTCAATGCGGATGAGCATTTGACTAAGTCTGGGAAATGCGGATAAGGTATGTCAATACGGATGAGCATTTGACTAAGTATATGAAATGCGGATGAGTAAGTCAAATGCGGATCACAAATTCGGATGAACTATAGCTAATGCGAATGAACTATAGAAAACGCGGATGAAGCAAATCAAATGCGGATGAACAAGAGGGTCAATGCGGATGAACACTTAGAATAAATTCTGACGTTTTTGTGAAAAAGGGAGTAATGCGGATGAGGTATGTCAATGCGGATGAGCATTTGACTAAGTCTGGGAAATGGGGATGAGGTATGTCAATGCGGATGAGCATTTGACTAAGTCTGGGAAATGCGGATGAGGTATGTCAATGCGGATGAGCATTTGACTAAGTCTGGGAAATGGGGATGAGGTATGTCAATGCGGATGAGCATTTGACTAAGTCTGGGAAATGCGGATGAGGTATGTCAATGCGGATGAGCATTTGACTAAGTCTGGGAAATGCGGATAAGGTATGTCAATGCGGATGAGCATTTGACTAAGTCTAGGAAATGCAGATGAGGTATGTCAATGCGGATGAGCATTTGTAGGTGTTAGCTCAACGGTGTGCGGGTTAGCTACCCCAAAGGATGCATATTGGGGTCTTTCTTTGTGATTGACCATATGGATGAACCATTGTTGCGTGTCTTAGGTACTGTGACCACCTGGTGTTGGGCAACACCGATGAAGGTATTTTATAGGCTTAGGTCCAGTATCATGAGCATGAAGGGCATAGCATATGACAATGGTACACTTGAAATTTACCTTAGGTACTGTGACCACTTGGTGCTGGGCACCACCGATGAAGGTCTTTTATAGGCTTAGGATTATCATGACCATGAATGGTAAAGTTCATGGTTATGATGAAAGTAATGAATGAAATGATGAATGAATGAAAGTATGAACGAAAGAATGATGAAGATAATAATTACATTATCTGTATGTATGTATGATGTATGATCACGAACGAATGTAAAATATAATATGTTTTTAAGAGAAAGAATGGTTTTATGAAAGAAAAGTAAGTTTTATTATAAAACTAGAACTCACTCAACAACGCTGACTTTTATTTGTTTCCAGTTGGCAGGTAATGTTGCTGAGGATGGCACGAGATAGCTGCTCAGCTCTTTTGGATGGCATCCATTTATTCAAAGCTTTTGTGATGTAATACAACAAATGTAATTTTGTAACCGACAAATGATGCATTATTTTGGGAAAGTTTTTATGATGAAATGAAATGTCATTTTTTAAATGTTTCCACTGTGAATCTTTATGTAAAGAAAGTATAAATGGGTGTTTTATGTGCAATAATTGAGTAGCTGTAAGCGTCCCGGGAACGGGGCCTTACAAGTTGGTATCAGAGCCAAAGTTTAAGTGAAATGGGTAAAATTTTCAAATTAATTCTTAACTTAAACTGAGAATGGGACGGAAAGGGATGCCAATCTGAGTAGTTGCATGCCATGAGGTATTTTCATAGAGATAACTGGTTTTATGTGTGCGTGGTATGTGGTTATGTGTTGTATGCAGATTTAAATACTGATGTAGTCAGGACAGGTAATGCTTAGGGTATGAAGAGTAAAGTAAGTGGCTAATGACAACTGGCCACTGTAATTAGGGACTTACTATACTTGCCATAAACTGAGCCGTTTCCTTGAATGACCGTATTAGTGTTTAAATCTTTTAGTGTGAGTTAGAGGATGGGCGGTGGTAGATCATCTAAAGTGTGGAGTGGTGGCGGACGTGGTGTTGAACCACGGGTTACGAGAGGAAAGACTAGGGCCGAAAAGGTGTTTCATGAAGAACTAGAAACCCCTCATCCGGAGGGTGGAGATGAGAGTGCTAATTTGAGAGCATTAGTGAAGGAGGAAGTTGTGGAGGAAGTGCATCAAGTCATGCAGACGATCCTACCGTTTGTGATGACTGAAGTGATAAAGGCAGTTAGAGAAGGGGAGAGAAGGGAAAGGAGTAGACCTACGGGCGAAAGAAGACAGCCCGAGACTAAGACGGTTCCATCTGATGATGAAGAAGAGGAAGAAGCAGAGCCTGTGCACGTGGCGGTACGAGGCTGTAACAACGGGGTGTTTATGAGGTGCAAGCCCCCTACTTTTGATGGTAATGGCACTACTGCTGCTGCTCACCGGTGGTTGAGGGAAATGGAGGCTGTACTCGATATCAGCGAGTGCCGAGAGGACTAGAAAGTTAAGTTCGCTACTCACTCTTTTGTAGACTCGGCTCTATGCTGGTGGGACAATATATTCCAAGCTGAGGGTAGTTAGGAGATCAGGAGAATGAGGTGGTCGGAGTTGAAGAAGTTGGTGATCGAGGAGTTTTGTCCTCACCGGGAAATGGACAAGGTCGAGAGCGAGTTTCCGCAACTGGAGGCGGTAACGATGACACACCATCAATACACCACCAAACTTAACGAAATGGCACGTCTGGTGCCGGATCAGGTGACACCTTTGTCTCGAAAGATCAAGAGGTACATTCAGGGATTGCCAACAGATATTCGCAGGCACATGATTGCCGCCCGATCGAGCACGTTTAGGTCGGTGGTGGATTTGGCGGGAAGGTTATATCACGAAAGGGCTGCGGTGGTGGTGGCTGAAGGTAGTCGGAAGGGTGGAGGTGATAGAAACTGGAATGGGAAGAGGTTTGGTTAGGGTGATGCCTCGACGGGTAAAAAGAAGGCAAGGGTGGACGACCGTCGTGTGGTCACGTCGGGTGCGAGTACCAAAAAGTGTGGTAGGTGTGGGAGAGAGCATAGTGGGGAATGTAGGTTTGGGTCAAACTTGTTCTTTAAATGTGGGAAGGCGGGGAACATGGACTGGGATTGTCGTATGGCCCAGTGCTTTAACTGTGGTGAAGAGGGTCATATGAATAGGGAGTGTAAGAAGCCAAGGGCCGAGGGTTCCGGGGCGAAGAAACTGGAGGTGAAGGACCAAGGGCGAGCGCTAGGACATTCACCATGACACAGGAGGAGGCTAGGACAGACCTTGACGTTGTGTCCGGTACGTTTCTAGTAAACCAAACTTTAGCTTCTATGTTATTCGATTCGGGTGCTAGTAAAATTTTTATTTCAACTACTTTCTGAGCTGAATAAGTTGAGAGTGAAGAACCGCTACCCCTTACCAAGAATAGATGATTTGTTCGATCAATTTCAAGGTGTTAGTTGGTTTTCAAGGATTGACCTTGGATCAGGCTATCATCAGCTTAAAGTGAAGGAGTAGGATATTCCTAAAACAAGTTTCCATACGTGCTATGGTCACTACGAGTTTCTTGTCATGTCTTTTGGTTTGACCAACGCGCCAGCTGCTTTTATGGATCTGATGAATTGGGTGTGTCAGCCGATGCTGGATAAGTCAGTGATTGTGTTCATTGATGATATCCTGATTTATTCGAAAAGCGAGGATGAGCATGCCGGTCACATTGAGGAGGTTTTGGAAACGTTGAGAAAGGAGAAGCTGTACGCCAAATTCTCCAAGTGTGCATTTTGGTTGCGGGAGGTTCAATTCTTGGGTCTTGTGGTGAATCCCGAGGGGAATATGGTGGACCCGGCTAAGGTGGAGGCGGGTATGCAATGGAAGTCCCCAAAGACGCCATCTGAGATTCGCAGTTTCTTGGGTTTGGCGGGTTACTACAGGAGTATCATTCAAGACTTCTCCAAGATCGCTTCTCCACTAACCAAGTTGACCCGAAAAGATGTGAAGTTCATATGGGGTCAACCTCAAGAGAAGGCGTTTGAAGAATTAAAGGTGAGGTTGACTCGAGCTCCCGTTCTGTCATTACCCGACGGGAGCAAAGATCTGGTGGTTTATTCTGATGCTTCTTACTCGGGTTTAGGGTGCGTGTTAATGCAAAGAGGGAAGGTTATAGCCTATGCGTCCAGACAGTTGAAGGTTCATAAGGACAACTACTATGACTTGGAGCTAGCAGCCGTGGTCTTTGTACTAAAGATTTGGAGGCACTATCTGTTGGATCTTATATGCCCAAGACACATATAAGATTGATGTGGTTATGTTGGACCAAAAGAACCAATGAGCCAAGATCAGAAAACCTCTAAGTCCCACATGGTATCACAACAACTGCTGAAAGCTTCATCAACAGTTTGACAAGTGCTGATGACTTCAACAGCTGAAGATCAAGTGCTGAAGACTTCAACAGCTGAAGAACTAAAGTGCTGAAGTACAACAGCTGAAGAACACAAGTACTGAAGCTGAACAGCTGAAGAACACAAGTACTGAAGCTGAACAGCTGAAGAACACAAGTGTTGAAGCTGACAGACCAAAGTACTGAAGTACAACAGCTGAAGAGTTTACAAGTGCTAAAGATCAACAACTGATGTACAAAGTCTGAAGACAAAGACTGAAAACATCAGCTGATGATATCTACTGAAGTCATCAGCTGATGAAACATCTGAAGGTCAAAGTCTGAAGATCAAGTACTGAAGCGTCAGTAGTTTGTCACAACTGCTGAAGAGTACTTCTTCAGTAGTTGTGATATCAGTAGTTTTATATTTCTAGTTTCAGTAGTTTTGTAAAAGACTGAAGAGCTTGTTCTTCAGTCGTTGTAGTTTCAGTAGTTTTATATTTTTCAGTAGTTATAACAACTGATAACACTTAGAACTTTTTGTAAGAAGATGTCAGCTGTTTTGACATCTTCAGTAGTAATAAATCTGTTAGATGTCACTATCAAGTGACATCAGCAGACGTCACTATCAAGTGACATCAGTAGACGTCACATCTCTTATATAAGAGGTGTCGACCTAATCATAATTGTGACATTCTGTTACCACGAAAGCGAATATTGAATGAAATATATTTGCAGATATTCTCTCTCTATAACCGTCTTTGTTCTTCATTGAATATGGTTTTGTTCTTGTGAATCGACTAATTCATTGTTTGAATTCCGCTGCAATACTCGTCAATCAATCAAACATAGATCACTGATCCTAACAAGTGGTATCAGAGCAGGTTAATCATTGATCGATCTAACAATTGATCATTGAAACTGCTAATTGATTTCTGTGTTTGATTGAATTAGCGCATTTGCAAGAACTGGTTATAGATTATTGAATTTCTGCCGCTTTCGTTCATTTATTTTGAGATCTTCTGGTTCAATTGGTTGTTGCGTTTTTGTTCTAAATCTGTTTTAGCTTAAACCGAATTTGATTGAATCCGAGATGACGACTCCTTCTAATGATCCTCACAATACCGGGTCCTCAACCAAGCCTCCGATGCTGGTTAGGACCGAGTATAACATATGGCAACGAAGAATGCTTCATCACCTGTCTGTTAACAGTTCAGGTTGTTGGACATCTGTGGTACATGGACCACATAAGCCTATGGTGAACAATCCGGAAACCAATCAAATGGTTCCGAAGAAGAAGGAACAATACTCTGATGAAGATCGGAAACTATTTGAGATTGATGCTAAAGCCCATGGAATTCTGGCCATGGCACTGCCTAATGAAATCTATTGAGGGCTTATGCATCATGAAACTGCTCATGATCTCTGGAATGCCCTGAAGGAACAATTCGGTGGCACTGATGAGGTCTTAGCAAACAATAGAGAGATCCTTGCCCAACAATATGAGACATTCTCTCATAGAAAGGGTGAGACACTGACTCAACAGTTTGAGCGCTTTTCCTGCTTGATATCTGAGCTGAAAATGGTGAAACAGGAATACACCAATAGCCAGATGAACAACAGATTCCTTAGATCACTGCCTGAGAGATGGGACACATACACTATTGTCCTACGCTCCAGTGCAAATCTAGAAGGCCTATCTCTCACCCAACTTCATGGGAAACTACTTACATTTGAAAGAGAGATAGAGCAGAAGAGGGAACTGTCCTCATCAGGAAAGCTCACTGATGAGTTTGTACCAGGCAACACTGCCTTGATTGGTCATGAGTAAGAATATGCTGCATCTGAAAACAATTATGATGAACATATTGATTTCTCTTCAAATAGTTCTGATCATGCATTTGTTGGTATTGAGAGTCACTCTGGCAGTAATAGTGACAATTTATGCTTCATCATGGATGATCTGAAAGGAATAGCTCATGATGATCTAGAAGAGATGGATATTCTGAGCCAGATGGCACTGATTAATATCAGATCTCAGAAGTTCTACAAGAGAACTGGCAGGAAATTTCCTGGACTCTCTGGCAAAACCAAAGTTGGTTTTGACAAGAGTAAGTTGAGGTGTCATAAATGCCAAAGGCTAGGACACTTTGCAAGAGAGTGTAGATCAACTGGATCTAACTCTTCTGCACCCTTTGTGACTTTTCCTAGTACTAGTCCACAAAACAGAGGGCAACATCCTGCTGGTTCTGGTCATTATTCACATCCTAGATCTCCTGCATACTTTGTTCCCCAGGGTCAAATGTCATATCCTTATCCCTGCTATTATGTGCCTCAACCAAATTCTGTTCAAGCTCCAATTGCACAACAACCACAAGCATTTCCTGAACCACAGCCTTCCCAATCTCATCAACAAACTCAACCTCAACAACACAGCTTCTTCACCCCAGGAGTTGTTGACTGGAGCAGTTTACCAGATGACATGTCTGGTCATGAACAACTGTTCTCAGGTGCTGGTCAACACGGTGGTGACAGTCCATTTGGAAATCTAGCTCTTATGGCTTTGGATTCTGCTGATACTTCATCCTCTAATGCCTCTACACCAAAGGTATCACAGGTATCCTCTGAGGCAAAAGCAAAATTATGTTCTGACACATGCATAGCAGCATTTGCATCTATTAGAGAAGCAAATGTAGCTTTAATCAACAAGAACATTGAGCTAGAACAAATAATTTCCAAAAACAAAGCTGAATTTGAGTCTGTGCTTAATGATAAAAATGATGAGATTTACAAATTGAAATGCCAAATAACTTATGATAAGGCTAGGGAAGAGATACTTCTAGAGAAGTATAAAGATCTCAAAGAAACCCTTGCAGTTACCCAGGTAGAGTGTGATAGATGGGTACAATCATGCAAAGGTTTTGAAATGCTTCTTAGTAAGAAATCTGCTTCCAATGTCAAGTTTGGCATTGGTTACAATCACACTGCTCCACCTATAGATTTTACTCCAAGAGCAGAGGTAGAATCTGATGGTGAGAGTGATAACCAATCCATCTCATCATGTGATCTACTTTCTGATACAGCACACTCAGAAGTAGAAGTTAGCATCAAGCCCTCTCTGAACCTATCAGCTGATGTTGATGGTTCAAATGCTAACACTCACATGATCAATGAGTTGATCAACTCAGGAGCTAATTCTGAAAGTCCTCAAAGGACTAGAGAGCAGGTTTTAACACCTGAAGTTCAAACTCCAACTGCTGTCAGTACTGAAGAGCAGAAAACTGTTAGTAGAAAGAGTTTGAAGACTACTAAAGAGGCAGTCAAGAAAGCAAACAATGCTTCTAAAGCATTGAAGAGCAAGTCTCCAGTTGCTTCACCCTCTTTAGTTGATGATCAACCTAAGATGAAGAAGAAACCATGTGAAGTATGTGGTTTATTCAATCATCTTACAGATGATTGTTGGTACAAAAGAGGTTCCAAACTCAAACAAACAGAAGAAATTAAAGAGAAAATGGTAAAAATGAAAACTGAGTTTGAGACCACATTTGTATCAGCAACATCAAATCCTGTAACCCTTAAGTCCTCAAAGAAATCCAAAAAGGAAGGGGTTAAACAGGTGACAGCTAAGAGTGCTCAGAAGAAGAAGGTGCAACATAGGAACTTATCAAACTCCACTGGCAATGTGTCTGATGAGCTGAAAGCTTTATCACAAAATCAGACACAGCTGGTTATGATGGTTCAACATCTGTTGGGTAGAGTTAACCAACTAGATGCTCCTATGTTCAAACCACAGAAAAGGAGATCCAAGCCAAAGGATTCCTCTTCTTCACCATCTTCTTCCTCTCAGGCTGTTGTTTCAAATAAACATGTTAGTTTACCATCTATTGATGAGACCAGGCCCAAAACCAAAAAGGTTTGGGTCTCCAAAACTAACTGATTGTTTATTTTTGTAGGGTTCTCCAACATGCCAAAGTAGCATCTGGTATGTAGACAGTGGGGGATCTATGCACATGACTGGGAATAGCTCTCTTCTTCATGACTACTCTCAAGGAAAGAAGGGATTTGTTTCTTTTGGCAATGATGCTAGGGGTTACATCATTGGTAATGGTTTTGTCTCGAATGGAGAAATCAAATTTGATGATGTTAATCATGTGGAAAATCTCAAGTACAATCTCTTGAGTGTCAGTCAAATGTGTGATAAAGGCCATGTTGCTCTTTTCACCAGTCAGAACTATAGGATTCTGTCATCCAAAGTTTTGCATTTGATTGACAAGGTGTTGGATGAACACACTCTCCTGAGAGCCAACAGGACAGGAAGAGTGTATGCCTTAGATTTTTCCAAGAAAATAGATCTCAAAGGCAATCCTTGCCTATTTTCCAAAGCCTCTTCTCAAGAATCTAAACTGTGGCACAGAAGGCTGGGTCATGTTAATTTCAAAAACATGAATCAGCTTATCCACAATAGTTTAGTCAGAGGCTTACCAATAAAGGAGTTCCACTGTGATGAAACCTGCACTGCTTGTTTAAAAGGAAAACAGCACAAAGTCTCATTCCCTCCTATTGAAGAGCCTAAGTCCACTGCCTGCTTGCAATTACTGCATATGGATCTATTTGGTCCTGTGAGAGTGATGAGCATGGCCAAGAAGAAATACTGTCTAGTAATTGTGGACGATTACTCCAGATTTGTATGGACTTTCTTTCTACATTCAAAGGATGAGGTTGCTCAGAAGGTTATTAACTTTGTGTTGTATATTGAGAAGCAGTATTCCCTTCCAGTCAAGTGTATCAGGAGTGATAATGGAACTGAATTCAGGAATCATACACTTGATGACTTCTATCTCTCAAAGGGAATCAAAAGGCAGTTTAGCATCCCAAGGACTCCAGAACAAATTGGAGTAGTGGAGAGAAAGAACATGACTCTCATTGAAGCTGCAAGGTCCATGCTGGCTGACTCTGGTTTGCCACTGACCTTTTGGGCTGAAGCTGTCAACGCAGCTTGCTATGTGCAGAATAGAGTTTTAGTAAATCAGAGGTTGATGAAGACTACATATGAAGTTCTCCATCATTTGGCTCCTCTGATTTCATTTTTCAAAGCATTTGGATGTCCCTGTTTTATTCTCAACACAAAGGATCAACTCCATAAATTTGATCCTAAGGTAGATGCTGGGTATTTTGTTGGTTATTCATCTACTTGCAAGGCATACAGAGTCTTCAACTGCAGAACAAAGATAGTTGAAGAGACTCTGCATGTGAAGTTTAATGAATCTCCTTTGGACAAGATTCCACAAAACCCTGTGGAGTTGTTTGATTTGGACATACTGCAATATGCTCCTTATCAATCTCCGGCTGTTGCAGATTCTGTGGCTCAATCATCTTCTGCAGCATGTCTTCCACCTGGTGGTATTGATGATGATGATGATAATATCAATACTCACCTATTCAAGTTTAGTGACCACTGCCTGTGTCTGCTAAACTTGATGTTCCTGTAGCTTCAGCAGTTCCATCCACAACAAATGCTGATGAGATCTCTGTTTCCTCTACATCTTTTGAGTTACCATCAAATTCTTGGTTTCAAGAGTCTACATCAACATCTGCTGCTGCTGAAGGTTCTACAAACACTTGCACAGATCTCATTGTTTATCAAGAACTGAAGAATCACCCCATGTCTCAGATTATTGGTGATATCAATGGTGTTGTTTCAACCAGAAGTCAATTGTCTAACTTCTGCTTCTATGCTCTCTTCATCAGTCAGCTAGAGCCAAAGAACTACCATGTTGCTTTGAGAGACAATGGATGGGTTGAAGCTAGATGGGTTGAAGCTATGCAGCTTGAGCTACTTCAGTTCAAGAAACAGCAAGTGTGGGAACTTGTTCCTCTTCCCCCAGGTAAGTGTGCAATAGGCACTAAATGGGTGTTTAGGAATAAAACCGATGAAAATGGGCTTATTGTTAAGAACAAGGCTAGACTGGTTGTACAGGGGTTTTCTTAAGAAGAAGGTATTGATTATGATTAAACCTTTGCCCCTGTAGCCAGACTAGAGGCAATCAGATTGTTCTTAGCCTATGCTCCATTCCACAATCTTAAAGTTTTTCAAATGGATGTTAAAAGTGCATTTTTATATGGTAAAATAAAGGAAGAAGTTTATGTGTGTCAACCACCAGGCTTTGAGGATAATAAACATCCTGAATGGGTGTACAAACTTGATAAGGCTCTTTATGGGTTGAAACAAGCTCCTAGAGCCTGGTATGAGACACTCTCTACTTTTCTTCTAAAGAATAATTTCACTAGAGGCTCCATTGATAAAACTTTGTTTATTAAGAAGGTGGATCAGTATAAGCTACTTGTTCAGATTTATGTTGATGATATTATTTTTGCATCCTCTGATCCCCAGTTGTGTGATGATTTTACAACATTAATGAAAAAGAGGTTTGAAGTGAGTGCAATGGGAGAATTACAGTTCTTTCTAGGCTTGCAAATCAAACAAAAGGATGATGGAACCTTTATTCATCAGTCAAAATATACAAAAGATCTTTTGAATAAGTTTGATTTACAAAACTGTAAGCCCTGTTCTACTCCCATGTGCAACACCACACAACTGGATGCTGATCAGAAAGGTAAAGCTGTTGATGAAACGCTTTACAGATGTATGAGTGGGTCCTTGATGTATCTAATAGCTTCTAGACTAGATATTATGTTTGCTACATGTGTTTGTGCTAGATTTCAAGCTGCTCCTAAAGAGTCTCATTTGATTGCAGTCAAGAGAATCTTTAGATATTTGCAAGGTACACAATCTCTGGGTTTATGGTATTCCACTGGACACTCTTGCAAATTAGTTGCTTTTTCAGATAGTGACTATGCAGGGTGCAAGTTAACTAGAAAGTCAACTTCTGGTGGTTGTCAATTCCTAGGAAACTGTTTGATTTCTTGGCAGAGTAAGAAACAAACATCTGTTGCTACATCAACTGCTGAGGCCGAGTACATTGCTGCTGCAAGTTGCACCTCTCAGGTACTCTGGCTTCAGAACCAACTTCTGGATTATGGCATTACAGAGACTAAGACTCCATTGTTAATGGATAGTGCTTCAGCTCTGTGTATTGTCAAAAATCCAGTCCAGCAGTCTAGGACCAAACATATAGAGATCAGACATCATTTTATTCGGGATTGTTTTGAAAAAGGGCTGATTGATCCTAAGTTTGTGCCTAGTGCTGATGAGCTTGCAGATATTTTTACTAAGCCTTTGGATAGTTCTACTTTCCAAAACCTTGTGTTAAGGCTTGGTATGCTGCAGCTAGAATAAGTGACAACTACTGATGATTTCAGTAGTAATTACTGGTGATCATTGGTACCCATGTCACATATAAGTACTGATGTGTCCTTTTCCCTTCAGTAGTTTTTATAACTACTGATGGCTAAATGCCTCACAAGTACTGAAGTACTTTATCTGTTCCAAACTACTGATGTAGTTAAAACTACTGATGTAGTTACAACTACTGAAATCAGTATAAACAGATAAGTACTAATGTTCTATGAAACACCTGAAAATCAGAGGCAAAGTCTAATGAGTAAGTGTTGAGGACAGCATGAAACAGCTGAAAGGCTATGAATTGATGACAACTACTGAAGAGAACTTTCTCTTCAGTTGTTTCAACAACTGATGTTTCATTCTAAACAACTGAAGCAAAACCATGTCTTCAGTAGTTTTATAACTACTGATGACTAATACCAAGTCTTCAGTTGTTTATAACACCTGATGACAAAACCACCGTCTTCAGTAGTTTCACAACTACTGATGACAAACACCATGTCCTCAGTTGTTTCAATCATCTGAACTCAAAACCACGGTCTTCAGTAGTTTTCTAACTCCTGATGCCTAACACCACGACTTCAGCTGTTTCAACGTCTGAAAGGATAATACCATGTCAACAGTCGTTTAAAACTACTGATGACTAACACCACATCCTTCAGTCGTTTTCTTACCCGTACCCTATAAATATCCCTGACCTAATCCTTCAAAGCTTCATCTTCTTCAAACCTAACGTTCCTCTCCAAAACTTCTCTCTTCTCAATGGCGTCCATGCAAATTAAACCGCGACACAACTGTGTTGCCTACCTTACTAAATCGCCTGTCTGGGCTAAGTTCGATACTGCTATCGATCTTATGGTTCAGTCCCAATAGAAAACGGCATTTCTTCTGAATCCCATTCTACATGCCGAATCCCTCCAACAGTTTTGGATGAACGTCACCATTACCACTGGGGAGAACAACACACCATCTCTCCAGTCGGTCGTCAACAACAAAGAAGTGGTCATCACTCCTGCAATAATCCGCCAAATTCTCAATCTGGATGATGCCATTTCTCCTGCTGGATATCCCAAGGGCACTACAGATCTATCCTTTGCCCAACATGGATATCAGGGCAATCTAAGTGCCTCCACTATCATGAAGAAACACCTCCATGACGCTGAACGCTTAATTTTTCACATGGTGAATGTATGTTTGGCTCCTAAGACTTCGTCTTGGGATCAAATGTCGACAAAGTGGCAGCAGGTAATGTATTCTATTCTTGAGCAACAACCGTTAAACTTTTCAGAAATAATATTTTCGGAGCTCAAGGATATGGCTCAAAAACTAACTGCTAACCGTCGGATACTATATCCACGGTTCATAATGGCCATCATTACAAACCAGCTTAATGCTGAGGGACTTGTTGGCTTGGGAGTCCCTGCTACGGCTGTTCTGCCGGAAGTATACTCCCGGCACAACTCTGACCAGACACTCAAATTGGCTACCAAGCTGCGCAAACCCACGCAGCTGGAACCCATAGCCACCACCTCCAAATCAAAAGTCCCCACCAAACGCACCAAAAAGAAACCCAAAACGGCTACTCAGGGAATTGAGTCCCCTGAGGATGCCCCTGCAACACAAACGCAGGAGATATCCACTGGTCCAAACCCCCTAGTGGATATAAGGACTCTTCCAGCCATAGCCGCTCAGGATTCCTCTCAACAGGAGCCTGCAACAACCACACAAGGGGTACCTACATATCTGGGATCTTCCTTACTTGAGGGGATTGCCATTGAAGAGCACCAACCTCCCCAGGTGCACACTGCTTCTATCCCTTCACCCCATACAACCGCCCCTCACAGCCCAAATTTAATAGTTGCACAAGTGCTGACTCAACTGCACTCCTCACCCCCTCCCCAGAAACCACTTACTACTGGGAACACCTCTACCATTGAGGGGGAGGAACACAGTGCAATTGAGAACCCACAGCACAGGGGTTTACCACTTCTATCTCCTGGTGTAGATAAGGAGATTAGAATATCTAGTGAGGCTGTCACCTCTTCTGAATCAGCACATGATTAGAATGAGGCTGGTAACATTGCTAAGACCTCACTAGAGGCAACAGCTGATGATCGACATTGTCCTGAGGCTGGAAGTCCCCAGTACCAAGAAAAAGGGGCACATGCAACAACTGGTCTACACCCAGTGCATGTAAATCCTGCTCCAAGCAGGAGGTCAGGTGATTCAGCTTCGGCTGATGATGACCTGGGCTTTTTCTATGATGTTCTTGCCCAGAACGCAATCCTTGAGGAGAAAGTCAGTAGGCTGCAAAACCTACTTGACCAACTCTCACAAGGAGAAAGACCATCTGCCTCCACCAACCCACAGATGGCACCTTCAGTTGAAGGTTCCCCACACACTGAGCCACTCCAAACTCAGCCACCTGCCTCTGCTTCAGGCACTATTTCTCAGGAACAGAACCCTCCTGATCAAATAGTTATTGTACTTCAAAATTCCCTCCCTCTCATCACACCCATAATCACTGACATTGTGACTAAAGCCATTGATGAGAGGCTTTCCTCAACTTTACAACCCTTGATTGATGCTGCTGTGCAAAAGACACTTTCTGCGGTACAAACCCCTACCTCCAATGCATCCAAAAAGGGGGAGAGTACTGCAGTGATGATGAGAAGGCTCAAAAGCAAGTCCAAGAGGAGGAGAAAGAAAAGCAACCACTGCTCACTTACAAACGAAAGAAAAGTGCTGATGATCAACCTACTGCTGAAGACAAATCCTTGGAAGAGCTGGTAAAAGATGCTGATAATACACACAGCTGATCCATGGATAAAATAATTGAACAACTCTTCAGGCAAGGGTTTGATACAGCCACATTGGATAGTGAGATCAGGAGGTTGGAAGTGCAAGAGATTCAAACCCGATGGGCTGGGTATGATGCACTTGAAAAAGAGAGATTGGAGATCATGGTCCACTTAATTGCAAAATACTTAGGAAGATCTTTAATGGAGATTCACGTGTGGACCAGAGACAGTATTCTGGCTATAGCCACCAGAATCTGTCTGTCTGAGCAATTCCACAAGGGGATTATTGTTGAAGCCCTTGATGAGGCTGGGGCTGGTAAAATGTTGGAAATGGCAAAACTTACAAAGGCTAAACTTACTAAAAAGATGCTGGATCAACCTTCCCTTCCACCCACTCAAACACTGCCTACCCCTCAAATCTCCAAACCAATCTCTAAGCCAAAATCCAAACATCCTCATTCTTCAAAACCAATTCCTTTACCAACCCAACCATCATCCAGGGATGCACCTAGAAGGAGGAGAAGGGTGCTGAGGATGGAAGAAGAAGAAGAAGAGGAGGATGAAGATGATAGTCTGCCACTCTCTGCTGTTCTAAAGCTACCAAAACCCAGAAGTCAACCCATGATCACACCTGACTCTCAAAGGGAAATGGTTAGAGTCAAGATAGAAGATGAAGAACAACAGAAACAGCACGATGAGCAACTACTGAAGATGGTTGAAAAGGAATTTCCTCAGTCATCATCTATACAAGCCATGAAAGGGCATGCTCAGAGGCTGTACACTCTCAGGCACACATTTCAGTATCAGAAGGAGAGAGTGAGAGTATGGACAGACCCCAAGGTGAGTTCTAGAATCCATAAAAGAACTATTCCACACAGATACAATGGCCAGGTTAGAAAAACAATAGATTCTACCATCATGTTGGCCATTGTAGTCTCACCTTGGGAAATAATTGATGAATTCAAGAAAGCTCATCAAGCAAGGATGACCCCTCAAGCTTTACTGGAAAACAAGATGATCAAAAAGGGGTTATTATATAAAATGCTTGAAGACATCAAGAAGAATGAGCTCCAGTTACTCCTTGAAGGCACCCATCCTGATGAATTTGTCTATAGGGAGGTAACTACAGTGGAGCTGAAAAATGGCAGGACCATGAAGTACTTATCTGAGTACTATGGTCCAGAGTTCTTCTTCGAAGGAGGAGTAGAAGAACTCTCCAAGGAGGAACAAGTTGTTCTCCTTGAGGCCTATGTTCGAGAGTCATACAGACTCATTATGGGGAAGTAAATCTCATGAATGGGATAACAACTCTGTGTACAGTTCCCCAAAACAGAGTTCCCATTCATACCTTGCCAAACAAATATCTGAGATTTCTTCCCAGGCCGGAGCTTACATGGGTCGTCTTCTCTACTAATCAAGAAGGAAAAAGACCAATCTTTTGCCAACAATAAGTGGGATAATAAATAATTTAGAGGTTTTGGCTGCATTGGTTCAGGGGGAGTTTGTTGGACCAAAAGAACCAATGAGCCAAGATCAGAAAACCTCTAAGTCCCACATGGTATCACAACAACTGCTAAAAGCTTCATCAGCAGTTTGATAAGTGCTGAAGACTTCAACAGCTGAAGATCAAGTGCTGAAGACTTCAACAGCTGAAGAACTAAAGTGCTGAAGTACAACAGCTGAAGAACACAAGTACTGAAGCTGAACAGCTAAAGAACACAAGTACTGAAGCTGAACAGTTGAAGAACACAAGTGCTGAAGCTGAAAGACCAAAGTACTGAAGTACAACAGCTAAAGAGTTTACAAGTGCTGAAAATCAGCAACTGATGTACAAAGTCTGAAGACAAAGACTGAAGACATCAGCTAATGATATCTACTGAAGTCATCAGCTGATGAAACATCTGAAGGTCAAAGTCTGAAGATCAAGTACTGAAGCGTCAGTAGTTTGTCACAACTGCTGAAGAGTACTTCTTCAGTAGTTGTGATATCAGTAGTTTTATATTTCTAGTTTCAGTAGTTTTGTAAAACGACTGAAGAGCTTGTTCTTTAGTCGTTGTAGTTTCAGTAGTTTTATATTTTTCAGTAGTTATAACAACTGATAACACTTTAGAACTTTTTGTAAGAAGATGTCAGCTGTTTTGACATCTTCAATAGTTGCGTTTCAGTTGTAATAAATCTGTTAGATGTCACTATCAAGTGACATCAGCAGACGTCACATCTCTTGTATAAGAGGTGTCGACCTAATCATAATTGTGACATTCTGTTACCACGAAAGCGAATATTGAATGAAATATATTTGCAGATATTCTCTCTCTCTATAACCGTCTTTGTTCTTCATTGAATATCGTTTTGTTCTTGTGAATCGACTAATTCATTGTTTGAATTCCGCTGCAATACTCGTCAATCAATCAAACATAGATCACTGATCCTAACAGGTTAGTACGTTATGATCCAAGTCGGGTCATACCCAATAACAGGCCAAACAAACACCAATAAATATTTGTTCGTTGATGAGATCATACAAATAAATATTAGTACCAATTTAGAAAACAGATTTTCTAAAACATTGCTTTTATAAATGAACAACATTATGTACATGATTTGTTCATGAGAAATCATTTGTTTCATTATTTAAGTTAGTTAAACAATGACAAATGAAAGTGTTCTAGTGTTATAATATTAAAAGGGGTTTTAGTTTTATAAAACAAAGGGTCTAAGTGTAACATTTAATAAAAGAAAATTGGAGGGAAACCCACTTGGGGGTCCAATTCGGCCGCCCCTTTTGGCCTTGGGATCCTCCTTTTGGTCTTGGTTCATGCAACAATAAACCCACTCTAACACTCTTCCATAGAAACACTTTTTCTCACACACACACAAGCAAGTTCTCTCCTACTTCTTCTTGGCCGAAAATCAGCTTTGCAAGCCTCAAAATTCAGATTTGTTTTGGGTAGATTCGGATCTACAAGAAGAGTAGCAAGTTGGTGTTTTAATACCTAACAAGTAGGTGTCTTGGAAGGGCTTGTGGGTATCATCTCTTGAGGTCTTCTACATTGAAGTATTAGCTTTCAAACATCATCATTTTCTTGCATCATTCTCCACGTTTCAAAGGTAGTAATGTCTTCTTGAGCGTTTTTGATAGTATGTTCTTCCATATAAATAGATCCTTGTCTTGGGTTTTGTTTTAACAAGTATATATGATACATAGACTCACGTTTTTTGACCTTAACTCCGCTGTGTTTTACATAATAAATGGTTAATATGACTTTGGTAAGGATCTACAAAACCCATCAATGGCATCAAGAGCCAGTTATATGGATACATGCTTCAAAAATTGAAATTTTCAGGTCCTTTTTTAATAAAAAATGGGCTGGAAATTTCACACATGGAAGTTCCTTTGTTTTTCAAGATATTATTTTTATATGCATGTAAGGATCTTGAAAAATTAAAATCATGTGATAGTTTGTTTGTTTGGACAAAAACCCACTTGTTCTTGGTTTGTTTTGGCCAAGAACTTGGGTTCAAAAGGGGCTGTCATTCTCGATTTTGAATACATATTTGGATGTGTTTTAGTGCATAAAACCTAGCCATGACCTTGTGATTGATTGTTTGTGGTTGTGATTTCATTGGGTATGTAATAAATAGATTAGTTTGCACTTTATTTTCCTAGAAAAAATGTATTACGTTTTTTCTGTGTAATAAGTATTTTGTGGCTGATTTGTAAGACAAAGAAGGTGCCTAAAGATGGTGGTGGAATCACAACACAAAAGGGATACTTAAAGTATTTGGATGCAAGTTCAAGTGGGAGTTCATCGACACAACATTGTGTCATGTTTCACCCTTAGGAATGACCTCTTGACACACTTGTTATGGCAAGCAAGTGTGCTCAAAATAGTTGGCTATGGTTATGGACTTATATTTTATGTTTGGTTGTTTTGGTTGTGTTTGACATTTTAATTGAATGTTGATATACTTGTTGAACAACTATGATATAACAAGCATAAAATTGGTTCTTTAATATCATTAAAGGAATTAGCAAAATGAGTTTAATAAGGGTTAATGATTTAATAAAAATGAGTTTTATTAAAAGGAACCATGAAAATAGTTTTTCATAAAATACCATGCATTTGAATGCATACAAATTGTATGGTATAAAAGGTTTTTCTAAAAACTAGAATTTTAGAACCGCGAAACCCTTTTCAAACAAGTGTAACGCCATCCTTTTAAACAACACTCAATTCACTTGCAACTTATTAATGGGATAAAGGTCACCTAACCATAAATGTAGAAACTTATGAAGTTGATGTGAAAATACCATATTTGTGGGATAAAGGTCACCTAACCACTTATATTTGTAAAATCACAAGTGTGTCTAAGTAGGACGACTTGATTTGGAAATCATGCATTAGGATCACCGAAGCATGATGTACAAACGGTGTTGATGGGATAAACATGCCAAACAAAACATAAGATGTTTAAACCGATCCCATACAACTAGAAATTGTAATAGGTTACAATTGTCAAACGTTAACTACCTTGTTAATTTAAATAAAGGGATAAAGGTCACCTAACCGATATTTAAATATAACGTTGGATTCTAGACTTTAATTATCAATTGTCTATGAGACATAAAAGGGTATTAATAATTAAAATACTTTGATATCAAAATACTAAATTAAGAACTTTGTAAAATTGTAGATGGCTAACAACAAGAATTCAATCCCGACCGTCCATAACCTATCACTAAGGACTATCCTTGAAAAGGAAAGTCTAAACCATGGGAACTTCATGGACTGGTATCGAAACTTGAGATCGTTCTCAAGCAAGAAAAGAAGTCCTATGTGTTAGACGATCCCATTCCCGATCAACCCGATGAGAATAACGTAGAGGCCTTTGCCGAGTGGGTCAAATACACCGAGGACTCTATGCAAGTCTCATGTCTCATGCTAGCGAGTATGATTCTTGATTTGCAAAAGGACTTTGAGAACCACAATGCCTATGACATGATCACCCAGTTGAAGGAAATGTTCCAACAACAATCAAGGGTGGAGCACTTTGAAACGGTTCGAGCACTCCATGCATGTCGGATGGACGAGACCCAATCGGTATCATCTTACGTTCCCAAGATGAAGAGCCAAATTGATCTCCTTGAAAGGCTTAACTGTCGTGTGTCCAATGAGTTGGCAATGGATTTGATCCTCAACTCCCTATCCAAGAAGTTTGATGGCTTTGTTATGAACTATAACATGAATGGATGGGATAAGAGCATTGGTGAGCTTCATTCAATGCTCAAAACGGCCGAGGCAGGCATGGGTAGAAAGGTTCTACTGGTCCTTATGATCAATGAAGGAGGTAGTAAGAAAAGGATCCTCCCCAACCCTAGGGCAAGTGTTGCCAAAGGGAAGGGGCACGTCAAGGGAAAGGGTAAGGGTAAAGCTAAAGTGGAACCAACCAAACCGAATGAAAAGAAGCAAAAGGTTGCTCATGAAGACCCGTGTTTTGAGTGTGGTGAGGTAGGCCATTGGAAACGCAATTGCCCGGTCTATCTCAAAGAGTTGAGATCGAAGAGGGATGCGGGGCAAACCTCAGGTACAATCTTTATGATACATGTTGAGCTAAATGTAATTTCTTCTAACACATGGGTATCAGATACCGGATGTGGAACTCATATTTGCAATGTGTTGCAGTGGTTCACAAGAAGTGAGCATTATGCAAAAAGGGGAAATTAGTCTCTTTATGGGCAATGGTGCAAAGGTTCACGTAGAAGCCCAAGGAGACTATATTTTGAAGCTTCCAAGTGGTTTGGAAGTTATTTTAAAGAATGTTTTGTATGCTCCTAGCTTGACTAGGAACATTATTTCTGTTTCCCGTCTAAGACAATGTGATTATGATTTCAAGTTTGTTGACAATGATATTCATGTTTCTTTAAATCATGTGTTTTATTTTAAGGCTATACCTTGTAATGGTATTTATGAATTGGTTCATAATAACACAACATATTATAGCTCAATGTACCAAGCAACCACCAAAAGGCTCAAATTAGATTTGAGTGATTCCTATCTTTGGCATTGTCACCTTGGTCACATAAACAAGAATCGTATGCAAAAACTTCAAAAGAATGGTCTTTTAAAAACTAAAGAAATTGATTCATTTGATGTATGCGAGTTTTGTTTACGAGGTAAAATGACAAAGGCCCCTTTTAGTGGGACTAATGAAAGGGCAAATGATTTATTAGGGATCATACATTTAGATGTATGTGGACCTTTTAAACCAATAACTAGGAATGGTGATAGATACTTCATTACCTTTACCGACGACTATAGTCGTTTATGGGTATGTGTACTTGTTAAGACACAAACATGAATCGTTTGAAATGTTAACAAAATATTCAAGAATGAAGTTGAAAATCAACTCAACAAAATTGTCAAGATTCTTCATACACATAGAGGAGGTGAATACCTAAGTACTGAATTTCAAGAGTATCTTAGAAGTTGAGGGATTGTCTCATAACTTACTCCACCTGGAACACCACAACATAATGGTGTGTCTGAGAGGAGGAATCAGACTCTATTGGATATGGTTCGATCTATGATGGCTAGAAGTACACTACCTCTATCATTTTGGGGTTTCGCATTGCTCTCCGCGGGCCGTATTTTAAATATGGCCCCAACCATGAAAGTGGAAAGGACACCTTTCAAAGTATGGCATGGAAGGGTCCATCATTATCATATTTAAAAGTTTGGGGGTGTGAGTCTTATCCTAAGCAATACACTCAAAACAAACTGGAAGCCCGATCCACAAAGTGTATCTTCATTGGATATCCTAGAGATTGTATTGGATATTATTTCTATGATCCAACAGAACAGAAAGTGTTTATTGCTCGAAAGGCAGAGTTCTTGGAAACTAAGTTCCTTTCGGAAGAAACTAGTGGAAGAACAGTGGAACTTGAAGAGGTTCAAGATTCACAATACGATACACATTTGGTTGATACTAGCAATCAACATGAGGATGTTGAGAATGATCATATGGATGATCAAGATACACAAAACGTTCGTAGATCTGGTAGAACTAGTGTTCCTCCCGAGAGATATGGATTTTTCATGGATGGATGCTATGTGGTAGATTCGGATGAACCAACCACATACCATGATGTAATTGCAAAACCTGATTTTGACAAATGGCAAGAAGCCATGAATGTTGAGATGCAATCCATGTATGATAACCAAGTTTCAGAATTGGTTGCACCACCTCTTAAGTCCACGGTAGTTGGAAGTAAGTGGGTTTTCAAGAAGAAAACTGATATGCATGGGAACTTGGATACTTATAAAGCTAGACTTGTAGCAAAAGGTTTCACTCAAACTCAAGGGGTTGATTATCATGAAACTTTTTCGCCTGTGGCAATGCTAAAGTCTATCAGGATATTATTTGCCATAGCAGCATATTATGACTATGAGATTTGGCAAATGGATGTCAAAACCGCCTTCCTTAATGGATATCTTGAGGAAGATGTCCATATGGAACAGCCTGAAGGTTTTGTCGATCCAAAACATCCTAACAAGGTATGCAAGTTAAAGAAGTCAATTTATGGATTGAAACAAGCGTCGAGAAGTTGGAATCACCGTTTTGATGATGAAGTAAAGAAAATTGGCTTCATAAAAAATGCTAATGAAGCTTGTGTATATAAGAAAGCTAGTAGGAGCACTATTACTTTCCTTGTATTATATGTCGATGACATTTTACTACTTGGAAACGACATTCCAACCTTGGAAGGTGTAAAAGGCTAGCTTGGAAACTGTTTTTCCATTAAGGATCTTGGTGAAGCCGCCTATATCTTGGGAATAAAGATCTATGGGGATAGATCAAGACAGTTGATAGGTCTAAACCAAAGTGCATACATTGAAAAGATCTTGAAAAGGTTCAAGATGGAGAATTCTAAGAAAGGTTTGGTACCTATTCAAAAGGGACTATATTGAGCTCATCTCAATGTCCTAGTTCAAAGGTTGAACAAGAAAGAATGAATGGAGTCCCATATGCATCTGCTATAGGATCCATCATGTATGCAATGATACGTACTAGGGCAGACGTGTCATGTGTTCTAAGCATGACAAGTAGATATCAACAGAATCCTGGTAACAGTCATTGGATGGCTGTTAAGAGTATTTTGAAATACCTTAGAAATACTAAGGCATTTTCTTAATATATGGATCTGGTGAGGAGGAACTCGTTGTAAAGGGTTACACGGATGCGAGTTTCCAAACTGATCAAGATGATTCTTGATCACAGTCGGGATATGTCTTCATTATGAATGGAGGAGCGGTCTCTTGGAAAAGCTCAAAGCAAGATGTAGTGGCACTATCTACAACAGAATCAGAATACATCGCCGCCTCATTGGCAGCTCAAGAAGTTGTGTGGCTTAGGAAGTTCATTGCTGATCTAGGGGTCGTTGCTACCATTCAAGACCCCCTAAAGATCTTTTGTGATAACGAGGGTGCGATTGCTCAAATCAAGGAACCTCGTGCAATCAAAAAACTCGGCACATTGAATGGAGATTCAACTACATAAGGGATGAAGTTGAAAAGGGAAAGATATGTATTCGCAAAGTTCACACCGATCAAGATATTGCAGATCCATTCACGAAGCTCCTGGATTGGTCAAAGCATGAAAGTCATACTTGTGCCATAGGACTTTGATATTCTAGTAATTGGACTTGATCAAATTTTGTATTTAGATATTTGAAATTATGTTATTTGACTTAATTATATGGTTATAATCTTCATTTGTTCTTCTATTTTAGCATGTTTAAATCCGTGAATAAGTAAGTTATTCTAAACGTCTATAGTCGATCATACTTGTGGGAAAAACTATGAAAGTAAGACTATAATGAACTTGGATTGGTTGATATTCATAAAGTATGAATATAGAACAAAAGGTTGCTACCAAGGTTCATTGATATCTATGGGATATAGATATAGGACTGACCCGCTCTCTTTTATTTCTGCATGGAATCTTTATGATTAGTCATAAGAAATATTGAGTAAAGGCGAATATCATTGTATCCTCAGACCTGAGATACATATTGAGTCTTGATATTCACCAAGTATCGTACTTTGACGTAGTGCTTTGTTGTTCTAAACATGAACAGTACGTAAGGCTAGGTTCAGGTATGATATAAGGTAATTGTGAGAGACGTATGTAGTCAAGATGGAATTTGTTCCTCTTATTCGTTGAGAGTTAGATGTCTAAAGCCTGTTAAAGCTAAATCATCGGAGAATGACAATTCTGTGTCTCTGGGATTTAACATGACATCAGAACAAAAGGATGGATGATTAATTCACCTAAAACATTTCAAGTATGGTACTTGAAGGATATGATGTTATTGATAGGCACCTAGTCATACGTATTAAGGGTAGTAAACCGTTGTTAGGCGGTATTTACTGCTTACATCAATTTTCTATGAATCTTGTGCAAGTGGGAGAATGTTGGATCTTATATGCCCAAGTCACATATAAGATTGATGTGGTTAGTATGTTATGATCCAAGTCGGGTCATACCCAATAACAAGCCAAACAACCACAAACAAATATTTGTTCGTTGATGAGATAATACAAATAAATATTAGCACCAATTTAGAAAACAAGTTTTCTAAAACATTACTTTTATAAATGAACAACATTATGTAGATGATTTGTTCATGAGAAATCATTTGTTTCATTATTTAGTTAGTTAAACAATGACAAATAAAAGTGTTCTAGTGTTAAAAAATTAAAAGGGGTTTTAGTTTTATAAAACAAAGGGTTAGAGTATAACATTTTATAAAAGAAAATAGGAGGGAAACCCACTTGGGGGTCCAATTCGGCCGCCCCTTTTGGCCTTGGGAATCCTCCTTTTGGTCTTGGTTCATGCAACAATAAACCCACTCTAACACTCTTCCATAGAAACACTTTTTCTCACACACACACAATCAAGTTATCTCCTACTTCTTCTTGGCCGAAAATCAGCTTTGCAAGCCTCAAAATTCAGATTTGTTTTGGGTAGATTCGGATCTACAAGAAAAGTAGCAAGTTGGTGTTTTACTACCTAACAAGTAGGTGTCTTGGAAGGGCTTGTGGGTATCATCTCTTGAGGGCTTCTACATTGAAGTCTTAGCTTTCAAACATCATCATTTTCTTGCATCATTCTCCATGTTTCAAAGGTAGTAATGTCTTCTTGAGTGTTTTTGATAGTATGTTCTTCTATATAAATAGATCCTTGTCTTGGGTTTTGTATTAACAAGTATATATGATACATTGACTCACATTTATTGACTTTAACTCCATTGTGTTTTACATAATAAATGGTTAATATGACTTTGGTAAGGATCTACAAAACCCATCACTATCTTTACGGTACGAAGTGCACCATTTTCACTGACCACAAGAGCTTGAAGTAATTCTTCGAGAAGAAGGATCTGAACATGAGGCAGAGACGGTTTGGAACTTATAAAGGATTATGATTGTGAGATCCATTACCATCCGGGCAAGGCCAATATGGTGGCTGATGCCCTTAGTCGAAAAGAGAGGCCTGAGCCGATTCGGGTGAAAGCACACCAACTAATCATGACCTCCGATGTAATGAAGCAAGCAAAGAGTTTCAAGATGAGGCACTAAAGGAAGATCATCTTAACTCTGAAAGGATGAGAGGTCTGGTTGGGGAATTGGGTGAAAACACACTTGGTGTTTAAACCCGTTGGACGTGTGTGGATTCCTCGATTTGGGGATCTACGGGTGAAGATCATGGATGAAGCTCACAAGACTCGATACTCCATTCATCCTGGTGCCATCAAAATGTATCAAGATATGAAGAAGAATTATTGGTGGCCAGGTATGAAGCGCGATGTGGTGGAGTACGTGAGTAAGTGCCTTACTTGCTTACAGGTGAAGGCTGAGCATCAAAAGCCGTATGGGAAGATCCAACCTTTGGATATACCGGAATGGAAGTGGGAGCACATCACCATGGATTTCATTACGAAGCCGCCAGGTACTCCGAAAGGGTACGATACCATATAGGTGATTGTGGACCGTCTGACGAATAGTGCTCACTTCCTACAAATTCACAAGACATATTCATCCGAGAGGTTGGCTGACCTATTCATCAAGGAGATTGTAACTCGTCACGGTGTGCCGGTGTCCATTGTGTCTGATCGTGACACCCGGTTTACATCTAAATTCTGGAAAAAATTCCGCAATGCAATGGGGACGTGGTTATATATTAGCACAGCTTAACATCCCCAAACTCATGGTTAGTCAGAAAGGACCATTGAGACGTTGGAGGACATGCTTCGGGCATGTGTGATTGATTTTGGTGGAAGTTGCGATGACCACCTACCGTTAGCAGAATTCTCGTACAACAACAGATATCATGCCAGCATTGGCATGCCACCATACAAGATGCTATACGGTAGGAGATGCAGAACACCCGTTCGTTGGGGTGATATTAGGCAGAAGGAATTGGGAAGCGTCGAGGTAATCAAGGCTACGACTGCGAAGCTTGAAAAGATCAAGGCCTTCATGAAGGCAGCCAAAGATAGATAGAAGTCTTATGCCGATAAACGACGTAGACCGATTGAGTTCCAGGTGGGTGACCGGGTTATGTTGAAGGTCTCACCTAGGAAGGGCATTATTCGTCTCGAAAGCACGGCAAGTTGAGCCCGAGATACATAAGCCCTTTCCGAATCATTGCTCGAGTAGGAGAGGTAGCCTATATACTAGAGTTGCCTAATGAGTTAAGTGGAATTCACCCGACATTCCATGTATCTCATCTAAGGAAGTGCTTAGCTCATAAAGGCATGATTGTTCCACCAGAGGATATCGAAGTAGATGAACGGCTCAATTATACAGAGCCAGTAGTGGCAATCATAAATCGAAAAGAGACGAGGCTGAGAAATAAAGTGGTTCCTCTTGTGCGTATCCAGTGGAAGCACAGGAAGGGATCAGAGTCTACGGACTGAAGAAGAGATGAGACGGCATTACCCACTATTCTTCAAGGAATAACAGGTTTCGGGGATGAAACCTATTTAAGGGGTGTGGACTTGTAACACCCGGTGATTTTAAAGTGAAAGAAAAGAAGGAAAAGACATAAAACCCAAGTCTAGGGGTAAAAAGTGTCCAAAAAGACAAAATGTTTGAAAAGTGGGTGTAAAAGGTGGTATGGCCGCCCATATGTCACACACACCACTGATTTTCGGGTTTTAGAGAGAGAGAGAATAGCTAGGAGCAGCAAATTCTCGGCTTTGAAGAAGAACAAGAAGAAAGAATTCGAATTCAAGGTAATAATTCATGCTTTTATGGTGTTCTTGACTGGTCTTATCCTCCGGTTTATGCTTATATGTGTTTGTATGTGTTCGGGTATGTTTTTAGTGGGTTTCTAAGCGGTTGAATTCAATTTGCAAATGAGTTTGGAGGAAGCCATACTTAAAAGCTGCAAAGGTGAGTTCTAGGACCCCTCTTTTACTGGTTTTTAACTGATTTTGGGGTTGAAAATGCATAAATGTATGTTTTTATTAAACTGGGTTCCGGACCCGTACGCTTGAATGTGTGTTTGATGATGTTATGATGTGATGTGTGATTATGTTCATGCTTGATAATGTATGATTGTGTTTCTAAGGCTTAGAGGGTAACATTTAAGCTTAGAATCTGATGAATGGTGCATGGAAATCGAATATGATGTTTTAGACCCATTTGATAAGTTTTTAAATCTGCCTAAGTGTTTGGAAGTAAATGTCGATGGAAAGGGTTAATGCGGATGAACATTAACCAATGGGTAAGTCAATGCGGATGAAGTCAAATGCGGATGAAGCCAATGCGGATGAACATTGACTAAGTGCATGAAATGCGGATGAGCATTGGACTAAGTCTGGGAAATGCGGATGAGGTATGTCAATGCGGATGAGCATTTGACTAAGTCTGCGAAATGCGGATGAGCAGTTGACTAAGTCTGCGAAATGCGGATGAGGTATGTCAATATGGATGAGCATTTGACTAAGTCTGGGAAATGCGGATGAGGTATGCCAAGGCGGATGAGCATTTGACTAAGTCTGGGAAATGCGGATGAGGTATGTCAACGCGGTTGAGCATTTGACTAAGTCTGGGAAATTCGGATGAGGTATGTCAATGCGGATGAGTATTTGATGAAGAATATGAAATGCGGATGACAAATGCGGATGAACTATAGCTAATGCAGATGAAGGAAATCAAATGCGGATGAACAAGAGGGTCAATGTGGATGAACACTTGGAATAAATTCTGACTTTTTGGTGAATAAAGGAGTATTGTAGGCTTTGACCTAGGAGATTCCCGGGGTTTATGTAAGTTGACTTTTGGGGTCATAGATGGTATGATGGGCATGTTATGTTATGTGATTGATGTTTATGATGATGATGATGATGATGATGCATTGTTATACATGATGTATGTGCTGTATGTATGATGCCCTGCATGATGATGTATGAATGATATGTATATGTTCCTTATGATGATGTATGTTTATCTTTCCCATGACTTTACGTGTTATGATAATGAACGAACGAAGTATTATGTAACGTAAAGTGAAAGATAATGAAAGAGGAACATGATGATGAATGCATGGATTAATGAATGAATGAATGTAAGAAAGGCTTGCAAGCAAATGTATGGTGGTGCACACCCATTGTAGGTGTTAGCTCAACGGTGTGCGGGTTAGCTACCCCAAAGGATGCATATTGGGGTCTTTCTTTGTGATTGAGCATATGGATGAACCATTGTTGCGTGTCTTAGGTACTGTGACCACCTGGTGCTGGGCACCACCGATGAAGGCCTTTTATAGGCTTAGGTCCAGTATCATGAGCAGGAAGGGCATAGCATATGACAATGGTACACCTGAACTTTACCTTAGGTACTATGACAACTTGGTGCTAGGCACCACCGATGAAGGTCTTTTATAGGCTTAGTCATAGTATCATGAGCATGAAGGGTAAAGTTCATGGTGATGATGAAAGTAATGAATGAAATGATGAATGAATGAAAGTATGAACGAAAGAATGATGAAGATAATAATTATATTATCTGTATGTATGTACGATGTATGATCACGAACAAATGTAAAATATAATACGGTTTTAAGAGAAACAATGGTTTTATGAAAGAAAAGAAATTTTTATTATAAAACTAGAACTCACTCAGCAACGCTAAGTTTTATGTGTCTCCAGTTGGTAGGTAATGTTGCTGAGGATGGCACGAGGTAGCTGCTCAGCTCTTTTGGATGGCATCCATTTTTTCAAAGCTTTTGGAATGTAATACAACAAATGTAATTTTATAACCGACAAACGATGCATTATCTTGCAAAAGTTTTTATGATAAAATGAAATGCCATTTTTTGAATGTTTCCGCTGCGAATGTTTATGTAAAATAACTATAAATGTGTGTTTTATGTGCAATGGTTGACCAGCTGTAAGCGTCCTGGGAACGGGGCCTTACAAGTTGGTATCAGAGCCAAAGTTTAAGTGAAAGGTTTTATGTGCGCATGGTATGTGGTTATGTGTTGTATGTAGATTTAAATACTGATGTAATCAAGATAGGTAATGCTTGGGGTATGAAGAGTAAAGTAAGTGGCTAATCAGAACTGGCCACTGTAATTAGGGACTTACTATACTTGTCATAAACTGAGCCGTTTCCTTGAATGACCGTATTAGTGTTTAATTCTTTCAGTGCGAGTTAGAGGATGGTCGGTGGTAGATCATCTAAAGCGTCACGTGGTGGCGGACGTGGTGTTGAACCACGGGCTACGAGAGGAAGGGCTAGGGCCAAAAAGGTGGTTCATGAAGAACCAAAAACCCTTCATCCGAAGGGCGGAGATGAGAGTGCTATTTTGTGAGCCTTAGTGAAGGAGGCAGTTGTGGAGGAAGTGCATCAAGTCATGCAAACAATCCTACTATCTGTGGTGACAGAAGTGATAAAGGCAGTAAGAGAAGGGGAGAGAAGGGAAAGGAGTAGACCTACGGGCGATAGAAGACAGCCTGAGACTGAGACGGTTCTGTCTGATGACGAAGAAGAGGAAGAAACAGAGCTTGTGCAGGAGGCGGTATGAGGATATAACTACGTGGTGTTTATGAGGTGCAAGCCCCTATACTTTTGATGGTAACGGCACTGCTGCTGCTGCTCACCGGTGGGTGAGGGAAATGGAGGTTGTACTCGATATCAGCGACTGCCAGGTGGAATAGAAAGTTAAGTTCGCTACCCTCTTTTGTAGACTTGGCTCTATGCTGGTGGGACAACATAGTCCAAGCCGAGGGTAGTCGGGCGATCGGGAGAATGAGGTGGTCGGAGTTGAAAAAGTTGGTGATCGAGGAGTTTTGTCCTCACCGGGAAATAGACAAGGTTGAGAGAGAGTTTCCGCAACTGGAGGCAGGAACGATGACACACCAACAGTACACCACAAATTTAATGAAATGGCATGTCTGGTGCCGGATCAGGTGACACTTTTGTCTCGAAAGATCAAGAGGTACATTCAGGGATTGCCAGCAGATATTCGCAGGCACATGATTGCCGCCCGACCGAGCACGTTTAGGTCGGCGGTGGATTTGGTGGGAAGGTTATATGACGAAAGGGGAGTGGTGGTGGTGGCTAAAGCTAGTCGAATGGGTGGAGGTGATAGAAACTGGAATGGGAAGAGGTTTGGTTGGGGTGATGCCTCGACGGGTAAAAAGAAGGCAAGGGTAGACGACCGCCGTGTGGTCACCTCGGGTGCGAGTACGAAGAAGTGTGGTAGGTGTGGGAGAGAGCATAGTGGGGAATGTAGGTTTGGGTCAAACTTGTGCTTTAAATGTGGGAAGGCGGGGCACATGGCCAGGGACTATCGTACAGCCCGGTGCTTTAACTGTGGTGAAGAGGGTCATATGAATAGGGAGTGTAACAAGCCAAGGGCTGAGGCTTCCGGCGCGAAGAAAACTGGAGGTGAAAGACCAAGGGCGAGCGCTAGGGCATTCACCATGACACAGGAGGAGGCTAGGATGGACCCTGACGTTGTGTCCGGTACGTTTCTAGTAAACCAAACTTTAGCTTCTGTGTTATTCGATTCGGGTGCCAATAAAAGTTTTATTTATGCTACTTTCTGTGCTAAGCTTCCTGTTAGTAGTAGACGTGTTGATGCGCCCTTTGATGTAGAAACTGCCATAGGTAGGTCTACCAGGATCTATGAGATGATAGAGAACTGTAACATGGAACTAGAAGGTCATAAGTTTCTTGTTAGACTGTTTGTGATGACCTTAGGTGGGTTCGATTTGGTTGTTGGGATGGATTGGTTAGCGGACTTCGAGGCGAACATTGTGTGTTGCAAGAAGATGATTCAGCTATCAGGGCCTGACGGGAGTTCAGTGACGGTTTATGGTGATCGGGTCACGGCAATTCGAAAGTAATTTCGATGGCGATGGCAGGAAAGTGTATGAGGCGGGGGTGTAACGCCTATTTGGCTTATATAAAGGATGTGGACACGTCAACACCACAACTATCTGATGTACTGTTTGTGTGTGACTTTTCATACGTGTTCCCAGAAGACTTACTAGGAGTACCACCAGACAGAGAGATTGAATTTCAGATTGATTTGATACCGGGTGCCCAACCTCTTGCCAAGGCATCGTATCGGTTAGCACCAACGGAGATGAAGGAGCTGATGGAGCAGTTGCAAGAGCTGCTTGATAAGGGGTTCATCAGACCGAGTATCTCTCCTTGGGGTGCTCCGGTCTTGTTTGTGAAGAAGAAAGACGGTAGTATGATGATGTGTATTTACTACCGTGAGCTGAATAAGTTGACAGTGAAGAACCGCTACCCCTTACCAAGAATAGATGATTTGTTCGATCAGCTTCAAGGTGCTAGTTGGTTTTCAAGGATCGACCTTCGATTAGGCTATCATCAGCTTAAAATGAAGGAGTAGGATATTCCTAAAACAACTTTCCATACGCGCTATGGTCACTACGAGTTTCTTGTCATGTCTTTTGGTTTGACCAACGCGCCGGCTGCTTTTATGGATATCATGAATTAGGTGTTTCAGCTGATGCTGGATAAGTTAGTGATTGTGTTAATTGATGATATCCTGATTTATTCGAAAAGCGAGGATGAGCATGTCAGTCACATTTGGGAGGTTTAGGAAACGTTGAGAAAGGAGAAGTTGTACGCCAAATTCTCCAAGTGTGGATTTTGGTTGCGGGAGGTTCAATTCTTGGGTCATGTGGTGAATCCCGAGGGGATTATGGTGGACCCGGCTAAGGTGGAGGCGGTTATGCAATGGAAGTCCCCAAAGACGCCATCCGAGATTCGCAGTTTCTTGGTTTGGCGGGTTACTACAGGAGATTTATTCAAGACTTCTCCAAGATTGCTTCTCCCCTAACCAAGTTGACCCAAAAAGATGTGAAGTTCGTATGGGGTCAAGCTCAAGAGAAGGCGCTTGAAGAATTGAAGGCGAGGTTGACTCGAGCTCCTGTTCTGTCATTACCCGATGAGAGCGAAGATCTAGTGGTTTATTCTGTTGCTTCCTCCTCGGGTTTAGGGTGTGTGTTAATATAGAGAGGGAAGGTTATAGCCTATGTGTCCTGACAGTTGAAGGTTCATGAGGTCACCTACTCTACTCATGACTTGGAGCTAGTAGCCATGGTCTTTGCACTAAAGATTTGGAGGCACTATCTTTACGGTACGAAGTGCACCATTTTCACTGACCACAAGAGCTTGAAGTACTTCTTCGAGCAGAAGGATCTGAACATGAGGCAAAGACGATGGTTGAAACTTATAAAGGATTATGATTGTGAGATCCATTACCATTCGGGCAAGGCCAATGTGGTGGCTGATGCCCTTAGCCGAGAAGAGAGGCCTGAGCCGATTCAGGTGAAAGCATACCAACTGATCATGAACTCTGATGTTATGAAGCAAGTCAAAGAGTTTCAAGATGAGGCACTGAAGGAAGATCATCTTAACTTTGAAAGGATGAGATGTCTGGTTGTGGAATTGGATGAAAACACACTTCGTGTTAAAACCCGTTGGACGTGTGTGGATTCCTCGATTTGGGGATCTACGAGTGAAGATCATGGATGAAGCTCACAAGACTCGATACTCCATTCATCCTGGTGCCACGAAAATGTATCAAGGTATGAAGAAGAATTATTGGTGGCCGGGTATGAAGCGCGATGTGGTGGAGTACATGAGTAAGTGCCTTACTTGCTTACAGGTGAAGGCTGAGCATCAAAAGCTCTATGGGAAGATCCAATGTAACACCCGGATCTTTCATTTATTTAAATAAAGAGAGAATAAAGTGAAGAAAAAGGGGGAAAAGATATTTTACCCAAGTTGAAGGGTAAAAAGTGCCAAAAGGACAAAAAGGGTGGAAAAGTTGGTGTAAAGTGGGCATGGCCGCCCACTACTTTCCCACAACTCTTAATTCAACAGAATTCTAGAGAGAGAAAGTACAGAATTCGGATTTTGGAAGAAACAGGGCTGAAGAAGTGAATTCAAGGTAAGAAACCCGAAATTTTAAGTGTTTGAAGCTGGCCTTATCTCGTTTGTGTGCTTATATGTGTTTGCCTGTATTCGGGTGTGTGTTTTAGTGAGTTTTTAGGCGGTTGAACTCAAATTCGGACAAGTTGGAAGAAGTCCTGCTCAAGAGCTGTTAAGGTGAGTTCTAGAACCCCTCATTTACATGTTTTCAAACGATTTTGGGGCTGGAAATACAAATCTATATGTTTTACTGATCTGGGTCTCGGACCCGTATGTTTTTCATGCGTGTTTGACGATGTTATGATGTTATGTGTGTTCATGTTCTTGTTATATGTTTAATCCGAGGGCTTAGAAGCTAAGATCTAAGCTTAGAGCATGAAAATAGTGGTTATAGTATGATTCTGCAGTTTCAGTTCCGATTGGGTTAAGTTCAAAATTGGCCTAAGTGTTAGAAACCAATGCGGATGAGTAATAGTCAATGCGGGTGAGCATTTGACCAAGTCCGGACCAATGCGGATGGGAAGAGTCAATGCGGATGAGCATTTGACTAAGTCTGGACAAATGCGGCGACCCAATGCGGATGACTGTACCAATGCGGATGAGCATTTGGATAAGTATAGCCAATGTGGATGAACAAAGTAAGTCAATGCGGACGACTGTAACCAATGCGGATGAGTACAGCCAATGCGGATGAGCATTTTGCCTAAGTGTTGGCAAATGCGGATGAGTATTAGACAAATGCTGATGAACAGTAACCAATGCGGATGAACAACAGCAAATGCGGATGAGCATTTTGCCTAAGTGTTGGCAAATGCGGATGAGTATTAGACAAATGCGGATGAATAGTAACCAATGCGGATGAACACTTAGAATAATTTCTGGTTTGAAGGAAAGGTGGAGATGTAGGCCTTGACTTGGGTGGTTCCCGAGGGTTAGGAATATGGACTTTTAAGGTCCTAGATGTTATGTTGGGCATGTATGATGTTGATGATGTTGCATGATTATGCATGATGTATGTTATAAATGTATGATGCAATGTATGATGATGCATGAGTGTATGTTTATGTTCCTTAGTATGATGTATAGTATCTTTCCTATGGCTTTACTTATTATGAGGAATAAACGAAGTATTATGTAACGAAAAGTGAAAGACAATGAAAGAGGAACACGATGTTGAATGCATGCATTAATGAACGAATTAAAGAAGTCTTGCAAGCATCGGATAACGGGTCCTTCTTTGTGATTGACCCTTAATGTAGACCCTCTACCGCTCACCCCTAGTACTGTGGCATACGTTTAGCTGTTCATTTATTGACTTCGGCCTAGTAGCTAAGACTGATGGTTACTCCTAGTACCGTGGCATACGTTTAGTTGTTCATTTATTGACTTCGGCCCAGTAGCTACGACTAACCGGGGTGTAGCACATGGTATTGGTACGGATGATGTCCGATGCGCAAGTAAAGTCATAAAGAACGAATGAACGAATGAAGAAGATAATAATGATATTATCTATGTGTACGTACGATGTGTGATCATGTAAAAGTAACGAATGGTTTTATATGAAAGTAAAGTATGTTTTATTTATAAAACTAGAACTCACTCAGCAACGCTGACTTTTTATATGTTTTCCAGTTGGCAGCTGATGTTTGCTAAGGATGGCACACCGTGAAGCTACTCAGCTCTTTTGGGATGGCATTCTTTTGATTAATGTTTTTGCATTGTAATGCAAACAAGCTATTTTGTAATGAATGTTGTATTAACTTGCAAAAGCATTTACATGGAAATGAAAGATTGTTTTACTTTTCCGCTGCGATTCATGAAACACAAATGTAATTATATGTTTTATGTGCGATGAGAACCCAGTTGTAAGCGTTCCGGGAACGGGGCTTTACAAGTTGGTATCAGAGCCAAATTTTAAGTGAAATGGGTAAATTTTCAAAATAAACCTAATCTTAAACTGAGAATGGGACGGAAAGGGAATGGAATGCCAATCTGAGTAGCTACGTGCCATCAGGTATTTTCGTAAAGTTAACCGGTTTTATGTGAGCATGGTATGTGGTTATGTGTTGTATGTAGATTTAAATACTGATGTAGTCATGACAGGTAATACTTGGGGTATGAAGAGTAAAGTAAGTGGCTAATCACAACTGGCCACTGTAATTAGGGACTTACTATACTTGACATAAACTGAGTTGTTTCCTTGAATGACCGTGTTGGTGTTTGAATCTTTCAGTGTGCGTGTGATGGTCGGAGGTAGATCTTCGAAAGCTTCTAGGGGTGGAGGTCACGGTGCTGAACCGCGACCCAAGAGAGGGAGACCCAGAGTTGAGAGGGTGGTTCACGAAGAACCAGAGACCCCTCATCCGGAGGGTGGCGACGAAAGCGCCAATCTGAGAGCCTCAGTAAAAGAGGCTGTTGTAGAAGAAGTCCATCAGGTCATGCAGACAATCTTACCGTCTGTGGTGACTGAAGTTATTAAGGCTGTACGAGAAGGGGAAAGAAAAGAAAGAAACAGATCCTCTAGAGAACGGGAACACCCAGAGCCTGAAATGGTCCTGTCTGATGATGAAGAGGAAGAAGAAGAGCCTGTGCCAGAGGCAGTGCGAGGATGTAACTACGGGGCATTTATGAGATGCAATCCCCCTACTTTGGACGGTAATGGCAATGTTACCGCTGCTCACCGATGGGTGAGAGAGATGGAGGCCATTCTCGACATCAGCGAGTGTTGGGAAGATCAGAAGGTGAAGTTTGCCACTCATTCATTTGTGGACTCGACACTATGTTGGTGGGACAACATTGTCCAAGCAGAGGGTAATCGGGCAATCGGGAGAATGAAATGGCCTGAGTTGAAGAAGATGGTGATTGAGGAGTTCTCTCCTCACAGGGAAATGGATAAATTGGAAAGAGAGTTTCTGCAGTTGGAGGCTGGAACCATGACACACGAGCAGTATACCACCAAGTTTAATGAAATGGCACGACTCGTGCCTGATCAGGTGACACCTCTGTCTCGGAAAATCAAGAGGTATATTCAGGGTTTACCGGTGGATGTTCGCCGGCATATGATCGCCGCCTGACCAAGCACGTTTAGGCCGGCGGTTGATTTGGCAGGGAGGCTGTATGAAGAGCGGGAGGTGGTGGTGACTGAAGCGAGTAAGAAGGGTGGTGGTGATCGGAACTGGAATGGGAGGAGGTTTGGTCGGGGTGATGCTTCGATGGGTAACAAAAAGGCACGGGTGGATGACCGCCGCGTGGCCACATCGGGAGTGGGATCAAGGAGGTGTGGTAAGTGTGGAAAAGAGCATGCAGGGGAATGTAGGCTGGGTTTGAACGTGTGCTTCAAGTGTGGGAAGACAGGGCATATGGCGAAGGATTGTCTGTTAGGCAAATGTTTTAACTGTGGGGAAACTGGTCATATGAGCAGAGATTTTAAGAAGCCGAGGACTGAGGGTTTAGGGGTGAGGAAGACGGGAAGTGAAGGACTGAGGGCGAGCGCCACGGCATTCACTATGACACAGGAGGAAGCTAGGACAGACCCTGATGTCGTGTCCGGTACGTTTCTGGTGAACCAAACTTTAGCTTGTGTGCTATTTGATTCTGGTGCTAGTAGGAGTTTTATTTCTACTGCTTTCTGTGCTAAGCTGCCTGTTAGTAGTAGGCATGTTGATGCGCCCTTTGAGGTAGAAACTGCCATAGGTAAGTCTACCAGGATTTCGGAGATGATAGAAAACTATGAGGTGGAGTTAGAAGGTCACAAGTTTCCTGTTAGACCGTTCGTGATGACCTTGGGTGGTTTTGATTTTGTTCTTGGGATGGATTGGTTAGCGGACTTCGAGGCGAACATTGTGTGTCGCAAGAAGATGATTCGGTTGACAGCGCCTGATGGAAGTTTGGTAACAGTTTATGGTGATTGGGTTACTACGATCCCGAAGGTGATCTCAATGGCGGTGGCGGGAAAGTGTATGAGGCGTAGATGTAGCGCCTACTTGGCTTATGTAAAGGATGTAGATGTACCAACACCACAACTACCTGATGTACCGGTTGTGTGTGACTTTCCAGACGTGTTCCGAGAAGATTTACCAGGGGTACCACCTGACAGAGAAATTGAATTTCTGATTGATCTGATACCGGGTGCCCAACCTGTTGCCAAAGCACCATATCGGTTGGCTCCGACGGAGATGAAAGAGTTGACGGAACAGTTGCAAGAGTTGCTTGATAAGGGGTTCATTAGACTGAGTATCTCTCCTTGGGGTGCTCCGGTCCTGTTTGTAAAGAAGAAGGATGGTAGTATAAGGATGTGCATTGACTACCGCGAGCTGAACAAGTGGACAGTGAAGAATCGATACCCCTTACCGAGAATAGATGATTTGTTCGATCAGCTTCAGGGTGCCAGTTGATTTTCAAGAATAGACCTTCGGTCTGGCTATCATCAGTTGAAGGTGAAGGAACAAGATATCCCTAAAACAGCTTTCCGCACGCGCTATGGTCATTACGAGTTTCTTGTCATGTCCTTTGGTTTGACCAACGCGCCAGCTGCTTTTGTGGATCTGATGAACCGTGTGTGTCGGCCTATGTTGGATAAATCAGTGATTGTGTTTATTGATGATATCCTGATTTATTCGAAGAGCGAGATTGAGCATGCCGATCATGTTCGAGAGGTTCTAGAGACGTTGAGAAGGGAGAAATTGTATGCTAAATTCTACAAGTGCGCTTTTTGGTTGCGCGAAGTTCAGTTTTTGGGTCATGTGGTGAATCCTGATGGGATAATGGTGGACCCGGCGAAGGTGGAGGCGGTTATGCAATGGAGGTCACCAAAGACGCCATCCGAGATCCGTAGTTTCTTGGGCTTGGCGGGCTACTATAGAAGATTCATCCAAGACTTCTCTAAGATTGCTTCTCCACTAACTAAGTTGACCCGAAAGGATGTGAAATTTGTATGGGGTCAAGCTGAAGAGAAGGCATTCGAAGAGTTGAAGGCAAGACTGACTCAAGATCCTGTTCTGTCATTACCTGATGGAAGCGAAGATTTGGTGGTTGATTCTGATGCTTCCTACTCAGAGTTGGGGTGTGTGTTAATGCAGAGAGGGAAGGTTATAGCCTACGCATCCCGGCAGTTGAAAGTTCATGAGGTTAATTATCCCACTCATGACTTGGAGCTAGTAGCCGTGGTCTTTGCGTTAAAGATTTGGAGACACTATCTCTACGGGACGAAGTGCACCATATTCACTGACCACAAGAGTCTGAAGTACTTCTTCGAGCAAAAAGACCTGAACATGAGGCAGAGGCGATGGTTGGAGCTTATAAAGGATTATGATTACGAGATCCATTACCATCCGGGCAAAGCTAATGTGGTGGCGGATGCCCTTAGCCGAAAGGAAAGGCCCGAACCGATTCGGTTGAAAGCTTGTCAACTAATCATGACCTCTGATGTGATGAAGCAAATCAAGGAGTTTCAAGATGAGGCATTGAAAGAAGATCATCTTAATTCGGAAAGAATGAGAGGTCTGGTTGGGGAATTGGGTGAAAACACACTCGGTGTTAGAACTCGATTCGGTCGTGTGTGGATTCCTCGTTTTGGGGATCTACGGGTAAAGATAATGGATGAAGCTCACAAGACTCGATACTCCATTCATCCTGGTGCCACGAAAATGTACCATGATATGAAGAAAGATTATTGGTGGCCGGGTATGAAGCGCGACGTGATGGAGTATGTGAGTAAGTGCCTTACTTGCTTACAGGTGAAGGCCGAGCACCAAAAGCCGTATGGGAAGATCCAACCTTTGGATATACCGGAATGGAAGTGGGAGCACATCACCATGGATTTCATTACAAAGCTGCCGCATACCCCAAAAGGGTATGATGCCATATGAGTGATAGTTGATCGTTTGACGAAGAGTGCTCACTTTCTACCGATCCGCGAGACGTATTCATCTGAGAGGTTGGCTGATCTGTTCATCAAGGAAATTGTAACTCGTCATGGTGTGCCGGTGTCTATTGTGTCCGATCGCGACACTCGGTTTACATCTAAATTTTGGAAAAAATTCCACGACGCTATGGGGATGAGGTTACATATTAACACGGCTTATCATCCCCAAACCGATGGTCAGTCAGAAAGAACCATTCAGACACTGGAAGACATGCTCCGGGCATGTGTGATCGATTTTGGTGGAAGTTGGGATGACCACTTACCGTTAGCTGAATTCTCATACAACAACAGCTATCATGCCAGCATTGGTATGCCACCATATGAGATGCTATACGGTAGGAGATGCAGAACACCCGTTTGTTGGGGTGATATTGGTCAGAAGGAATTGGGGAGCGTCGAGGTAATCGAGGCTACGATAGAGAAGCTTGAAAAGATTAAAGCCTTCATGAAGTCAGCCAAAGATAGACGGAAGTCGTATGCCGATAAGCGACGTAGGCCAATTGAGTTCTAGGTGGGTGACCGGGTTATGTTGAAGGTCTCACCTTGGAAGGGTATTATCACATTCAGAAAGCGGGGCAAGTTGAGCCCAAGATATATAGGCCCTTTCCGAATCATTGCTCGAGTAGGGGAGGTGGCCTATAGATTGGAGTTGCCAGATGAGTTAAGTGGAATTCACCCAACATTCCATGTATCTCACTTAAGAAAGTGTTTGGCGGATGAAGATATGATTGTTCCACTGGAAGACATTGAGGTAGACGAACGGCTCAACTATGTAGAGCAACCAGTGGCGATCATTGACCGAAAAGAAAAGAGATTGAGAAATAAGGTGGTTCCTCTTGTGCGTGTACAGTGGAAGCACAGGAAAGGATCCGAGTCAACGTGGGAGACCGAAGATGAGATGAGACCTCATTATCCACGTTTGTTTGAGGAATAACAGGTTTCGGGGACGAAACCTATTTAAGGGGGGTGGACTTGTAACACCCGGATCTTTCATTTATTTAAATAAAGGGAGAATAAAGTGAAGAAAAAGGGGGAAAAGATATTTTACCCAAGTTGCAGGGTAAAAAGTGCCAAAAGAACAAAAACGGTTGAAAAGTTGGTGTAAAGTGGGCATGGCCGCCCACTACTTTCCCACAACTCTCAATTCAGCAGAATTCTAGAGAGAGAAAGTACCGAATTCGGATTTTGGAAGAAACAGGGCTGAAGAAGTGAATTCAAGGTAAGAAACCCAAAATTTGAAGTGTTTGAAGCTGCCCTTATCTCGTTTGTGTGCTTATATGTGTTTGCCTGTGTTCGGGTGTGTGTTTTAGTGAGTTTTTAGGCGGTTGAACTCAAATTCGGACGAGTTGGAAGAAGTCCTGCTCAAGAGCTGTTAAGGTGAGTTCTAGAACCCCTCATTTACATGTTTTCAAACGATTTTGGGGCTGGAAATACAAATCTATATGTTTTACTGATCTGGGTCTTGGACCCATATGTTTTTCATGCGTGTTTGACGATGTTATGATGTTATGTGTGTTCATGTTCTTGTTATATGTTGAATCCGAGGGCTTAGAAGCTAAGATCTAAGCTTAGAGCATGAAAATAGTGGTTATAGTATGATTTTGCAGTTTCAGTTCTGATTGGGTTAAGTTCAAAATTGGCCTAAGTGTTAGAAACCAATGCGGATGAGTAATAGTCAATGCGGGTGAGCATTTGACCAAGTCCGGACCAATGCGGATGGGAAGAGTCAATGCGGATGAGCATTTGACTAAGTCTGGACAAATGCGGCGACCCAATGCGGATGACTGTACCAATGCGGATGAGAATTTGGCTAAGTATAGCCAATCCGGGTGAACAAAGTAAGTCAATAAGGACGACTGTAACCAATGCGGATGAGTACAGCCAATGCGGATGAGCATTTTGCCTAAGTGTTGGCAAATGCGGATGAGTATTAGACAAATGCGGATGAACAGTAACCAATGTGGATGAACAACAGCAAATGCGGATGAGCATTTTGCCTAAGTGTTGGCAAATGCAGATGAGTATTAGACAAATGCGGATGAACAGTAACCAATGCGGATGAACACTTAGAATAATTTCAGGTTTGAAGGAAAGGTGGAGATGTAAGCCTTGACTTGGGTGGTTCCCGAGGGTTAAAAATATGGACTTTTAAGGTCCTAGATGTTATGTTGGGCATGTATGATGTTGATGATGTTGCATCATTATGCATGATGTATGTTATAAATGTATGATGCAATGTATGATGATGCATGAGTGTATAGATAACGGGTCCTTCTTTGTGATTGACCCTTAATGTAGACCCTCTACCGCTCACCCCTAGTACTGTGGCATACGTTTAGCTATTCATTTATTGACTTCGGCCCAATAGCTAAGACTGATGGTTACTCCTAGTACCATGGCATACGTTTAGCTGTTCATTTATTGACTTCGGCCCAGTAGCTACGACTAACCGGGGTGTAGCACATGGTATTGGTACAGATGATGTCCGATGCGCAAGTAAAGTCATAAAGAACGAATGAACGAATGAATGAATGAAGAAGATAATAATGATATTATCTATGTGTACGTACGATGTGTGATCATGTAAAAGTAACGAATGGTTTTATATGAAAGTAAAGTATGTTTTATTTATAAAACTAGAACTCACTCAGCAACGCTGACTTTTTATATGTTTTCCAGTTGGCAGGTAATGTTTGCTAAGGATGGCACACCGTGAAGCTACTCAGCTCTTTTGGGATGGCATTATTTTGATTAATGTTTTTGCATTGTAATGCGAACAAGCTATTTTGTAATGAATGTTGTATTAACTTGCAAAAGCATTTACATGGAAATGAAAGATTGTTTTACTTTTCCGCTGCGATTCATGAAACACAAATGTAATTATATGTTTTATGTGTGATGAGAACCCAGCTGTAAGCGTCCCGGGAACGGGGCCTTACATCCAACCTTTGGATATACCGGAATTGAAGTGGGAGCACATCACCATGGATTTCGTTATGAAGTTGCCACGTACTCCGAAAGAGTACGATGCCATATTGGTGATTGTGGACCATTTGACAAAGAGTGCTCACTTCCTACCGATTCACGAGACATATTCATCCGAGAGGTTGGCTGACCTATTCATCAAGGAGATTGTAACTCGTCACGGTGTGCCGGTGTCCATTGTGTCTAATTGTGACACCCGGTTTACATCTAAATTCTAGAAGAAATTCCACGACGCAATGGGGAGAGGTTATATATTAGCACGACTTTTCATCCCCAAACTGATGGTCAGTTAGAAAGGACCATTCAGACGTAGGAGGACATGCTTTAGGCATGTGTGATTGATTTTGGTGGAAGTTAGGATGACCACCTACCGTTAGTTGAATTCTCGTACAACAACAGTTATCATGCCAACATTGGCATGCCACCATACGAGATGCTATATGATAGGAGATGCAGAACACCCATTTGTTAGGGTGATATTGGGCAAAAGGAATTGGGAAATGTCGAGGTAATCGAGGCTACGACTGAGAAGCTTGAAAAGATCAATGCCTTCATGAAGGAAGCCAAAGATAGACAGAAGTCGTATGCCGATAAACGACGTAGACCGATTGAGTTCCGGGTGGGTGACCGGGTTACGTTGAAGGTCTCACCTTGGAAGGGCATTATTCGTTTCCGAAAGCGGGGCAAGTTGAGCCCGAGAAACATAGGCCCTTTCCGAATCATTACTCGAGTAGGAGAGGTATCCAATAGACTAGAGTTGCTTGATGAGTTAAGTGGAATTCACCCGATATTCCATGTATCTCATCTGAGGAAGTGCTTAGCTGATGAAGGTACGATTGTTCCCCTGGAGGATATCGAAGTAGATGAACGGCTCAATTATGTGGAGCAACCAGTGGCAATCATTGATTGAAAAGAGACAAGGCTGAGAAATAAAGTGGTTCCTCTTGTGCGTATCCAGTGGAAGCACAGGAAGGGATCAGAGTCTACGTGGGAGACTGAAGAAGAGATGAGACGGCATTACCCACTATTCTTCGAGGAATAATAGATTTCTGGGATGAAACCTATTTAAGGGGGGTGGACTTGTAACCCCCGGTCATTTTAAAGTGAAAGAAAAGAAGGAAAAGAAATAAAACCCAAGTCTAGGGGTAAAAAGTGTCTAAAAGGACAAAATGTTTGAAAAGTGGATGTAAAAGGTGGTATGGCCGCTCATATGTCACATACACCACTGATTTTTGGGATTAGAGAGAGAGAGTAGCCGGGAGCAGCAAATTCTCGGCTTTGAAGAAGAACAAGAAGAAAGAATTCGAATTCAAGGTAAGAATTCATGCTTTTATGGTGTTCTTGACTGGTCTTATCCTCGGGTTATGCTTATGTGTGTTTATATTTGTTCAGGTATGTTTTTAGTGGGTTTCTAAGTGGTTGAATTCAATTTGCAAACGATTTAGGAGGAAGCCATACTCAAAAGCTACAAAGGTGAGTTCTAGGACCCCTGTTTTACTGGTTTTTTACTGATTTTAGGGCGGGAAATGCATGAATGTATGTTTTTATTAAACTGGGTTTCGGACCTGTATGCTTGAATTTGTGTATGATGATGTTATGATGTGATGTGTGACTATGTTCATGCTTGATGATGTATGATTGTGTTTCTAAGGCTTAGAGGGTAAGATTTAAGCTTAGAACCTGATGAATGGTACATGAAAATCGAATATGATGTTTTAGACCCATTTGATAAGTTTTTAAATCTGCCTAAGTGTTTGGAAGTAAATGCGGATGAAAAGGGTTAATGCGGATGAACATTAACCAATGGGTTAGTCAATGCAGATGAAGTCAAATGCGGATGAAGCCAATGCCGAAGAACATTGACTAAGTGCATGAAATGCGGGTGAGCATTTGACTAAGTCTGGGAAATACGGATGAGGTATGTCAATGCGGATGAGCATTTGACTAAGTCTGGGAAATGCGGATGAGGTATGTCAATGCGGATGAGCATTTGACTAAGTCTGGGAAATGCGTATGAGGTATGTCAATGCAGATGAGGATTTCACTAAGTCTGGGAAATGAAAATGAGGTATGTCAATGTGGATGAGCATTTGACTAAGTATATGAAATGCGGATGAAAAATGCGGATGAGTAAGTCAAATGCGGATGACAAATGCAGATGAGCTATAGCTAGTGCGGATGAACTATAGCAAATGTGGATGAAGCAAATCAAATGCGGATGAACAAGAGGGTCAACACGGATGAACACTTAGAATAAATTCTGACTTTTTGGTGAAAAAGGGAGTAATGTAGGCTTTGACCTAGGAGATTCCCGGGGTGTAAGTAAGTTGACTTTTAGGGTCATAGATGGTATGATGGGCATGTATTGTTATGTGATTGATGTTTATGATCATGATGATGATGATGTTGCATGGTTATACATGATGTATGTTATGTATGTATGATGCCATGCATGATGATGTATGAATGATATGTTTATGTTCCTTATGATGATGTATGCTTATCTTTCCCATGCTTTTACGTGTTATGATAATGAATGAACGAAGTGTTATGTAACGTAAAGCGAAAGATAATGAAAGAGGAACATGATGATGAATGCATGCATTAATGAATGAATGAATGTTAGAAAGGCTTGCAAGCAAATGTATGGAGGTGTGCACCCGTTGTAGGTGTTAGCTCAATGGTGTGCGGGTTAGCTACTCCAAAGGATGCACATTGGGGTCTTTCTTTGTGATTGACAATATGGATGAACCATTGTTGCGTGTCTTAGGTACTGTGACCACCTGGTGCTGGTGCTGGGCACCACCGATGAAGGTCTTTAATAGGCTTAGGTCCAGTATCAAGAGCATGAAGGGCATAGCATATGACAATGGTACACCTGAACTTTACCTTAGGTACACCAACACCACAACTGTCTGATGTATCTGTGATCAATAAAAACAAGCCAAATCAAAGTAACATTATTAAGTACATAAGATTTAATTGCATTTTAATTAAAATCATGCAATTAGAGATAGTTGTATTAAAGTATTCATGAAAAATTAGCAAAATAAATAGAAAACGATCTACCCAAACAAAGACATTAAACAATAACAGTTCTTGCATGGATAGGTTTTTCCTTATCGTAACACCCTCTAATGCTATGAAGTTTTGATTCCAAAGCCCATTAAACACACTCGTGAACCAATTTAATCATATCTGATTGTAAGCATCATTAGAATCACACTAATTAATATAAAATGGAACATAGTATCTATTATACAAATCGAGACCAAACCCAAACACAAAACCCCACGATTGAGCCATAGTATAATAACAATGATTCCCAAACTCATCGAGAACTTTCCACAACCAACTTTAGACACTACTACCTCAAAAATCCACCGAATCAATCAAAATGATAATTGTTGGTTCGAATAAAACGTTATTAGTCTTTAGGAAAGGAAATCGGGTGTAAAGAAACAATAAACTACTCGTATTCACTAAAAAAGATACGAGAATCGAATTACACTAAAGGAATGAAAGTAATCAGACTTTAAACAAGAAACTCTATGTGTGATCGATAAAAACAAGCCATATCAAAGTAACATGATTTACTACATAAGATTTAATTGCATTTTAATTAAAATCATGCATCTAGAGATAGGTGTATTCAAGTATTCATGAAAATTTAGCAAAATAAATAGAAAACGATCTAGCCATACAACAATAATAGTTCTTGCATGGATAGGTTTTTCCTTTTTATAACACCCACTAATGCTATGAAGTTTTGATTCTCAAGCCCTCTGAACACACTCGTGAACCAATTTAATCATATCTTATTGTAAGCATCATTTGAATCATACCAATTAACAAAAATGGAACATAGTATCTATTATACAAATCAAAACCAAACCCAAACACAAAACCACACGATTGAGCCCAAGTATAACTACATTGATGCTCAAACTCATCGAGAACTTTCCACAACCAACTTGAGAACTACTACCTCAAAAATCCATCGAATCAATCAAAATGATAATTGTTGATTTGAATAAAACTTTATTAGCCATTAGGAAAGGAAGTTGGGTGTAAAGAAACAATAAACTACATGTATTCACTCAAAAAGAATCTTGAATAAAATTACACCGGAGGAATGAAAGTGATCGGACTTTAAACAAGAAACCCTGTGCGTGATCGATAAATACAAGCCAAATCAAAGTATCATGTTTAAGCACATGAGATTTAACTGCATTTTAATTAAAATTGTGCATCTAGAGATAGGTGTATTAAAGTATTCATGAAAACTTAACAAAATAAATAGAAAACAATCTGGCCATATAAAGACATGAAACAACAATAGCTCTTGCGTGGATAGATTTTTGCTTTTCGTAACACCCTCTAATGCTATGAAGTTTTGATTCTAAAGCCCTCTAAACACATGCGTGAACCAATTAAATCATATCTGATTGTAAGCATCATTAGAATCACACTAATTAATAAAAATTGGAACATAGTATCTATTATACAAATCGAGACCAAACCCAAACACAAAACTACATGATTGAGCCCTAATATAACTACACTAATGTCCAAACTCATCAAGAACAATCCATAACTAACTTCAGAGACTACTAGCTCAAAAATCCATCAAATCAATAAAAATGATAAATTTTGATTCGAATAAAACTTTATTAGCCTTTAGGAAAGGAAATTGGGTGTAAAGAAACAGTAAACTACTCGTATTCACTAAAAAGAATCGAGAATCAGATTACACCAGAGGAATGAAAGTAATCGGACTTTAAACAAGAACCCTATGCGTGATCGATAAAAACAAGCCAAATCAAAGTAACATGATTAAGTACATAATATTTAGTTGCATTTTAATTAAAATCATGCAACTAGAGATAGGGTGTATTTAAGTATTCATGAAAACTAAGCAAAATAAATAGAAAACAATCAAGCCATACAAAGACATCAAACAACAATAGTTCTTTCATGGATAGGTTTTTCCTTATCGTAACACCCTCTAATGCTATGAAGTTTTGATTCCAAAGCCCATTAAACACACTCGTGAACCAATTTAATCATATCTGATTGTAAGCATCATTAGAATCACACTAATTAATATAAAATGGAACATAGTATCTATTATACAAATCGAGACCAAACCCAAACACAAAACCCCACGATTGAGCCATAGTATAATAACAATGATTCCCAAACTCATCGAGAACTTTCCACAACCAACTTTAGACACTACTACCTCAAAAATCCACCGAATCAATCAAAATGATAATTGTTGGTTCGAATAAAACGTTATTAGTCTTTAGGAAAGGAAATCGGGTGTAAAGAAACAATAAACTACTCGTATTCACTAAAAAAGATACGAGAATCGAATTACACTAAAGGAATGAAAGTAATCAGACTTTAAACAAGAAACTCTATGTGTGATCGATAAAAACAAGCCATATCAAAGTAACATGATTTACTACATAAGATTTAATTGCATTTTAATTAAAATCATGCATCTAGAGATAGGTGTATTCAAGTATTCATGAAAAATTAGCAAAATAAATAGAAAACGATCTAGCCATACAACAATAATAGTTCTTGCATGGATAGGTTTTTCCTTTTTATAACACCCACTAATGCTATGAAGTTTTGATTCTCAAGCCCTCTGAACACACTCGTGAACCAATTTAATCATATCTTATTGTAAGCATCATTTGAATCATACCAATTAACAAAAATGGAACATAGTATCTATTATACAAATCAAAACCAAACCCAAACACAAAACCACACGATTGAGCCCAAGTATAACTACATTGATGCTCAAACTCATCGAGAACTTTCCACAACCAACTTGAGAACTACTACCTCAAAAATCCATCGAATCAATCAAAATGATAATTGTTGATTTGAATAAAACTTTATTAGCCATTAGGAAAGGAAGTTGGGTGTAAAGAAACAATAAACTACATGTATTCACTCAAAAAGAATCTTGAATAAAATTACACCGGAGGAATGAAAGTGATCGGACTTTAAACAAGAAACCCTGTGCGTGATCGATAAATACAAGCCAAATCAAAGTATCATGTTTAAGCACATGAGATTTAACTGCATTTTAATTAAAATTGTGCATCTAGAGATAGGTGTATTAAAGTATTCATGAAAACTTAACAAAATAAATAGAAAACAATCTGGCCATATAAAGACATGAAACAACAATAGCTCTTGCGTGGATAGATTTTTGCTTTTCGTAACACCCTCTAATGCTATGAAGTTTTGATTCTAAAGCCCTCTAAACACATGCGTGAACCAATTAAATCATATCTGATTGTAAGCATCATTAGAATCACACTAATTAATAAAAATTGGAACATAGTATCTATTATACAAATCGAGACCAAACCCAAACACAAAACCACACGATTGAGCCCTAGTATAATTACACTAATGCCCAAACTCATCAAGAACAATCCATAACTAACTTCAGAGACTACTAGCTCAAAAATCCATCAAATCAATAAAAATGATAAATTTTGATTCGAATAAAACTTTATTAGCCTTTAGGAAAGGAAATTGGGTGTAAAGAAACAGTAAACTACTCGTATTCACTAAAAAGAATCGAGAATCAGATTACACCAGAGGAATGAAAGTAATCGGACTTTAAACAAGAAACCCTATGCGTGATCGATAAAAACAAGCCAAATCAAAGTAACATGATTAAGTACATAATATTTAGTTGCATTTTAATTAAAATCATGCAACTAGAGATAGGGTGTATTTAAGTATTCATGAAAACTAAGCAAAATAAATAGAAAACAATCAAGCCATACAAAGACATCAAACAACAATAGTTCTTTCATGGATAGGTTTTTCCTTTTCGTAACACCCTCTAATGCAATGAAGCTTTGATTCTCAAGCCCTCTGAACACACTCGCAAACCAATTTAATCATATCTGATTGAAATCATCATTAGAATCACACTAATTAATGTAAAATGGAACATAGTATGTATTATACAAATCGAGACCAAACCCAAACACAAAACCACACGATTGAGCCCTAGTATAATTACACTAATGCCCAAACTCATCAAGAACTTTCCACAACTCATCAAGAACTTTCCACAACTCATCGAGATGCTATACGGTAGGAGATGCAGAACACCCGTTTGTTGGGGTGATATTGGTCAAAAGGAATTGGGGAGCGTCGAGGTAATCGAGGCTACGACTGAGAAGCTTGAGAAGATTAAAGCCTTCATGAAGGTAGCCAAAGATAGACAGAAGTCGTATACCGATAAACAACGTAGACCAATGAGTTCCAGGTGGGTGACCGGGTTATGTTGAAGGTCTCACCTTGGAAGGGTATTATTAGATTCAGGAAGCGGGGCAAGTTGAGCCAAAGATATATAGGCCCTTTCCGAATCATTGCTCGAGTAGGAGAGGTGGCCTATAGATTGGAATTACCGGATGAGTTAAGTGGGATTCACCTGACATTCCATGTGTCTCATTTGAGAAAGTGCTTAGCTGATAAAGACATGATTGTTCCATTGGAGGACATTGAAGTTAATGAAAGGCTCAATTATGTGGAGCAACTAGTGGCAATCATCGATCGTAAAGAAAAGAGGCTGCGAAATAAAGTGGTTCCTCTCGTGCATGTATAGTGCAAGCATAGGAAGGGATCCGAATCTACGTGGGAAACTGAGGAGGAGATGAGGCAGCATTATCCTCGTCTATTTGAGGAATAACAGGTTTTGGGGACGAAACCTATATAAGGGGGTGGATTTGTAACACCAGGTTATTTTTAAAAGACAATATATAAAGAATAAAATCAAGAAAGGCAATAAAGTCCAAGTGGAGGGACTAAAAGTGTCCAAAAAGGACAAAACTTTAGAAAGTTGGTGTAAAGGTGGGCATGGTCGCCCACCCTCACTTCACATTACCACTACTTTCGGTGTTAGAGAGAGAGACAAGGAAAGAAGAGCAGAACTTCGGATCTTTGAAGAAGAAGTGAATGAATTCAAGGTAAGAATTCGTGGTTTTTATGTGTTTATGATGGGTTTTATCCCGGTTGTATGCATATGTGCTTATGTGTTTGTCTATGTGCTCGGGTGTGTGTGTGTTTGGTGTTGTTTTAGGTGTTTGAACTCGTTGCAAGCAGGTTAGAAAGGAAAAAACATCTAAGTTGCATCAGGTGAGTTCTAGACCCTGGTTTTTACTTGTTTTCAAACATCTTTGGGGCTGAAAATGTATTTAAATAATCTTTATAATGTTTGAGTATGTATGCCCATATGTATTGTGCATGATTGGATGTGATTCCTATATGCTTATAGGTTATTCATGTTTAGAATAGCCACATTAAGCTTATAAATTAATGGATTTGATGATTGGGTTGAAAACATACTGGAAACATGTTGAACACAAGGTCCATGCGCCTAGATAAGGCCCATGCTCCTGAAAATGCCTTAGAAAGATTTAAGTGTAGTCCATGCGCCTGAACAGTGGCCCATGTGCCTAGATATGTTAGCCGAATGACTAAGTGTTGGGCCATGCGCCCCAATAGTGCCCATGCGCCCAAGTGGCTCATGCGCCTAAGTGTCCATGCGTCCGAATTACCCAGGCGTCTAAGTGTTCATGCACACAAATAGTGCCCAAAGCGCCTGAACAGCTCATGCGCCTAAAGTGAAAATTGTATAAATGTTGGCTGATGCGCCTACATAATGATGAAACGCCCGAACAGGGCTCATGCGCCTAAATAGTTCCCATGCGCCTAAGCACTTACAAATTTTTACAAAATTTTCTGGGAGTCTGTGCTTTAGGGTTTTGACCGAGGTTGACTAAGGGCTTATTAATGATGATGTTCCATGCATGATATGATTATTTATGATTGTTCCTTATTATTGTTATTGTTATTATTATTATTACTTATAGTATGTGACTTTACGTGGTATGTTATTATCGTAAGGTAAAGTATATCGTAATAATAAAGTGAAAGAGCAATAAAGAAAAGAAGAGGAACATTAATGAAAATGTTAACAAGTCTTGCAAGCTTACAGGAGGTACACGACCCTGTTGTCATTAGCTCAACTCTGTTATGGGTTAGCTACCCTATTATGCACACAGGGTCAAACAATTGAGATTGGCAGGACCTTTGTAGCGTGCCCTGGGTAATTGGGTTGGCCTTGTACATAGTACTCAGAACCCTTTCGAGGGATACAGTTGACCCACTCGGGGGATATAGTTGACCCTTTTGAAGGATATAGTTGACCCTTTCGAGGGATATAGATGGCCCATCACCCGTTTTCCATCGCACATATAGTTGGGGTATTGCTCACTGGTCCATACAAAAAGTGAAACATAAAGATAAAAGTTTACAGAACAGACAAGGCATACAGTAAAGAGAACAAACACTATATGTTCATATAGTTATACAGTACAGAGTTGTATTTTTCATAAAAGAGTATTTTCTTATACAATATATAGAAAGTATTTTATTACTTATAAAACTAGAGCTCACTCAGCAACGCTGACTTTTATAGATTTTCAGTTGGAAGGTAATTATTGCTGAGGATGGCATGAGGGTGAAGCCACTCGGCGGGGAAAGACTGACATCCATTCGTATTTTATGTTGTTGTTGTTTTGTAATCCAGTAAAACAATTCTTTTGTAATCACTTAAATGATGATGTATTGCTCAACAACAATGGTTTAAATAAAATGAATGGTTTTTGATAAAGTATTTCCGTTGCTTAAGTTTGTATAATTATAATGTTTAATGTTTTAACTGCTATGATTGACCAACTGTGAGGTTTCCGGGAACGAGGCCTTACAAGTAGGTATCAGTGCCGAAGTTTAAGAGAATTAGGTTAAATAAACTTTTATAAGCTAAGCTTAAACTTAAAATGGGACAAATGGAGGGATGTCAGCCCGGGTAGCTACGTACCATCAGGTATCTCTTTTCTTAATGATTAACCGGTACTATGTGCGCATGCTATTTGATTATGTGCTCTTAGTAGATTTAGATACTGATTAAGTCAGGATAGGAGATGCTTGGGGTATGAAGAGTAAAGTAAGTGGGTAATCATAACTGACCATTGTAATTAGGGACTTACTATACTTGACATAAACTGAGTCTTAACTGGAATGACCGCGTTAGTGTTTGAATCTTATAGTGTGCGTTTTGAGGATGGCTGGCGGTAGATCTTCAAAAGCCTCTCGCGGTGGAGGTCTCGGTGCTACTCCGCGACCCAAGAGAGGGAGACCCAGAGTCGAGAAAGTGGTTCATGAAGAACCAGAGACCCCTCATCAAGAGGGTGGCGACGAGAGCGCCAAATTGAGAGACTCAGTAAAGGAAGCTGTAGTGGAAGAGGTTCACCAGGTTATGCAGACGATTCTACCGTCTGTGGTGACCGAAGTGATCAAGGTAGTAAGCGATGGGGAAACGAAGGAGAGGAACAGGTCCTCGGGAGGACGAGAGCAACCAGAGCCGAAAACGGTTCTCTCTGATGATGAGGAGGAAGAAGAGGAGCTTGCGCCGGAGGCGACTAGAGGCTGTAATTATGGGACGTTTATGATATGCAAGCCCCCTACTTTCGATGGAAATGGCACAGCTGCAGCTGCTCACCGGTGGGTGAGGGAAATGGAGGCTGTCCTCGATATCACTGAATGTCGTGAAGATCAGAAGGTAAAATTCGCTACCCACTCCATTATGGACTCGGCTTTGTGCTGGTGGGACAACATTGTCCAAGCCGAGGGTAGCAGGGCTATTGGAAGAATGAGGTGGCCTGAACTAAAGAAGTTGGTGATTAAGGAACTCTATCCTCACAGAGAGATGGATAAGGTAGAAAGATACTTCTTGCAGCTGGAGGCTAGAATGATGACACACCAGCAGTACACCACCAAATTCAATGAAATGGCACGGCTGGTGCCCGATCAAGTGACACCACTACACGAAAGATTAAAAGATACATCCAGGGGCTGCCGACGGATATCCGAAGGCATATGATTGCCACCCGGCCGAGCATTTTCAGGTCGGCGGTTGACTTGGCAGGCAGATTATATGATGAGCGTGAGGTGGTCATGGCTGAGGTGGATAAGAAGGATGGTGGTAGTCGAAACTGGAATGGGAAACGGTTTGGGTGTGGTAGAACTGCTCCAAACAAGAAGGTGGCAAAGGTGGGTGAACGACGTGTGGTCACATCTGGATCAGGCTGAGGAGGTGTGAAAAATATGGAAGGGAGCATACTGGTGAGTGCACGATGGGGATGCATGTATGCTTCAGGTGTGGTCAGCCTAGCCACATCGCTAGAGACTGTAAGAAGCCGAGGGCAGAGAGCTCTAGGGTAGAGAAGAAGAAGCTGGAGGAAGGAGGTTAGAGGGCAGGTGTTAGAGCTTACACCATGACCCGGGAGGAAGCCAGAGCTTATCCCGATGTTGTGTGAGGTATGTTTCTGGTAAACCAAACTTGTACCTCTATATTGTTTGATTCTGGTGCTAGTAGGAGTTTTATTTCTACTACTTTCTGTGCTAAGTTTCCTGTTATTAGTAGAAAGATCAGTGCACCATTTGATGTAGACACTGCTATCGGTAAGTCCACTAGAATTACTGATGTGATAGAGGACTGTGCCATAGAACTAGAAGGCCATAGGTTTGCTGCTAGGTTACACGTGATACCCCTAGGTGGATTTGATGTAGTACTAGGGATGGACTGGCTAGCAACCTATGAAGCAAATATTATGTGTCGCAAGAAGATGATTCGATTAGTTACGTTTGATGGGAGTTTGGTTACGATTTATGGAGATCGCGTCACGACGATCCCGAAAATGATTTCGATGGCGGTGGCGAGAAAGTGCATGAGGCGTGGATGTAGTGCCTACTTGGCCTACGTAAAGGATGTGGACGTGCCAACACCGCAACTATCTGATGTACCAGTTGTGTGTGACTTTCCGGACGTATTCCCAGAAGACTTACCCGGCGTGCCATCGGATCGCGAGATTGAGTTCCAAATTGCCCTGATACCTGGTGCTCAACCCGTTGCCAAAGCATTGTATCGGTTAGCTCCCACGGAAATGAAAAAACTCATGGAACAGTTGCAAGAGCTACTCGATAAGGGGTTCATTAGACCGAGTATCTCTCCTTGGGGTGCTTCGGTCCTGTTTGTGAAGAAGAAAGACGGTAGTATGAGGATGTGTATTGACTACCGAGAGTTGAACAAGTTAACGGTGAAGAACCATTACCCCCTACCAAGAATAGATGATCTGTTTGATCAGCTCCAAGGTGCCACTTGGTTTTTAATGATAGATCAAGAATAGCATGCCCTGGGTGATTGGGTTGGCCTTGTAGGTAGTACACAGAACCCTTTCAAGGGATACAGTTGACCCTCTCAAGGGATATAGTTGACCCTATCAAGGGATACAGTTGACCCGTTCGAGGGATATAGATGGCCCATCACCCGTTTTCCATCGCGTATATAGTTAGGGTATTGCTCACTGGTCCATACATAATGTGAAACATAAAGATAAAAGTTTACAGAACAGACAAGGCATACAGTAAAGAAAGTATCTGTTCATATAGTTGATGTGTGCTCACATAAAAAATACAGAGTTGTATTTTTCATAAAAGAGTATTTTCTTATACAACATATAGAAAGTATTTTATTACTTATAAAACTAGAGCTCACTCAGCAACGCTGACTTTTATACATTTTCAGTTGGCAGGTAATTATTGCTGAGAATGGCACGAGGGTGAAGCCACTCGGCGGGGAAAGATTGACATTCATTCGTATTTTATGTTGCTGTTGTTTTGTAATGCTGTAAAACAATTCTTCTGTAATCACTTAAATGATGATGTATTGCTCAACAATAGAGGTTTAAATGAAACTTGATAAATTATTTCCGCTGCTTAAGTTTGTATAGTTATAATGTTTAATGTTTTAACTGCTGTGATTGACCAACTGTGAGGTTTCCGGGAACGGAGCCTTACACTGAACACACTCATGAACCAATTGTGATTGTAAGCATCATTTGAATCACACTAAGTAACGAAAAATGGAACATAGTATCTATTATACAAATCGAAACCAAACCCAAACACAAAACCACAGCATTGAGCCCTAATATAAATACACTCCTGCCATAACTCATCGAGAACATTCCACAACCAACTTCAGACACTACTACCTCAAAAATCCACCGAAATAATTAAAATGACAATTATTGATTCGAATAAAACTTTATTAGCCTTTAGGAAAGGAAATCGGGTATAAAGAAACAATAAACTACTCGTACTCATACAAAAAGAATCGAGAATCAAATTACACCGGAGGAATGAAACTAAGCGGTCTTTAAACAAGAAAACCTATCCGTGATCGGTAAAAACAAGCCAAATCAAAGTAACTTGATTAAGTACATAAGATTTAATTACATTTTAATTAAAATCGTGCAACTAGATATAGGTGTATTAAAGTATGCATGAAAAATTAGCAAACTAAATAGAAAACGATCTAGCCATACAAAGACAATAAACACAATAGTTCTTGCATGGATAGGTTTTTCCTTTTCGTAACACCCTCGATTGCTATGAAGTTTTGATTCTCAAGCCCTCTGAACACACGAGTGAACCAATTTAATCAAAACTGATTGTAAGAATCATTAGAATCACACTAATTAGAAAAAAAATGGAACATAGTATCTATTATACAAAACGAGACCAAACACAAACATAAAACCACACGATTGAGGCCTAATATAATTACACTGATGACCAAACTCATCGAGAACATTCCACAACTAACTTCAGACACTACTAGCTCAAAAATCCATATAATCAATAAAAATGATAATTGTTGACTCGCATAAAACTTTATTAGCCTTTAGGAAAGGAAATCAGGTGTAAAGAAAGAATAAACTACTCGTATTCACTAAAAAAGAATCGAAAATCAAATTACACTGGAGGAATAAAAGTAATCGGACTTTAAATAAGAAACCCTATGTGTGATCGATAAAAACAAGCCAAATCAAAGTAACATGATTAAGTACATAAGATTTCATTGCATTTTAATTAAAATAATGCAACTAGAGATCCGGTGTATTAAAGTATTCATGAAAACTTAGCAAAACAAATAGAAAACGATCTAGCCATACAAAGACATCAAACAACAATAGTTCTTGCATGGATAGGTTTTTCCTTTTCATAACACCCTCTAATGCTATGAAGTTTTGATTCTAAAGCCCTCTAAACACACTAGTGAACTAATTTAATCATATTTTATTGTAAGCATCATTAGAATCACACTATTAATAAAAATTGGAAAATAGTATCTATTATACAAATCGAGACCAAACCCAAACACAAAACCACACGATTGAGCCCTAATATAATTACACTGATGCCCAAACTCATCGAGAACATTCCACAACTAACTTCAGACACTACTAGCTCAAAAATCCATCGAATCAATAAAAATGATAATTGTTGATTCAAATAAAACTTTATTAGCCTTTAGGAATGGAAATCAGGTGTAAAGAAACAATAAACTACTCATATTCGCTAAAAAAGAATCGAGAATGGAATTACAATGGAGGAATGAAAGTAATTGGACTTTAAACAAGAAACCCTATGCGTGATCAATAATAACAAGCCAAATCAAAGTAACATGATTAACTACATACAATTTAATTGCATTTTAATTAAAATCACACAACTAGAGATAGGTGTATTAAAGTATTCATGAAAACTTAGAAAAATAAATAGAAAACGATCTAGCCATACAAAGACATTAAACAACAATAGTTCTTGCACGGATAGGTTTTTCCTTTTCGTAACACCCTCTAATGCTATTGTAACAGCCAGAAGTTTGCTTTGAAGTCGACGAAAGAAGTAAAAGAAATAAAGTCCAAAGTCGAGGGACCAAACTTGCCAAAACGGGAAGAAACTTGGATGAGTGAGAGTATAAAAGGGGAGGGCAGCCCACACCCTCCCCATTCTTTCAAAACTCAACCAAGGGAGAAGAGAAGGAGAAAAAAGAGGAGAAATGCTTGGTTCGGGTGGATTCAAGCGTGAAAATCGAAGTGTAGCGGGTCAAATTGAAGCTCTACTCGACGGGATTATTTATGTGAGTTCTAGGACCCCTCTTTTACACATTTTTGAATAATTTTGGGGCTGGAACACATCTAAAATCGTTTTTGGGTATTTTTGGTGAAATCCCGTTTGTGTATGTATGTGTATGTGTATGATTCGTTTGAGGCTTGATTTCGGGCTTGGTTATGCTTGAGTGATGTCGTGGTATGCTTCCCTAAGGTTTAGAATGGTTGATTTGAGCTTAAAAGAGGTTTGAAAGAGTTTGGAGGTCGAACTTGGGAGGTGCAGTTCGGGATGAACTGCATTCTGCATCAGCTAGAGCTAGGCGACCGAATGGAGGTCCATGAGTCAAAATGGCATGCGACTGAGGCTCATTCGCACGGAAGTAGTGCGACTGAGGGTCATACGCATGAGGGCTATGCGACTGAATGAAATGCGGATGAAGGTCATGCGACTAGAGTCCATACGCCTGTGAGTCGTGCGATTGAGGTTCATACGCATGAAAGGTGTGCGATTGAGGGTTATTTGCATGAAGGTCATGCGACTAAGGTCCATACGCCCGGATGTCATGCGACTGAGGTTCATTCGCATGGGAAACATGCGATTGGAGGCTATGCGACTGGAGGTACATTTGCTTGAGTGTTCTCATATGCATGGAAGACCATGCGACCGAATAGGGTCCATACGCCCAAATGACCATAGTATTCTCTGACTTTCGGGAAGGTGAGGAGGTAGGCTCGGACCTTTAGGGGTATAGATGATGTGATGAGCATGGATGATTTAAGATGATGTATGATGATGAGCTAATGGTGATGATGATGATGTGACGCATGATGATGGGTGATGTCGTATGGTTACATGACGCGATGCGCGTGATTGATATGATGTGTGATGTTGTATGATTATGCATGATGTATGTTATGTATGTATGATGTTGCCGTGTATGATGATGTTGACTTTGTATGTTGATGTTCCTTGTTATGTTGTATGTTTATCTTTCCCGTGACTTTACGTTGAATGTTAATGAATGAAATGAAAGTATTATGTAACATAAAGTGAAAGATAATGAAAAAGGAACATGATAAATGCATGCATTAATAAATGAATGAAAGTAAAGAAAGTCTTGCAAGCCTTGTATGTCGGGACACACCACTAAAATGTGTTAGCCCAACGGTGTGTGGGTTCGCTACCCTAGGAGGATGCATATTGGGGTCTTTCTTTGTGATTGACCATTTGTATAGAACCATTGCTGCATACCCTAGGTACTGTGACTAGGGTGTGATGCATCGTTATAGCTGGTCTATGATAGGCCTAGGTCCAGTACCAGGAATAGCAGGGTATTGCACATGGCATTGGTACACCTAAAATCTACCCTAGGTGCTGTGACCAGAGGTGTGGAGCATCGTTATAGCTGGTATATGATAGGCCTAGGTCCAGTCCCATGAATAGCAGGGTATTGCACATGGTATTTGTACACCTAAACTCTACCCTAGGTGTTGTGACCAGAGGTGCGAAGCACCGTTATAGCTGGTCTATGATAGGCCTAGGTCCGATACCAGGAATAGTAGGGTATTGCACATGGCATTGGTACACCTAATCTCTACCCTAGGTGATGTGACTAGAGGTGCGAAGCATCGTTATAGCTGGTTTATGATAGACCTAGGTCCAGTACCAGGAATAGCAGGGTAAAGTTTTTGGTTGAAGGAAAGAAAAGATGTAATGATGAAATAATGCAAAAGTTAATGAACATTCGAATGAAAGAATGAAAGTATGAATTATTAATGAAGATAATAATGATATTATCTATGTGTACGTATGATGTATGATAGCATGAAAGTAAAGTATGGTTTTAATGAAAAGAAAGTATGTTTTATTTTATAAAACTTGAACTCACTCAGCAATTCTGACTTTTATGTGTTTCCAGTTGGCAGGTAATGTTGCTGAGGATGGCACGGGGTGACTACTCGATTACTTTGGGATGGCATCCAATGTGATAACGGTTTTGTAATGAAATGTAACTTGTATTTTGTAATTCGATAACGACGTATTGTTTTGAAAAAGCTGTTATATTTCAATGAAATGGATGTTTAAATATTTCCGCTGCAAAGTTCTTACGTAAGAAAATAAATATATATGTTTTAGGTGCGATGATCGACCAACTGTAAGTGTCCCGGGAAATGGGGCCTTACAAGTTGGTATCAGAGCCAAAGTTTAGGTGAAATGGGTAAATTTTCAAAATAAACCTTACTTAAATTGAGAATGGGATGGAAAGGGAAAGGGTTCCAATCTGAGTAGCTGCGTGCCATCAGGTATTTTCTCAATGTTAAACGGTATTACGTGCGCATGTTATGTGGTTTATGTGTTGCTGGTAGATTTAAATACTGATGTAGTTAGGGTAAGTAATGCTTGGAGTATGAAGAGTAAAGTAAGTGGCTAATCACAACTGGCCACTATATTTAGGGACTTACTATATTGACATCAACTGAGTTGTTTCCTTAAATGACTGTGTTGGTGTTTGAATCTTTTAGTGTGTGTTAGAGGATGGCTGGCGGTAGATCTCCTAAGGTTTTGTCAGATGAAGGTTGTGGTGGACGTAGTGCTAAACCGCGTGTCATAAGAAGCATGGCTAGGGCGGCTGAAATGGCACTCGAAGAGCTCGAGGCCCCTCACCTAGAAGGCGGCAACGATAGTGCTAGTTTGAGAACCACATTGAAAAAGGCTGTTGTTGAGGGAGTCCAACAGGTCATGCAGCCAATTTTGCTGTCTATGGTGACCGAGGTAATTAGGGCGGTGAAGGAGACGACCGCGATTGAAGTAAACAAGAAGGGTAGGGACAACAAGAACTGGAACAGAAAGCGGTTTGGACTTGGCAGGGCCACTCTAAACAAGAAGGTTGCGAGGACGGAGGACCGACAGGTAGCTTTATTCGGTACGGGGACGAGAAAGTGTGGTAAGTGTGCCAAAAAGCATATTGGAGAGTGTATGTGGAGACCAAACCTCTGCTCCAAATGTGGACGCCAACACCCCGGGGATTGTAGATTGGGGACTAATGTATGTTTCCGTTGTGGGAGGCTCGGTCATGTGGCCAGAGAGTGTGGGGTAGTACGATGCTATAACTATAGAGGAAGGGGTCACATAAGCAGGGATTGCAAGGAACCAAGGGCAGAGGGCACAAGGCCTTCACGATAATGCAGGAGAAGGCTAGGATGGGCCCCGATATCATGTCAGGTATGTATCTAGTAACCAAACTCTTGCTTCTGTGTTGTTTGCTTCTGGAGCTAGTAAGAGTTTTATTTCTGCTACCTTTTGTGCTAAGCTGCCCATTAGGAGTAGAAGTATTGATAACCCTTTGATGTAGAAACCGCCATAAGAAAGTCTACCAGGATTTTTGAGAGGATAGAAGACTGTGATGTGGAGTTAGAAGGTCATGAATTCCCGGTTAGACTATATGTGATAGCCTTATGTGGTTTTGATTTGGTTCTTGGGATGGATTCGTTAGCAGACTTCAAGGCGAACATTGTGAGTCACAAGAAGATGATGCATTTGACAGCACCCGACAGGAGTTCAGTAATGGTTTATGGTGATCAAGTCATGGCGATCCCAAAAGTGATTTCGATGGCGGTGGTGGGAAAGTGCATGAGGCGAGAATGTAGTGCCTACTTGGAGTACGTAAAGGGTGTGGATGCGCCAACACCACAACTTCCCGATGTCCCGGTTTTGTTTGACTTTCCAGAGGTGCTCCCGGACGACTTACCGGAAGTGCCATCGGAATGTGAGATCCAGTTTCAGATTGACTTGATACCAGGTGCCCAACCAGTAGCTAAGGGACCGTATCGGTCGGCTCCGACTGAGATGAAAGAATTGATGGAGCAGTTGCAAGAGCTGCTTGATAAGGGGTTCATTATATCTATTATCTCACCTCGGGGTGCTCCGGTCTTGTTCGTGAAGAAGCAAAACGATAGTATGAGGAGGTGTATTGACTACCGTGAGCTGAAAAAGTTGACGGTGAAGGACCGATATCCCTTACCAAGAATAGATGATTTGTTCGATCAGCTTCAAGGTGCCAGTTGGTTTTTAAGGATATACCTTTGATATGGCTATCATCAGCTGGAGGTGAGAGAATAGAATGTTGCTAACACAGCTTTCCGTACGTGTTATGGTCAGTACGAGTTCCTCGTTAAGTCATTTGGTTTGACCAACGCGTCAGCTGCTTTTATGGATCTGATGAACCGTGTGTGTCAGCCAATGTTGGATAAATCAATGATTGTGTTCATTGATGATATCCTGATTTATTCGAATAGCGAGCTATAGCATGCCAGTCACATCCGAGAGGTTCTGAGACACTAAGAAAGGAGAAGCTGTACGCCAAGTTCTCCAAGTGTGCATTATGGTTGCGTGAAGTTCAATTCCTGGGTCACGTGGTGAATCCTGATGGGATTATGGTGGACACAGCAAAGGTGGAGGAGTTGATGTAATGAACGTCTCCTAAGACGCCATACGAGATTCGTAGTTTCTTGGATTTGGCGGGCTACTACAATAGGTTCATCCAAGACTTTTCTAAGATCACTTCTCCGCTAACCATGCTGACCCAGAAATATGTGAAATTTGTATGGGGTCAAGCTCAAGGGAAAGCGTTCGAAGAACTGAAGGCAAGACTGACTCAAGCTCCTGTTCTTTTATTACCCGGTGGAAGTGAAGATCTGGTGTTTTATTATGTGCTTCCTAATCGGGGTTGGGGTGTGTGTTAATGCAGAAGGAAAGGTTATAGCCTATGCATCCTGATAGTTGAAGGTTCATAAGGCCAGTCATCCTACTCATGACTTGAATGAGAGGCCTGGTTGCGGAATTGGGTGAAAACACAGCCGGTGTTGAAACTCGATTTGGACGGATGTGGCCTCATTTTGGGGGATCTACGGGTGAAGATTATGGATGAAGCTCACAAAACTCGATACTCCATTCACCCCGATGCCACAAAGATGTGCCACAACATGAAGAAAGGCTACTGGTGGCTTGGTATGAAGCGCGACGTGGTGGAGTATGTGGGTAAATGCCTTACTTGTCTACAAGTGAAGGCCGAGCATGAGAATTAGTATAGGAAGGTCCAACCGATGGATAGACCGGAATGGAAGGGGGACCACATCACCATGGATTTTATCACGAAGCTACCGTGTACCTCAAAAGGGTATGATGCTATATGGTAGGAGATGTAGAACACCCGTGTGTGTTGGGGTGATGTTGGCCATAAGGAGTTAGAGAGCACCGAAGTGGTCGAGGCTACGACTGAGAAGCTGGAAAGGATAAACGACATAGATCGATTGAATTCCAGGTGGGAGACTAGAAAAGAGATGAGGCAGTAATGCTCGTAATTGTTTAACGAATAACAGGTTTCGGGGATGAAACCTTTATAAGGGGGATAGACTTGTAACACCCGAAAATTTTCTTTGAAGCCGACAAAAGAAGAAAAAGAAATAAAGTCCAAATTCGAGGGACCAAACTTGCCAAAATAGGAAGAAACTTGGATGAGTGAGGGTATAAAAGGGGAAGGCAGCCCACACCCTCCCCATTCTTCCAAAACTCAACCAAGGGAGAAGAGAAGGAGAAAAAGAGGAGAAAAGTTTGGTTCGGGTGGATTCGAGCATGAAAATCAAAGTGTAGCGGGTAAAATTGAAGCTCTACTCGACGAGATCATTTATGTGAGTTCTAGGACCCCTCTTTTACACGTTTTTGAATGATTTTGGGGCTGGAACATATCTAAATTTTTTTGGGTATTTTGGGTGAAATCCCGTTTGTGTATATATGTGTATATGTATGATTCATTTGGGGCTTGATTTCGGGCTTGGTTGTGCTTGAATGATGTTGTGTTATGCTTCCTTAAGGTTTAGAATGGTTGATTTGAGCTTAAAAGAGGTTTGGAAGAGTTTGTAGGTTGAACTTGGCAGCTGCAGTTCGGGATGAACTGCATTCTGCATCAGCTAGGGCTAGGCGACCAAATAGAGGTCCATGCGTCCGAATGGCATGCGACTGAGTCCATACGCATGAAAGGAATGCAAGTGAGGCTCATTCGCATGGAAGTAGTGCGACTGAGGGTCATACGCATGAGGGCTATGTGACTGAATGAAATGCGGATGAAGGTCATGCGACTGAAGGTCATGCGACTAGAGTCCATACGCCTGTGAGTCGTGCGATTGAGTTTCATACGCACGAAAGGTGTGCAACTGAGGGCCATTCGCATGAAGGTCATGCCACTGAGGTCCATACGCCCGGATATCATACGACTGCGGTTCATTCGCATGGGAAACAGGCGATGGGAGGCTATGCGACTAGAGGTCCATTCGCCTGAGTTTTCTCATACGCATGGAAGACCATACGACCGAATAAGGTCCATAGACCCGAATGACCATAGTTTTCTCTGACTTTCAGGAAGGGGAGGAGGTAGGCTCGAACCTTTGGGGGTATAGATGATATGATGGGCATGGATGATTTAAGATAATGTATGATGATGAGCTGATGATGATGATGATGATGTGACGCATGATGATGAGTGGTGCCGTATGGTTACATGACGTGATACGCGTGATTGATGTGATGTGTGATGTTGTATGACTATGCATGATGTATGTTATGTATGTATGATGTTTCCCTCTATGATGATGTTACCCTGGGCATTGTGAATGAAAGTCTATGATAGGCTTAGGCCCAGTACATTGAGCATGAACGGTAAAGTTCATGGTGTTGACAAAAGGAAAAGATGTAATAACGAACGAACGAATGAAAGTCAGATTGAATGAATGAATGGAAGATATTGAACGATGAAGATAATAACTATTATCTATGTGCACGTATGATGTATGATCGCATGAATGTAAAGAACGGTTTTAATGAAACAAAAGTATGTTTTATTATAAAACTAGAACTCACTCAAGAACGATGACTTTGATGTGTTTCCAGTTGTCAGGTAATGTTGCTGAGAATGGCACGGGGCGGCTACTCAGCTCTTTTAGATGGCATCCATTTATTTAATGCTTTTGTGATGTAATGCAACAATGTATTTTGTAACTGATTAACGATGTATTATTTTGCAAAAGTTTTACAATGAAATGAGATGTTATTTTTGAATGTTTCGGCTGCAAAATTTATGTAAGAGAAATGAAAATGTATGTTTTATGTGCAATGATTTACGAGATGTAAGCATCCTGGGAACGGGGCCTTACAAGTTGGTATCAGAGCCAAAGTTTAAGTGAAGCGGGTAAATTTTCAAAATAAATCTTAACTTAAACTGAAAATGGGATGGAAAGGGAAGGGATGCCAATCTGAGTAGCTGCATGCCATTAGGTATTTTCATAAAGTTAACCGGTATTATGTGCGTATGTTATGTGTTATTTGTTGTTTGTAGATTTAAATACTGATGTAGCAAGATAGGAAATGTTTGGGGTGTGAAGAGTAAAGTAAGTGGCTATTCACAACTGGCCACTATAATTAGGGACTTACTATACTTGACATAAACTGAGCTGTTCCCTTGAATGACTGTGTTGGTGTTTGAATCTTTCAATGTGTGTGTGAATGGCCAGTGGTAGATCTTCCAAAGCCTCTCATGGAGGTGGTCGTGATGGGCTTGGTGCTAAGCCACGACCCAAGAGAGGAAGACCCATAGTGGCTCTCATAAAGGTGGTTCACGAAGAACCAGAGAGGAAGACCCAGGTGGTCGTGATGGGCTCTCATAAAGGTGGTTCACGAAGAACCAGAGATCCCTCATCCAGAGGGTGGTGATGAGAGCGCCAATGTGAGAGCCTGAGTAAAGGAGGCTGTTGTAGAAGAAGTTCATTAGGTCATGCAAACGATCTTACCGTCTGAGGTGACTAAAGTCATCAAGGCAGTACGGGAAGGGAAAAGACAAGAGAGGAACAGGTCCACGAGAGGACGAAAGCAACTCGAGCCTGAAACGGTTCCATCTGATGATGAAGAGGAAGAAGAAGAGCATGTGCAGGAGGTGGCATGAGGTTGTAATTACAGGGCATTTCAATGATACAAGCCCCCTACTTTCGATGGAAACGGCACTGTTGCTGCTGCTCATCGATGGGTGAGAGAAATGGAAGCTGTATTGAATATCATTGAGTGCCGGGAGGACCAAAAGGTAAAGTTTGCTACCCACTCTTTTGTCTACTTGGGGTATATTAAGTAACTCTCCTTGGGGTGCTCTGGTCCTATTCGTATAGAAGAAAGACGGTAGTATGAGGATGTGTATTGACTACCGTGAGCTGAACAAGTTGACGGTGAAGAACCGATACCCCTTACCGAGAATAGATGATTTGTTTGATCAGCTTCAAGGTACCAGTTGGCTTTTAAGGATAGACCTTTGATCTGGTTACCATCAATTGAAAGTGAAAGAGCCAGGATGTTCCTAAAACAGCTTTCCGCACGCGTTACGGTCACTACGAGTTTCTTGTCATGTCTTTTGGTTTGACCAATGCACCAGCTGCTTTTATGGACCTGATGAATGGAGTGTGTGAGCCGATGTTAGATAAGTCAGTGATTGTGTTTATTGATGATATCCTAATTTATTCAAAGAATGAGGAGGAGCATGCCGGTCACATTCGGGAGGTTCAGGAGACGTTGAGAAAGGAGAAGTTGTACTCCAAGTTCTCCAAGTGTGCATTTTGGTTCGCAAGGTTCAATTCTTGGGTCATGTGGTGAATCCTGACGGGATTATGGTGGACCTGGCAAAGGTGGAGGCAGTAATGCAATGGAAGTCTCCAAAGACGCCATCCGAGATTTACAGTTTCTTAGGTTTGGTAGGCTACTATAGAAGATTCATCCAACACTTTTCCAATATTGCTTCTCCACTAACCAAGTTGACCCGAAAAGATGTGAAGTTCGTATGGGGTCAAGCTCAAGAGAAGGCGTTCGAAGAATTGAAGGCGAGGTTAACTTAAGCTCCTGTTCTGTCATTACCTGATACGAGTGAAGATCTGGTGGTTTATTCTGATGGTTCCTACTCGGGGTTAGGGTGTTTGTTAATGCAAAGAGGGAAGGTTATAGCTTATGCATCCTGGTAGTTGAACGGTTATAAGGTCAATTATCCCACTCATGACCTGGAGCTAGCAGCTGTGGTCTTCGTGTTAAAGATTTGGAGGCACTATCTTTACGAGACGAAGTGCACCATTTTCACTGACCACAAGAGCTTGAAGTACTTCTTTGAGCAGAAGGATCTGAACATCAGGGAGAGACGGTGGTTGGAACTTATAAAGGATTATGATTGTGAGATCCACTACCATCCGGGCAAAGCAATATGGTGGCTGATGCCCTTAGCCGAAAAGAGAGGCCCAAGCCAATTTGGGTGAAGGCGTATCAACTAATCATGACCTTTGATGTGATGAAGCAAGTCAAAGAGTTTCAAGACAAGGCATTGAAAGAAGATCATCTTAGCTCTAAACGAATGAGAGGTCTGGTTTTGGAATTGGGTGAAAACACACTTGGTGTTGAAACCTGATTTGAACGGTGTGGATTCCTCGTTTTGGGGATCTACGGGTGAAGATCATGGATGAAGCTCACAAGACACAATACTCTATTCATTCGGGTGCCACAAAGATGTATCAAGACATGAAGAAAGATTATTGGTGTCCGGGTATGAAACATGACGTAGTGGAGTATGTGAGTAAATGCCTTACTTGTCTACTGGTAAAGGCCGAGCATCAATAGTCGTATGGGAAGATCCAACCTTCAGATATACCGGAATGGAAGTGGGAGCACATCACCATGGATTTTATTAGGAAGCTGCCGCGTACTCCGAAAGGGTATGATACTATATGGGTGATTGTTGTCCGCTTGACGAAGAGTGCTCACTTCCTATCGATCCGCTAGACATATTCATCTGAGAGGTTGGCTGATCCATTTATCAAGGAAATTGTAACTCATCATGGTGTGCCAGTGTCTATTGCGTCTAACCGCGACACCCGGTTTACATCTAAATACTGGAAGAAATTCCACAACACCATGGGGACGAGGTTACATATTAGCACGGCTTATCATCCCCAGACTAATGGTCAGTCAGAAAGGACCATTCAAACATCGGAGGACATGCTTCGGGCATGTGTGATTGATTTTGGGGGAAGTTGGGATAACCACTTCTTTTTAGCTAAATTCTCATACAACAACAGTTATCATGCCAGCATTAGTATGCCACCTTATGAGATGCTATACGGTAGGAGATGCAGAACGCCCATCTATTGGGGTGATATTGGTCAAAAAGAACTGGGGAGCGTCGAGGTGATCGAGGCTACGACTGAAAAGCTCTAAAAGATCAAGGCCTTCATGAAGGCAGCCAAAGATAGACAGAAGCCGTATGCTGATAAATGACGTAGACCGATTGACTTCCAGGTGGGTGACCGGGTTATGTTGAAGGTCTCACCTTGGAAGGGTATTATTCGATTCAGAAAGCGGGGCAAGTTGAGCCCAATGTACATATGCCCTTTTCGAATCATTGCTCAAGTAGGAGAGGTGACCTATAGATTGGAGTTACCAAATGAGTTAAGTGGAATTCACCCGACATTCCATGTATCTCATCTGAGAAAATGCTTGGAAGATGAAGATATGATTGTTCCGCTGGAAGATATCGAAGTAGACGAATGACTCCATTATGTGGAGCAACCTGTGGAAATCATCGACCGAAAAAAGAAGAGGCTGAGAAATAAAGTGGCTCCTCTTGTGCGTGTATAGTGGAAGCACAGGAAGGGATCCGAGTCAACGTGGGAGACTGATGAAGAAATGAGACAACATTACCCATGTTTGTTCAAGGAATAATAGGTTTCAGGGACGAAACCTATTTAAGGGGAGTGGACTTGTAACACCCGGTTATTTATTTATTTTGAGGCCGACAAAAGAAAAAAAAGGAATAAATTCCAAAGTCGAGGGACCAAACTCGCCAACGAGAGAAAGTTGGGTGAGTAGGAGTATTAAGGGAGAGGGCAGCCCTTACCCTCTCCCCACACCCACCAAAATCAGCCAAGAGAGAGAGAAAGGGAGAAAAGAGGAGAAAATCTTGGTTCGGGTTGATTCGAGTGAGCAAAATCATTGACAAGTAGTTCAAGTCAAAGCTCTTCTCATTGTGGTCGTTTACGTGAGTTCTAGGACCCCTCTTTTACATGTTTTTGAATGATTTGGGGCTGGAACACATCTGAAAATCTGTTTTTTGAAGTGTGTGTCTGACCCGTTTGTTTATGTGTGGGTATGTGTATGATTCGTTTGGGTCTTGTGTTTGGGCTTGTGTGTGCTTAAATGGTGTTGTGGTATGCATTCCTAAAGTTTAGGATGTTGATTTAGGATTAGAATAGGTTTAGATGAGCTTGGAGGTCAAAATGGTAGATCGGGTTCAGGATGAACTGCATTCTGCACCAGCTAGGGCTAGGTGACTGAATGGATGCCATACAGCCGATTGAGGTGCGATTGAGGTTCATTCGCACGACTGAGGGTTCATTCGCGCGACTGAGAGCCCAGTAGCATAAATGCTCATCCGCGTTAGTTCCATCCGCATTAGGTCCATTCGCATGGGACTCATCCGCATGGAGTCCATCCGCATTAGTTTCATTCACACGATTGGGTGTTCATTCGCATAGGTGTTCATCCTCATTGGTTCAATCGCATGATGTTCAGTCGCGTGAAGGTTGTGCAACTGAAGGGTGCCCATACGCCCAAGTAGGACTGGTGTACCCGAGGGAAGTGTAGTTTATCAACTGACTTTTGGGGGAAGTGCAGATGTAAGTTTTGACGTGAAAGTTCTCGTAATTTCATTTGAGATGACTGTTGAGGCCTTAGAGAGTATGTTGGGCATGATGTTGATGTTGCATGATTATGCATGTTATGAATGTATGATGTTTCCCTGTATGATGATGATGATTGTGTATGTTATGTTCCTTATTATGACGTTTGTTTATCTTTCCGTGGCTTTACAATGAATGTTAACCAATGAAATGAAGTATTATGTAATGTAAAGTGGAAGATAATGAAAAAGGAACATGACGTAAGAATGCATGCATTAATGAACAATGAAAGTAAAAGAAAGTCTTGTAAGCCTTGTATGTCGGGACATGCCATTAAAAGGTGTTAGCCCAACGGTGTGTGGGTTCGCTACCCTGGGAGGATGCACATTGGGGTCTTTCATTGTGATTGACCAATTGTATGGAACCATTGTTGCTTGCCTTAGGTACTGTGGCTAGAGGTGCTGGGCATCGTGAATGAAGGTCTATGATAGGCTTAGGTCCAATACCATGAGTATGAAGGGCATAGCACATGATAATGGTATACCTGAACTTTACTTTAGGTACTGTGGCTAGAGGTGCTGGGCACCATGAATGAAGGTCTATGATAGGCTTAGGCCCAGTACCGTGAGCATGAAGGGTAAAGTTCATGGTGTTGACGAAAGGAAAAGATGTAATACGAATGAAAGAATGAAAGTGAGAATGAATGAATGAACGGAAGTTGATGAACGATGAAGATAATAACTATTATCTATGTGTACGTATGATGTATGATCGCATGAATGTAAAGAACGGTTTTAAAAGAAAAGTATGTTTTATTATAAAACTAGAACTCACTCAGCAACACTAACTTTGATGTGTTTCCAGTTGGCAGGTAATGTTGCGGAGGATGGCACGGGCGGCTCTTTTGGATGGCATCCATTTATTTAATGCTTTTGTGATGTAATGCAACAATATATTTTTTAACTGATTAACGATGTATTATTTTGCATAAGTTTTACAATGAAATGAGATGTCATTTTTTAATGTCTCCGCTGCAAAATTTATGTCAGAGCAATGAAAATGTATATTTTATGTGCAATGATTTACCAGTTGTAAGCGTCCTGGGAACGGGGCCTTACATTAGGAAAGGAAAGCGGGTGTAAAGAAACAATAAACTACTCGTATTCACACAAATAGAATCGAGAATCAAATTACACTGGAGGAATGAAAGTAATTGGACTTTAAACAAGAAACCCTATGCGTGATCAATAAAAACAAGCCAAATCAAAGTAATATGATTAAGTACATCAAATTTAATTGCATTTTAATTAAAATCATGCAACTAGAGATATGTGTATTAAAGTATTCATGAAAAATTAGCAAAATAAATAGAAAACGATCTAGTCATCCAAAGACATTAAACTATAGTAGTTCTTGTATTGATAGGTTTCTCCTTATCGTAACACCCTCAAATGCTATGAATTTTTGATTCTCAAGCCCTCTGAACACACTCGTGAACCAATTTAATCATATCTAATTGTAAGCATCATTAGAATCACACTAATTAATAAAAAATGAAACATAGTATCTATTATACAAATTGAAACCTAACCCAAACACAAAACCACACGATTGAGCCTTAATATAATTACACTCATGCCCAAACTCATCGAGAACATTCCACAACTAACTTCAGACACTACTAGCTCAAAAATCCACCGAATCAATCAAAATGATAATTATTGATTCGAAAAAAACTTTATTTTCCTTTTGGAAAGGAAATCGGGTGTAAAGAAACAATAACATACTCGTATTCACTTAAAAAAATCAAGAATCAAATTACACTGGATAAATGAAAGTAATCAGACTGTAAACAAGAAACCCTATGCCTGATTGATAAAAACAAGTGAAATCAAAGTAACATGATTAAGTACATAAGATTTAATTGCATTTTAATTAAAATTGTGCAATAATAGATAGGTGTATTAAAGTATTCATGAAAACTTAGCAAAATAAACAGAAAATGATCTAGCCATACAAAGACATTAAACAACAATAGTCTTGTGTGGATAGGTTTTTCCTTTTCGTAACACCCTCTAATGCTATGAAGTTTTTATTCTAAAGCCCTCTAAACACACTCGTGAACCAATTTAATCATATCTGATTGTAAGCATCATTAGAATCACACTAATTAATAAAAAATGGAACAAAGTATCTATTATACAAATTGAGAACAAACCCAAACACAAAACCACACGATTGAGCCCTAATATAATTACACTGATGCTCAAGCTCATCGAGAACATTCCACAACCAACTTCAGACACTACTAGCTCAAAAATCCATCGAATCAATAAAAATGATAGTTGTTGATCCGAATAAAACTTTACTAGCCTTTAGGAAAGGAAATCGGGTGTTAAAAACAATAAACTACTCGTATTCACTCAAAAATAAACAAGAATCAAATTACACTGGCGGAATGAAAGTAATCGGACTTTAAACAAGAATCCCTATTCGTGATCGATAAAAACAAGCCAAATCAAAGTAACATGATTAAGCACACAAGATTTAATTGCATTTCTAATTAAAATCATGGAACTAAAGATAGGTGTATTAAAGTATTCATGAAAACTTAGCAAAATAAATAGAAAACAATCTAGGCATACAATGACATTATACAACAATAGTTCTTGCATGGATAGGTTTTTCCTTTTCGTAACACCCTCTAATGCTATGAAGTTTTGATTCTCAAGCCCTCTGAACACACTCGTGAACCAATTTAATCATATCTCATTGTAAGCATCATTAGAATCACACTAATTAATATAAAATGGAACATAGTATCTTTTATACAAATCGAGACCAAACCAAAACAAAAAAACCATACGATTAAGCCCTAATATAATTACAGTAATGCCCAAACTCATCGAGAACATTCCACATCTAACTTCAGACACTACTAGCTCAAAAATCCATCGAATCAATAAAAACGATAATTGTTGATTTGAATAAAACTATATTAGCCTTTAGGAAAGGAAATCGGGTGTAAAGTAACAATAAACTACTCGTATTGCCTAAAAAAGATTTGATAATCAAATTACACTGGAGGAATGAAAGTAATCGGACTTCAAACAAGAAACCCAATGCGAGATCGATAAAAACAAGCCAAATCAAAGTAACATGATTAAGTACATAAGATTTAATTGCTTTTTATTTAAAATCATGCAACTAGAGATAGGTGTATTAAAGTATTCATGAAAACTTAACGAAATAAGTAGAAAACAATCTACAATACAAAGACATTAGACAACAATAGTTCTGTTTGGGACCGTGTACGGACCGAGTACTAACTGATTTACGTGTATACCAACTCAATAGTGTGGAATCCTATTTGATTGGTGGTCCAATGAGTGAGAACGCGTGTACAATCAATCCAAGAATGTAACTAAACATCAAGAACGATAGTAGGACGATTTACTGTGATCTATGAACTTGGAAAAGGTGTTCTAGGGTTTCTGGATGGCTAGGGTGCGATTTAGTGCGTAGGTATTTAATTGTTACATTTTTCCATGAATTACGTGGTATTTATAGGTTAGGGTTTTCCATTCGTGCGACTGAACCATTAGCATGGTTCAGTCGTGCGACTGAAGCATGCGGTTGATACATTCGCTCGACTAAGGCTTCAGTCGTGCGACTGAGTCAATCTCCTGTCACAATCGTACGACTGATCCAGTCTCCTAGTTCAGTTGTGCGACTGGTTCATTAGCATGAATTTGTTCATGCGTATGGTCCATTAGCATGGTCCATTCACATGAGAACTTCATGATTAAGTTAAACACGTTTCTCAATCATTGCTCACTAAGAACTATGTAAACAACCAGAAACCTATATAGTTAGTTCAATAAGCGTTAACACACAATAATCAATGAAATATTAAACATTATAAGCATAAACCACATATTGTATTTCATTCAACCCTTTTAGTTACATATATGTAATACATGAAAGACATTTAACATTAACCTCAAAAACTAGGTACATATGTATCTACAAACTCCCCCTTGGACCTAGTTTACTCTATTGTCTAGAATTCTTCATCAGGTCTTCATATTTCTTAAACTTCTGCTCCGTTGTAAGTCCTGCATGTATTTCGAATACAAAGCAGAGTCTTATCACGTTTGGAACTGGAGGGCTTGTATAATGTCTTGCGCGTCAAAGAACAGTGGTCACTTGTATAAGGTGTAAACATCATCAACCGACAAGTTAGTGAGCCACATCGGGTCAAACCCCTGATTGTTTCCATATTTCCATTTCTGTTCAGAACTATGACCGCCTCACCTGTTCTCCAATCGTAGTACCACCACTAAAAGTAAACAATCACAACTACTGAAGAGAACTACTTCAGCTATTGCGACAACTTCTGAGAACTTGGTCTTCAGACTTTGTCTTCAGCAGTTGTCTTCAGACTTTGTCTTCAGACTTTGTTCTTCAGCTGTTATCTTCAGACTTTATCTTCAGACTTTGTCTTCAGTTGTTGTCTTCAGACTTCGTCTTCAGAATTTGTTCTTCAGTTGTTGTCTTCAGACTTTGTCTTTGGACTTTGTCTTCAGACTTTGTTTTTAGACTTTGTCTTCAGCTATTGTAGACCACTTTAGTTGTTTTGATGTCTGTGGGACTTAAAGGTTTTTCTGATCTGGCTCATTGGTTCTTTTGGTCCAACATAAATCATCACAGATTGATACATTTGATCCTATTAATCTACCAACCCTTCAGATGAATATGTCTCATGGATCGGTAGAAAGTAAGCACTCTTCGTCACACCATCAACTATCACCCATATAGCATCGTACCCTCGTGTGGTGCACAGTAGATTCGTAATAAAGTCCATGGTGATGTGTTCCCACTTCCACTCCCGTATATCCAACGGTTGGACCTTTCCATATGGCTTTTGATGCTCAGCCTTTACTTGTAAACAAGTAAGGCATCTGCTCACATACTCCACCACATTGTGTTTCATACCCAACCACCAATAATCTTTCTTCATGTCTTGATACATATTAGTAGCACCAGGATGAATAGAGTATCGAGTCTTATAAGATTCATCCATAATCTTCACACATAGATCCCCAAAATGAGAAATCCATACTCGTCCGAATTTCTAACACCGAGTGTGTTTTCACCTGACTCTGTGACAAGATCTCTCATTCTTTTAGAGTTAAGATGATCTTCTTTCAACGCCTCATCTTGAAACTCTTTGACCTATTTTATCATATTAGAGGTCATGACCATCTAATAAGCCTTCACCCGAATTGGCTCGGGTCTCTCTTTTCGGCCAAGGGCGTCTGCCACCATGTTGGCTTTGCCCAGATGGTAATGGATCTCTCTATCATAGTCCTTTATGAGCTCCAACCATCTCCTCTGCCACATGTTCAAGTATTTGTGCTCGAAGAAGTACTTCAAGCTCTTGTGGTTAGTAAATATGGTGAACTTCGTCCCGTATAGGTAGTGCCTCCATATCCATAACGCAAAGACCACGACTGCTAGTTCCAGGTCATGAGTAGGAGAATTGACCACATGGACTTTCAACTATCAGGATGCATAGGCTATCACCTTTCCCCTTTGCATTAACACACATCCTAAACCCAAGTAGGAAGCATCTGAATAAACCACCAAATCCTCGCTCCCTTCGGGTAATGATAAGACTAGAGCTTGAGTCAACCTCGCTTTTAACTCCTAAAAGCCATTCCCTGATCTTGACCCCAAACAAACTTCACATCTTTCCGGGTTAGCTTGGTTAGAGGAGAACCAATCTTAGAGAAGTCTTGAATAAATCTCCTATAATAGCCCGCCAAACCCAAGAAACTACGAATCTCTGATGGCGTTTTTGTAGACTTCCATTGCATTCCACCTTTGTCAGGTCCAACATAATTCCTTCAAGATTCAATACATGACCCAAGAACTGAACTTCGCGCAACCAGAACCAACACTTGGAGAATTCAGCATACAACTTCTCCTTTCTTAATGTCTCCAACACATCCCGAATGTGATTGGCATGCTCCTCCTCGCTCTTTGAATAATTCAGGATATCATCAATAACACAATCAGTGATTTATCTAACATCGGCTAACACACTTAATTCATCAAGTCCATAAAAGTAGCTGGTGCGTTAGTCAATCCAAAAGACATAACAAGAAACTCGTAATGTCCATAGCGCATGCAAAAAAGCTATTTTAGGAATATCCTCCTCCATCACCTTCACTAATGATAATCAAATCAAATTCTATCCTCGAGAACCAACTACACCTTGGCTGATCAAACAGATCATCAATTATCGGTAAGGTGTACCGATTCTTCACTGTCAGCTTATTCAACTCACGGTAGTCTATACACATCCTCATGCTATCGTCTTTCTTCTATATAAATAAGATCGGAGCACCCCAAGGAGAGATACTTGGTCTAATGAACCACTTATCAAGAAACTCCTATAGTTGCTCCATCAGTTCCTTCCTCTCGGTTGGAGCCAACACATACGGTACCTTAGCAACAGGTTGGGCACTTGGTATCAAGTCAATCTGGAACTCGATCTCCCTGTCCGGTGGCACTCCTGGTAAGTCTTCTGGGAACACGTCCGGAAAGTCACACACAACGGGTACATCAGACAGTTGTGGTGTTGGTGTATCCACATCCTTTACATCGGCCAAGTAATCACTACATCCACGCCTCATGCACTTTCCCACCACTGCCATCGAAATCACTTTTGGAATCATCATGACCCGATCACCATAAACCGTCACCAAACGCCCGTCAGGTGCTGTCAATCGAGTCATCTTCTTGCGACACACAATGTACGTATTGTAATCCGCCAACCAATCCATTCCTAGGACTACAGCGAACCCGCCTAAGGTCATCATGAATTGTCTAAGAGGAAACTTGTGACCTTAAAATTCTATGTCATAATCTTCTATCTTCTTAGTAATCCTGGTAGACTTACCTATGGTAGTTTCTACATCAAAGGGCATATCTATGCTTCTACTACCAACAGGCAATTTAGCACAAAAAGTGGCAGACATAAAAATTTTACTAGCACCAGAATCGAATAACATAGAAGCTAGAGTTTGGTTTACTAGAAACGTACCTGACACAACATCGGGGTCCGTCCTACCCTCCTCATGCGTCATTGTGAACGCTCTGGCACTCGCCCTCTGCCCTTCTCCTCAAGGCTTCTTCACTCCCGAACCTTCAGCCAACGGCATCTTGCAGTCCTTGCTCATGTGGCCCTCCCCGCCATAGGTAAAACACCTCCACGCCTTGCACTCTCTCGCCATATGTCCAGGCTCCCCACACTTGAAGCACATGTTCAGCCCCACCTACATTCTCCGTGTGCTCCTTTTCACACTTGCCATACCTCTTCATCCCCGCATCAGAGGTGACCACTGTTCGGTCATCCACTTGTGCACCCTTGTTGCTTGGAGTGGCCTCGCCACGTCCAACCCGCTTCCCATTCCAATTCCGGTCACAACCACTCTTCTTGCTGACTTCAACCACCACCACCTACAGATATCCGCCGGCAGCCCTTGGATGTATCTCTTGATCTTTCATTACAAAGGCGTCACTTGATCCGGCACTAGTCATGCCATCTCATTGAACTTCGTGGTGTATTGCTGATGTGTCATGGTCCCTGCCTCTAGTTGCAGAAACTCTCTCTCCACTTTATCCATATCTCTATAAGAACAAAACTCCTTAATCATTAATTTCTTTAGCTCTGCCCACTTCATCCTTCCAATTGCCCGACTACCCTTGGCTTGGACGATATTGTCCCACCAGCACAAAGCCGAGTCCATGAACGAGTGGGTCGCGAACTTCACCTTCTGGTCTTCCCAACACTCGCTAATGTCAAGTACAACCTCTATCTCTCTCACCCACCGGTGAGCAGCAGCAGCAGTGCCATTACCATCAAAGGTAAGGGCTTGCATATTTGAAATGCCTCGTAGTTACAGCCTCGTGCCACCTCTGGTTCAGGCTCCTCTTCCTCCTCCTCATCTTTAGTGAAAACTGTCTCTATCACCGTCACTCCCGTCCTCCCTAGGACTTGTTCCTCTCCCTTCTCTCTCCTTCCCGTATAGCCTTTATCACTTCGGTCACTACAGACGGTAAGATTGTCTGCATGATGTGATGCACTTCCTACACAATAGCCTCTTTCACTGAGGCTCTCAAGTTAGCACTCTCATCCCTAGTCTTTGGACGAGGGGTATCGGGTTCCTCGTGAACCACCTCTTCAGCTCTAGGCCTTCCTCTTGTGGCCCATGGTTCAGCACCACGTCCACCACGACCTCCACCACATGAAGCCTTTGAAGATCTACCACCATCCATCCTCAATCACACTATAAGATTCAAACACTAACACGGTCATTCAAAAGAATAGCTCAGTTTATGTCAAGTATAGTAAGTTTCTAATTATAGTGGCCGGTTGTGATTAGCCACTTACTTTACTCTTCATACCCCAAGCATTTCCTGTCCTGACTACATTAGTATTTAAATCTCTACAAAAAGCATATAGATCAAATAACATGCGCACATAATACCAGTTAACATTAAGAAAATACCTGATGGCACGCAGCTAGTTGGACAGGCATCCCTTCCCTTTTCGTCCCATTTTCAGTTTACGTTTACATTTCTTTTGAAAATTTACCCATTTCACTTAAACTTTGGCTCTGATACCCACTCGTAAGGCCCCGTTCCCGGGATGCTCATAGTTGGTCAATCATTGTACATAAAACATACATTTGAAGTAACTTTAATAAAACATTACAGCGGAAACATTTAATCAACCCTTTCATTTCATTATAATTGCTTTTGCAAAATAATACAACATTCATTGCAAAATATCGTTTGTTCACCTTACAATGCAAAAACATTATACAAAAGAATGCCATCCAAAATGAGCCAAGTAGTCACCCCATGCCATCCTCAGCAACAATTACCTAGCCAACTAGAAACACATAAAAGTTAGTGTTGAGTGAGTTCAACTTTTAAAATAAAATATACCTTACTTCCTTTTAAAACCATTCTTTACTTTCCTACATGATCAAGCATCATACGTACACATAGATAATATCATTATTATCTTTATCATTTGTTCGTTAACTTTCGTTCATTCATCGTACATCATTATCATTCACTTTCATTCACTTTCATTAACTTTCATTCATAAACTTCCTTACTTATCTTTCGTATGTTCGTTACTTCCGATGATATGTACATTACTGATGATCTGTGTAGGTTGGACTCACCTTTAGTTTAGTTTGTTTACTTTTAATTGTAATAGGTCTTTTGTTAGTTTTCTTTTCTAATTACTTAGATTTATGTATTTTGGCAGTCTAGCGAAACTGTGAACAAAACTATAAGTTCCCTCACAGTTTGTTGTTTTGTTCGCCTGATGAAACTGCTATTTCTTCTAGCGAAACTATAGTTTCGGCAATATAGTTTCGCTCACAGCGAAACTGTCTGCTAAACTATAGACTGCTATATATTTTTTTGTTGGATTCTTTATGCCCAAGACACATAGAACATTGATGTGGTTAGTACGTTATGATCCAAGTCAGGTCATACCCAATAACAAGCTTAGCAAGCACCAAATAATATTTAATTGATGATATGATCATGCAATTAAATAAATACACCAATTTAGAAAATGGGTTTTCTAAATAAGTTGCATATGAGATTGAACAATTTATAGGGATATTTTGTTCATAAGTATTGTTTGTAATGTTATTTTAACTTAGTTAAATAACATCAAATAATAGGAGTGTGTGTATAAGTTATATAATTAAAAGGTTAATTATATAACTATCTAAAATTACTAGTTAAAAATTGGATTTTGTTTTTGGGGGGAAACCCCATCTCAATGAAACTTTCGGCCGCCCCCTAAGGGTTTTGGGCTCCCTTTGTTTCATTTGAGACGTCTTGAAACAATGACATACACACACTCCATCTAGCTTTCTCTCTCTCACATGCAAGATCTTCAAGAGCTTTTCTTGTTCTCCAATCTTGAAGAAAATTGAAGATGAAAATCGTTTTCAGCAGCTGTAAGTGTTGGACCAAAAGAACCAATGAGCCAAGATCAGAAAACCTCTAAGTCCCACATGGTATCACAACATTGCTGAAAGCCTCATCAGTAATTTGACAAAGTGCTGAAGACTTGAACAGCTGGAGATTAAGTGCTGAAGACCTCAACAGCTGAAGAACTAAAGTACTGAAGTACAACAGCTGAAGAACACAAGTGCTGAAGCTGAAAGACCAAGTACTAAAGTACAACAGCTGAAGAGTTTACAAGTACTGAAGATCAACAACTGATGTACAAAGTCTGAAGACAAAGACTGAAGACATCAGCTGATGATATCTACTGAAGTCATCAGCTGATGAAACACCTGAAGGTCAAAGTCTGAAGATCAAGTACTGAAGCCTCAGTAGTTTGTCACAACTGCTGAAGAGTACTTCTTCAGTAGTTTGTCACAACTGCTGAAGAGTACTTCTTCAGTAGTTGTGATATCAGTAGTTTTATATTTTTATGTTGCAGTAGTTTTGTAAAACGACTGAAGAGCTTGTTCTTGAGTCGTTGTAGTTTCAGTAGTTTTATATTTTGTACTTAACACTCTGATATGTTCTCAGTAGTTATGAACATTTCAGTAGTTTGTTAAGAGTTAGTTATTTTTGTATTAGATCTGCCAGTTGTCACTTTCCGTGATAACAGCAGTGATTGTTGCACTCTATATAAGGAGTGACAACCTATTGTAATATGTGACGAATGAATGAATGGAATGAATGAATGATTTGATTGGAAATATTCTACATCTATAAACATTCCCTGAAATCAGAAATATATATTCTCTCTCTATAACCGTATGCGCTCTTAATGCATACAAGTATCGATTGCTTGCTACAATCTGTCTAATTCCTGTTTGTATTTCGTTGCTTTAAATTCTAATACATCAAACTTGTGATCACTGATCCTGTCAAATGGTATCAGAGCAGGTTAATCATTGATTGATCTAATAATTGATCATTGAAACTGCTATTCAAGATCTAAGTTTGATTGAATTAGCTTTTGTTATTGCAAGAAACGTTATAGAGATTGAATTTTCTGTATTTCTGCTCATTCATCCTGAGATCTTCTCTTGGTTTTCATTGAGTTTGTTGTGGTCTGTTTAAAAATTTTAAAAGCTTGAACTAAATTGTTTTTGAACTGAAAATGACTACTCCCTCTAATGATCCTCACAATACTGGTTCCTCAACCAAGCCACCAATGCTGGTTAGGAATGAGTATAACATATGGCAAAGACGTATGCTCCATCACCTATTAACAGCGCAGGGTGTTGGACATCAGTGGTACATGGTCCACACAAGCCTATGGTGAATAACCCGGAAACCAATCAAATGGTTCTGAAGAGGAGGGAGCAATACTCAGATGAGGACAAGAAGTTGCTTGAAATTGATGCAAAAGCCCATGGAATTCTGGCCATGGCACTACCAAATGAAATCTATTCTGGGCTAATGCATCATGAAACTGCCCATGACCTCTGGAATGCCTTGAAAGAACAATTTGGAGGAACAGATGAGGTCTTGGCAAATAATAGAGAAATTCTTGCCCAACAATATGAGACATTCTCTCATAGAAAGGGTGAGACACTGACTCAACAATATGAGCGGTTCTCTTGTTTGATCTCTGAACTAAAAATGGTCAAACTTGAATACACCATATTCAGATGAATAACAGATTTCTCAGATCACTGCCTGAGAGATGGGACACATATACTATTGTCCTACGCTCCAGTGCAAGTTTGGACAAACTATCTATCACCCAACTCCATGGGAAACTGCTCACGTTTGAGAGAGAGATAGAACAGAAGAGAAAGCTGTCTTCATCTGGAAAGCTCACTGAAGACTTTGTACCAGGCAACACTGCCTTGGTGGTCATGAGTCAGAATATGCTTCATCTGAATGCCAGTATGATGAGCATATTAATTTCTCTTCAAGCACTTCTGATTCTGCATTTGTGAGTGTTGATGGTCAGTTTACTAGGTGTAATATGACAATCTATGCTTCATTATGGATGATCTCAAGGGGATTGCTGATGATGACTTAGAAGAGATGGATATTTTGAGCCAAATGGCCTTGATAAATATCAGATCTCAGAAGTTCTATAAAAGAACTGGAAGAAAATTCCCAGGACTCTCTGGCAAAACCAAAGTTGGTTTTGACAAGAGCAAGTTGAGGTGTCTCAAATGCCAAAGGCTTGGACACTTTGCAAGAGAGTGTAGATCAACTGGATCTAACTCCACTGCACCCTTTGTGACCTTTCCTGGCAATAGTCAACAACACAGAGGGCAACATCCTGTCACCTCTAGTCATCATCCTCAACAACAATCTCCAGCATATTTTGTTCCTCAGGGTCAAATGCCATATCCTTACCCTTGTTATTACATGCCACAGTCAAATCAAGTTCAAGTTCCTATGGCACCACAACCTATGCACTACCAGAACCTCAGCCTTCCCAATCTCATCAACAAACTCAACCTCAACAACACAGCTTCTTCACCCCAGGAGTGTGTTGACTGGAGCAGTTTACCAGATGACATGTCTGGTCATGATCAACTGTTCTCAGGTGCTGGTCAACATGGTGGTGACAGTCCTTTTGGGAATCTAGCTCTTATGGCTTTGGAGTCTGCTGATACTTCATTTTCTAATGCCTCTACATCTCAGGTATCACAGGTATCCTCTGAGGCAAAAGCCAAATTATTTTCTGAACCATGCATAGCAGCATTTGCTTCCATTAGAGAAGCAAATGTAGCTCTAATTAATACGAACATTGAGCTAGAACAAACAATTTCCAAAAATAAAGCTGAGTTTGAGTCTGTGCTTAAAGATAAGATGATGAGATTTATAAACAGAATTGCCAAATAATTGATGATAAGGCTAGAGAAGAAGTACTTCTAGAGAAGTACAAAGATCTCAAAGAAACCCTTGCAGTTACCCAGGTAGAGTGTGATAGATGGTACAATCATGCAAAGGTTTTGAAATGCTTCTTAGTAAGCAATCTGCTTCAAATGTGAAGTTTGGAATTGGTTACAATCACACTGCTCCACCTACAGATTTTACCCCCAAGCAGAGGTAGAATCTGATGGTAAGAGTGATAACCAATCCATCACATCATGTGATCTACCTTCTGATACAGCACAATCAGAAGTAGCAGTCAGCATCAAGCCCTCTTTGAACCTATCAGCTGATGTTGATGGTTCAAATGCTGACATTCACATGATTAATGAGTTGATCAACTCAGGAGTTAATTCTGAAGGTCCTGAAAGGACTAGAGAGCAGGATTTAACACCTGAAGTTCAAACTTCAATCGCTGTCAGTACTGAAGAGAAGAAAACTGGCAGTAGAAAGAGTTTGAAGACTACTAAAGAGCTGTCAAGAAAGCAAACAATGCTTCCAAAGCATTGAAGAACAAGTCTTCTGTTGCTTCACCCTCTTTAGTTGATGATCAACCTAAGATGAAGAAGAAACCATGTGAAGTATGTGGTTTGTTCAATCATCTTACAGATGATTGTTGGTACAAAAGAGGTTCCAAACTCAAACTAAAAGAAGAAATTAATGAGAAAATGGTAAAAATGAAAACTGAGTTTGAGACCACATTTGTATCAGCAACATCAAATCCTGTAACCCTTAAGTCCTCAAAGAAATCCAAAAAGGAAGGGGTTAAACAGGTGACAGCTGAGGGTGCTCAGAAGAAGAAGGTGCAACATAGGAACTTATCAAACTCCACTAGCAATGTGTCTGATGAGCTGAAAGCTTTATCACAAAATCAGACACAGCTGGTTATGATGGTTCAACATCTGTTGGGTAGAGTTAACCAACTAGATGCTCTATGTTGAAACCACAGAAAAGGAGGTCCAAGCTAAAGGACTCTTCTACACCATCTTCTTCTGATCAGGCTGTTGTTTCAAATAAACCTGTTAGTTTACCATCTATTGATGAGACCAGGCCCAAAACCAAAAAGGTTTGGGTCTCTAAAACTAACTAATTGTTTATTTTTGCAGGGTTCTTCAACATGCCAAAGTAGCATCTGGTATGTAGACAGTGGGGGATCTATGCACATGACTGGGAACAGCTCTCTTCTTCATGACTACTCTCAAGGAAAGAAGGGATTTGTCTCTTTTGGCAATGATGCTAGGGTTACATTATCGGTAAGGGCTTTGTCTCCAATGGAGAAATCAAATTTGACGATGTTAATCATGTGGAAAATCTCAAGTACAATCTCTGAGTGTCAGTCAAATGTGTGATAAAGGCCATGTTGCCCTTTTCACCAGTCAAAACTGTAGGATTCTGTCATCCAAAGTTTTGCACTTGATTGACAAGGTGTTGGATGATCACACTCTCCTGACAGCCAACAGGACAGGAAGAGTGTATGCCTTAGATCTTTCTAAGAAGATAGATCTCAAAGGCAATCCTTGCCTATTTTTCAAAGCCTCTTCTCAAGAATCTAAACTGTGGCACAGGAGGCTGGGTCATGTTAATCTCAAAAACATGAATCAGCTTACCCACAATAGTTTAGTCAGAGGCTTACCAATAAAGGAGTTCCACTGTGATGAAACCTGCACTGCGTGTTTAAAAGGAAAACAGCACAAAGTCTCATTCCCTCCTATTGAAGTGCCTAAGTCCACTGCCTGCTTGCAATTACTGCATATGGATCTATTTGGTCCTGTGAGAGTAATGAGCATGGCAAAGAAGAAATACTGTCTGCTAATTGTGGATGATTACTCCAGATTTGTATGGACTTTCTTTCTACATTCAAAGGATGAGGCTGCTCAGAAGATTATTCACTTTGTGCTGTATATTGAGAAGCAGTATTCCCTTCCAGTCAAGTGTATTAGGAGTGACAATGGAACTGAGTTCAGAAATCATACACTTGATGACTTATATCTTTCAAAGGGAATCAAAAGGCAGTTCAACATTCCAAGGACTCCAGAACAAAATGGAGTAGTGAGAGAAGAACAACAGGACCCTTATTGAAGCTGCAAGGTCCATGCTGGCTGACTCAGGTTTGCCACTGACCTTTTGGGCTGAAGCTGTCAACACAGCTTGCTATGTGCAAAATAGAGTTTTAGTAAATCAGAGGTTGATGAAGACTCCATATGAAGTCCTCCATCATTTGGCTCCTCTGATTTCATTTTCAAAGCATTTGGGTGTCCCTGTTTTATTCTCAACACAAAGGATCAACTCCATAAATTTGATCCTAAGGTGGATGCAGGGTACTTGGTTGGTTATTCATCTACTTGCAAAGCATACAGAGTCTTCAACTGCAGAACAAAGATGGTTGAAGAAACTCTACATGTTAAGTTTAATGAATCTCCAAAGGACAAGATTCCACAAAGCCCTGTGGAGTTATTTGATTTGGACATACTGCAATATGTTCCTTATCAACTCCTGCTGTTGCTCCTGTCAACAGTTCACCACCTGGTGGTACTGCTGATGATGATGATGATTGCAGTACTCACCTCTTCAGGTTTAGTGATCAGCTGCCTGACTCAGCTAGACCTGATGTTCCTGTAGCTCCAGTAGCACCATCCACAACAAATGCTGATGAGATCTCCTCGAATTCAACTTCCTTTGAATTACCATCCACTGATTGGTTTCAAGGAATGATTCACCACCACCATCTGTTGCTGCTGAGCCTGCTACAAACACTTGCACAGATCTCATTGTGTATCAAGATCTGAAGAATCACCCTATGTCTCAAATCATTGGTGATATCACTGCTGGAGTATCAACAAGAAGTCAATTGTCAAATTTCTGCTTCTATGCTCTCTTCATCAGTCAGCAAGAGCCAAAGAATTATCACATTGCTTTAAAGGACAATGGATGGGTTGATGCCATGCAGCTTGAGCTTCTTCAGTTCAAGAAACAGCAAGTGTGGGAACTGGTTCCTCTATGTCCAGGTAAGGTGCAATAGGCACTAAATGGGTGTTTAGGAACAAAACTGATGAAAATGGGCTTATTGTTAAGAACAAGGCCAGACTGGTTGTTCAGGGGTTTGCACAGAAGAAGGTATTGATTATGATGAAACCTTTGCCCCTGTAGCCAGACTGGAAGCAATTCGATTGTTTTTAGCCTATGCTGCTTATGAAACCCTAAGTTTTTCAAATGGATGTCAAAAGTGCATTTTTGTATGGAAAAATTAAAGAAGAGGTTTATGTATGTCAACCTCCAGGCTTTGAGGACACTAAACATCCTAATTGGGTGTATAAGCTTGATAAGGCTCTTATGGGTTAAAACAAGCTCCCAGAGCCTGGTATGAGACATTATCAAACTTTCTTCTGGAAAACATTTCACTAGAGGCTCCATAGATAAGACTTTATTCATTAAGAAAGCTGGGCAGCATAATCTACTTGTTCAAATTTATGTAGATGATATCATTTTTGCATCCTCTGATCCAAAGTTGTGTGATGCCTTTACAAAGTTGATGCAACAGAAGTTTGAAATGAGTGCCATGGGAGAATTACAGTTCTTTCTAGGGTTGCAAATCAAACAAAAGGCTGATGGAATTTTCATTCATCAGTCCAAATATACAAAAGATCTTTTGCAAAAGTTTGATTTACAAAACTGTAATCCTGTTCTACCCCCATGTGCAGCACCACACAACTGGATACAGATCAGAAAGGTAAAGTGGTTGATGAAACACTCTACAGATGTATGATTGGGTCCTTGATGTATTTAACAGCTTCTAGACCAGATATTATGTTTGCTACATGTGTTTGTGCTAGATTTCAGGCTGCACCTAAAGATCTCATCTGATTGCAGTCAAGAGGATCTTCAGATATCTGCAAGGCACTCCATCTCTAGGTTTATGGTATTCTACTGGACATTCTGGTAAATTAGTTGCTTTTTCTGACAATGACTATGCAGGGTGTAAGTTGACCAGGAATCAACTTCTGGTGGATGTCAATTCCTAGGCAACTGCTTGATTTCTTGGCAGAGCAAGAAACAGACCTCAGTTGCTACATCAACTGCTGAAGCAGAGTACATTGCTCCTGCAAGTTGTATATCTCAGGTACTCTGGCTTCAAAACCAACTTCTGGATTATGGCATTTCAGAGACTAAGACTCCATTGTTAATGGATAGTGCTTCAGCTCTTGCATTGTCAAAAATCCAGTCCAGCACTCTAGGACCAAACATATAGAGATCAGACATCATTTTATAAGGGATTGTTTTGAAAAAGGTCTGATTGATCCTAAGTTTGTGCCTAGTGCTGATGAGCTTGCAGACATTTTTACGAAGCCTTTGGATAGTTCAACTTTCCAAAACCTGGTGTTAAGGCTTGGTATGCTGCAGCTAGAATAAGTGACAACTACTGATGATCTTAGTAATAAGTACTGATGATCATTAGTACCTATGTCACATATAAGTACTGATGCCCTCTTACCCTCGGTAGTTTTTATAACTACTGAAGGCTAAATGTCTCATAAGTACTAAAGTACTTCATCTGTTCTAAACTACGGATGTAGTTACAACTACTGATGCAGTTACAACTACTACAATCAGTAAAAACAGATAAGTACTAATGTCCTATGAAACAATTGAAATCAGCTAAAAAGACTGATGAATGTGTTGAGGCCAGTATGAAACAGCTGAAAAGCTAAGAATTGACGAAAACAGCTGAAGAGAACTTTCTCTTCAGTCGTTTGTACAACTGCTGTTTCATTCTAAACAACTGAAGCAAAACAACGTCTTTAGTAGTTTTATAACTACTGATGACTAATACAAAGTCTTCAGTTGTTTACAACAGCTGATGACAAAACCACTGTCTTCAGTAGTTTCATAACTACTGATGACAAACACCAAGTCCTCAGTTGTTTCAATCATCTGAAGTCAAAACCACGGTCTTCAGTAGTTTTCTAAACTACTGATGCCTAACACCACGACTTCAGCTGTTTCAACGTCTGAAAGGATAATACCATGTCAACGGTCGTTTAAAACTACTGATGACTAACACCACATCCTTCAATCGTTTTCTTACCTGTACCCTATAAATATCCCTAACCTAAGCTCTCAATGCTTCATCTTCTTCAAACCTAACGTTCCTCTCCAAAACTTCCCTTTTCTCCATGGCGTCCATGCAAATTAAACCGCGACACAACTGTGTTGCCTACCTCACTAAATCGCCCATCTGGACTAAGTTCGATACTGCTATCGATCTTATGGTTCAGTCCCAATACCATACGGCATTTCTTCTGAATCCCATACTACATGCCGAATCCCTTCAACAATTTTGGATGAATGTTACTGTTACCACTGGGGAGAACAACACACCATCCCTCCAGTCGGTCGTAAACCACAAAGAAGTAGTCATCACTCCTGAAATAATCCGCCAAATTCTGCAACTGAATGATGCTAGTTCTCTCTGCTGGATATCCGAAGGGCACCATAGATCTATCCTTTGCTCAACATGGATATCAAGGCGATCTCAGTGCTTCCACTATCATGAAGAAACACTTTAATGACGCTGAGCGCCTGTTTTTTCACATGGTGAATGTATGTTTGGCCCCTAAGACGTCGTCTTGGGATCAAATGTCGACAAAATGGTAGCAGGTAATGTATTCTATTCTTGAGCAACAACCACTAAATTTTTCAGAAATAATATTTTTAGAGCTCAAGGATATGGCTCAAAAACTAACTGCTAACCGTTGGATACTATATCCACGGTTCATAATGGCCATCATTACAAACCAGCTTAATGCTGAGGGACTTGTTGGCTTGGGAGTCCCTGCTACGGCTGTTCTGCCGGAAGTATACTCCCGGCACAACTCTGACCGGACACTCAAAATGGCTGCCAAGCTGCGAAAACCCACGCAGCTGGAACCCACAGCCACCACCTCCAAATCCAAAGTCCCCACCAAACCCACCAAAAAGAAACACAAAACGGCTACTCAGGGAATTTAGTCCCCTGAGGATGCCCCTGCAACACAAACGCAGGTTATATCCACTAGTCCAAACCCCCTAGTGGCTACAATGACTCTTCCAGCTATAGTCGCTCAGGCTTCCTCTCAACAGGAGCCTGCAGCAACCACACAAGGGGTACCTCCATATCTGGGATCTTCCTCACTTGAGGAGATTTCCATTGAAGAGCACCAACCTCCCCAGGTGCACACTACTTCTATCCCTTCACCCCAAACGACCGCCCCTCACAGCCCAACTCTAATAGTTGCACAAGTGCTGACTCAACTGCACTCCTCACCCCCTCCCCAGAAACCACTTACTACTGGGAATACCTCTACAATTGAGGGGGAGGAACACAGTGCACTTGAGAACCCACAGCACAGGGGTTACCACTTCTATCTATCTCCTGGTGTAGACAAGGAGCTTAGAATATCTAGTGAGGCTGCCACCTCCTCTGACTCAGCACATGATCAGAGTGGGCTGGTAACATGCTAAGACCTCACTAGAGGCAACAGATGATGATGGACACTGTCCTGAGGCTGGAAGTCCCCAGTACCAAGCACAAGGGGCACATGCACCAACTGGTCTACACCCAGTGCATGTAAATCGTGCTCTAAGCAGGAGGTCAGATGATTCCGTTTCGGCTGATGATGACCTGGGCTTTTTCTATGATGTTTCTGCCCAGAACACAATCCTTGAGAGAAAGTCAGTAGGCTGCAAAACCTACTTGACCAACTCTCACAAGGAGAAAGACCATCTGCCTCAACCCACCCACAGATGGCACCTTCACTTGAAGGTTCCCCAAACATTGCGCCACTCCAAACTCAACCACCTGCCTCTGCTTCAGGCCCTACTTCTCAGGAACAGAACCCTCCTGAGCAAATAGGTGCTGCACTTCAAAATTCCCTCCCTCTCATCACACCCATAATCACTGATATTGTGACTAAAGCCATTGATGAGAGGCTGTCCTCAACTTTACAGCCCTTGGTTGATGCTGTTGTCCAAAAGACTCTTTTTGCGGTACAAACCCCTTCCTCCAATGCAACCAAAAAGGGGGAGAGTACTGCAGTGAAAGAAAAGAAGAGGAAAAGAACAGAGAAGAAGGAAGAGAAGCAAGCCCAAGAGGAGAGAAAGAAAAGCAACCTCTGCTCACTTACAAGCGAAAGAGAAGTGCTGATGATCACACTGCTGAAGACAAATCCTTGGAGGAGCTGGTCAAAGAAGCTGACACTACACACAGCCGATCCATGGATAAAATAATTGAACAACTCTTCAGGCAGGGGTTTGACACAGCCACACTGGATAGTGAGATCAGAAGGTTGGAAGTGCAAGAGATACAAACCCGATGGGCAGGGTATGATGCTCTTGAGAAAGAGAGATTGAAATAATGATCCGCTTCATTGCAAAATATTTAGGAAGATCGTTAGTGGAGATTCGCGCATGGACCAGGGACAGCATTCTGGCTATAGCCACCAGAATCTGTCTGTCTGAGCAATTCAACAAAGGGATTATTATGGAAGCCCTTGATGAGGCTGGGGCTGGTAAAAGTTAGAGATGGCTAAACTCACAAAGGCGAAACTAACTACAAAGATGATGGATCAACCTTCCCTTCCACCCACTCAAACAGATCCTCCCTCAAATCTCCCAACCAATCTCTAAGCCAAAATCCAAACATCCTCATTCTTCAAAACCAATTCATTCACCAACACCAATTCCTTCACTAACCAACCATCATCTAGTGATGTACCCAGAAGGAGGAGACGGGTGCTGACGATGGAAGAAGAAAGAAGAGAGGAGGATGAAGATGATAGTCTGCCACTCTCTGCTATTCTGAAGCTACCAAAACCCCGAAGTCAACCCATGATCACACCTGACTCTCAAAGGGAAATGGTCAGAGTCAAGATAGAAAAAGAACAGCAGAAACAGCACACGATGAGCAACTGTTGAAGATGGTTGACAAGGAATTTCCTCAGTCATCATCTATTCAAGCCATGAAGGGCATGCTCAAAGGCTGTACACTCTCAGGCACACATTTCAGTATCAGAAGAGAGAGTGAGAGTATGGCCAGACCCCAGGGTGAGTTCTAGAATCCATAAAAGAACTATCCCACACAGATACAACGGCCAGGTACGAAAAACAATAGAGTCTACCATCATGTTGGCCGTTGTAGTCTCACCTTGGGAAATCATTGATGAATTCAAGAAAGCTCACCAAGCAAGAAGACCCCTCAAGCTTTACTAGAAAACAAGATGATAAAGAAGGGGTTGCTATATAAGAAGCTTGAAGACATCCAGAAGAATGAACTCCAGTTACTCCTTGAAGGCAACCATCCTGATGAATTGTATATAGGAGGTAACTACGGTGGAGCTGAAAAATGGCAGGACCATGAAGTACTTATCAGAGTACTATGGTCCAGAGTTCTTCTTCGAAGGGGAGTAGAAGAACTCTCTCAGGAGGAACAAGTTGTTCTCCTTGAGGCCTATGTTCGTGAGTCATACAGACTCATTATGGGGAAGTAAATCTCATGAATGGGATAACAACTCTGTGTCCAGTTCCCCAAAACAGAGTTCCCATTCATACTCTGCCAAACAAATATTTGAGATTTCTTCCCAGGCCGGAGCTTACATGGGTCATCTTCTCTACTGATCAAGAAGGAAAAAGACCAACATTTTGCCATCAATAAGTGGATAATAAATAAGTTAGAGGTTTTGGCTGCATTGGTTCAGGGGGAGTTTGTTGGACCAAAAGAACCATGAGCCAAGATCAGAAAACCTCTAAGTCCCACATGGTATCACAACAATTGCTGAAAGCCTCATCAGTAGTTTGACAAGTGCTGAAGACTTCAACAGCTGGAGATTAAGTGCTGAAGACCTCAACAGCTGAAGAACTAAAGTACTGAAGTACAACAGCTGAAGAACACAAGTGCTGAAGCTGAAAGACCAAAGTATTGAAGTACAACAGCTGAAGAGTTTACAAGTACTGAAGATCACAACTGATGTACAAAGTCTGAAGAGAAAGACTGAAGACATCAGCTCATGATATCTACTGAAGTCATCAGCTGATGAAACACCTGAAGGTCAAAGTCTGAAGATCAAGTACTAAAGCCTCAGTAGTTTGTCACAACTGCTGAAGAGTACTTCTTCAGTAGTTGTGATATCAGTAGTTTTATATTTTTATGTTTCAGTAGTTTTGTAAAATGACTGAAGAGCTTGTTCTTCAGTCGTTGTAGTTTCAGTAGTTTTATATTTTGTACTTAACACTTAGATATGTTCTCAGTAGTTGTGAACATTTCAGTAGTTTGGTAAGAGTTAGTTATTTTTGTATTAGATCTGCCAGTTGTCACTTTCCGTGATAACAGCAGTGATTGTTGCACTCTATATAAGGAGTGACAACCTATTGTAATATGTGACGAATGAATGAATGGAATGAATGAATGATTTGATTGGAAATATTCTACATCTATAAACATTCCCTGAAATCAGAAATATATATTCTCTCCCTATAACCGTATGCGCTCTTAATGCATACAAGTATCGATTGCTTGCTACAATCTGTCTAATTCCTGTTTGTATTCCACTGCTTCAAATTCTAATACATCAAACTTGTGATCACTGATCCTGTCAGTAAGAAAGTAGAAGCTGAAAATCGTTTTCAGCAGCTCTTTTTGTGCAATCTTGGTGTCAAAACCTAGCAAGATAGGTGCTTGCTTGATGCTTGTGGGTATGGATACTTGAGGACACCTCTCCTTGGTGTTTTGGTCATTCAAGAAGCTCATTTTCTTCCTCCTTCATCAAGTTTTCAGCAGCATGCAAAAGGTAGTTTGTATGTCAATTTTGGGTTGTTGTTTGTTGTTAAAAGCTAGTTCAAACACATATAAATGATCCTTATGTTCTTTGGTTGTTGTTGTTATGAAATGAACCTTATTTTTCAGATTACAAATGAATACTAAGGTTTTATTCTGCTGCGTTTTCATAGTTTAAATGGTTAAACTAGTTTGATTTGGTCCAACAAACCCAACATTGGTATCAGAGCCGGATATGTGGATGACTAGTTTCTTTTATCCTTGTAAAATTGGTTTTATGGGGCTTTAACAACCTAAAGGGGCTGTTTTGTGGTGATGTTATAAATCCCCACCTTTCAAGGTTATATCTAACATGCTTGTGATTAAACCTTGAAAGAAAGATATCAAGTGGTTGATTATGTTTTTTTGTTTGGACAAAAGACCCAAAATTCTTGGTTTATGTTGGGCGAAAATTTAGGGTCATATGGGGATTTATTTGGTTCTTGTATGATTGTATATGATGTTTCATATTGGTGCATAATCTAGCCTTGACCTTGTGTTGATTTGGTTTTGAATGGATGTTTGTTTTGGTTGATTTCATTCATAATGGGTTGTAATATTATTCTTTTGTATTTGGATGTAATTTATTTATTCATTCAATGGCAATGTAATAGATAGATTAAGTGTGTTTTCTTTTCTTAGAAAATTTGTATTAGGATATAAATTTTGTAAAAGAATATGCACAAGATGGAAGCACAAAAGGAAGACACAAGAGAAGGACTTGAAGCATTTGGATGCAAGTTCAAGTGGGTCTCTTTGGAGATCTCGTCTTTTGTGTTGTGTTCAACCCTTAGGCAAGACCAAATGACAACACTTGTGATGGCAAACAAGTGTTGTTAACATAGTGGCTATGGTTATGCACATGTAGTTGTTTGATATATGCTTGTTTGATTATTCATTTTATGTTGATTGTTTGATATGTGGATATGCTTAACAATCTAAATAAATTATCATAACAAGCTGAATTTTTGGTTCCTAATCATTTTATGTTGATTAATGATTTCAAAATAAAAGAGGTTTTATTAAAAGAGAACCATAGGGTACCACGTATTTGAAAGCATGCGAATACAAGGTACATAGAGTTTTCATAACTAGAATTAATGGAAACTTAAATCCCTTGGAAACAAGTTTAACACCATCCTTTTACACGACACTCGAATCACTTGAGAACTACTTGTGGGATAAATGTCACCTAACCACTTTTAGGGAACTTGTGTGTTTGAGGTGGGCTTAACATACTTGTGGATAAAGGTCACCTAACCACTTGTATGTGTAAACTCACACGTGTGTGTAAGTAGATGACTTGAATTGGAAACCATGTGCATAGGGTCACCGAAGCATGGCATACAATGGTGTTGATGGGATTTTACATGCCAACTAAACATAAGATGTTTAACCGATCCCATAAAGCTAGAAGTTGCAATAGGTTGCAATTGTCAAATGTTGACTACCTTGTTAATTTAAATAATGGGATAAAGGTCACCTAACCATCATTTAAATCTAATGTTGGATTCTAGATTTTAATTATCAATTGTCTATGACACGTTAAAGGGTATTAATAATTAAAATGCAATTTTTCAGAAATACTAAAATGAACTTTGTAATTTTGTAGAAATGGCCACAAACAATAATTCTACCACCTCGACCGTCCCTACCCTATCACTGAGAACCATCTTAGAAAGGGATCATCTTAACCATAATAACTTTATGAACTGGTATCGAAACTTGAGAATTCTTCTCAAGCAAGAGAAAAGGGCCTATGTCCTTGACGATCTTATTTCTGACCAACCCAACCCCAAGGATGTTGAGGCCTATGAAGATTGGCTTCAATACACTAGGGATTCCATGCAGGTTTCCTCCCACATGTTGGGAACTATGATTCCTGAACTCCAAAAGGACTTGGAGCATCTTGGGGCATATGACATAATTACCCATTAGGGTAGAGCACTTTGAAACGGTTCAAGCACTTCATGCGTGTCACATGGAAGAAACCCAATCGGTATCATCTTATGTTCTTAAGATGAAAAGCCACGTTGATCGTCTCGAGCGGCTTAATTGTCCCGTCTCAATGGAGTTGGCCACGGATTTGATCCTTAACGGCCTAAGTAAAAGGTTTGAGACGTTCATAATGAATTACAATATGAACCGGTGGGACAAGAGCATTGGTGAGCTTCACGCAATGCTCAAAACAGCCGAGGCAGGGATGGGTAGAAAGGTTCTACCTGTTCTCTCGATCAATGAAAAAGGCCATTCCCCGATCCCAAGGCAAATGTTGTCAAAGGAAAGGGGTACATCAAAGGAAAGGGGAAAGGAAAGGCTAAAGCGAACCTCCAAAACCTAAGCTTAAGAAGCCTAAGGTTACGGAGAACGATCCATGCTTTGAGTGTGGAGAGATAGGACATTGGAAAAGGAATTGTCCAACCTATCTCAAAGAGTTGAGAAACAAGAGGGATGCTGGGCAAACCTCAGGTACAACTTTCATAATTCACATTGGTTTAAATGTTATTTCTTCAAACACATGGGTATTGGATACCTGATGTGGAACTCACATATGCAATTTGTTGTAGGGGTTCAAAATAAATAAGCAATTCAAGAAGGGAGACACAAGTCTCTACATGGGCAACGGAGCAAAAGTTGATGTCGAAGCCCAAGGAGCCAATATTTTGAAACTTTCAAATGGTTTGGAAGTTGTTCTTAGGAACATAATTTTGATTTCCTGTTAAAACAATGTAGTTATGAATTAAAGTGTGTTAACAATGGAATTTATGTTTGTATGGATGATGTATTTTATTTCATGGTTATGCCTCTTAGTGGAATCTTTGAATTGGTTCATAATGATTCATCCTATAATAGCTCATTATACCAAAGAAGCACCAAGAAACTTAAAATGGTTTAAGTGATTTTATCTTTGGCATTATCGTCTTTGTCACACAAATAAGAATCGGATTCAAACACCTCAAAAGAATGGTCTTTTGAAAAGCAAATGAAAATGTTTCATTCAATAAGTGTGAATCTTGTTTACAAGGTAAGATGACCAAGTCGCCCTTTAGTTGCACTAACGAGAAGGCAAAAGACTTATTGGGAATCATACATTCGGATGTATGTGGCCCTTTAAGACAATGACTAGAAATGGTGAAAGATACTTCATTACCTTTATCGACGATTATAGTCGCTATGGTTACGTGTACATGATGACACACAAACATTAAGCTTTTGAAATGTACAAAATCTTCAAGAATGAAGTAGAAAGTCAACTCAATAAAACTATCAAAGTTCTTCATTCAGATAGAGGAGGTGAATACCTCAGTGATGCTTTTTAGTACCATCTAAGAAGTTGTGGGATCGTCTCACAACTTACTCCACCTGGAACACCACAACATAATGGTGTGTCTGAGAGGTGAAATCAAACCCTATTGGATATGATTCGATCAATGATGGCTATAAGCTCACTACCTCTATCATTTTAGGGTTTTGTAATGCTCTCCGAGGCTCGTATTTTGAATATGGACCTGACCAAGATAGTCGATTCACTAAGTGTATATTTGTTGGATATCCCAAAGACTGTATAGGATATTACTTCTTTGATCCAGCAGAGCAAGAGTAATTATTGCTCAAAAGGCTGAGTTATTGGAAACTAAGTTCCTTATGGAAGGAATAAAGCATAGAATAGTGGAATTTGATGAGGATCAAAATCCACAAGCCGATACACGTTTGGTTGACACTAGCAATCAACAAGAGGTTGTTGATGAATACACACAAAACGTTCGCAGATCTGGTAGAGTTAGCATTCCACCTGAAAGATATAGATTTTTCATGAATGGATGCTATGTGGTTGACTCCGATGAGCAAACTACATACCATGAAGCAATGTCCAATTCGGATTGTGACAAATGGCTGGATGCCATGAACGTTGAGATGCAATCCATGTATGACAATCAAGTTTGGGAATTGGTTGACCTTCCACTTAACTCCAAACCGATTGGATGGAAGTGGGTTTCAAGAAGAAAAATGGATATACATGGAAACTTGGATACTTACAAAGCAAGACTTGTAGCAAAAGGTTTCACTCAAATGCAAAGGGTTGATTATGATGAAACTTTCTCGCTTGCGGTAATGCTAAAGTCAATTAGGATATTATTTGCCATAGCTGCACATTATGACTATGAGATTTGGCAAATGGATGACAAAACCGCTTTTCTTAATTGACATCTCGAAGAGATGTCCATATGGTTCAGCTTGATGGTTTTGTCGGTCCATAACATCCTAAAAAGTATGCAAGTTAAAGAAGTCAATCTATGGATTGAAACTAGCATCGAGAAGTTGGAATCAACGTTTTGATGAAGAGATTAAGAAATTTGGTTTCATCAAGAACGCTAACGAGGCTTGTGTATATACGAATGCTAGTGGGAGCATAATAACATTCTTAGCATTGTATGTTGATGACATACTACTTTTGGAAATGATATTCCAACCATGGAAGGTGTTAAAACCTAGCTTGGAAGTTGTTTTTCCATAAAATCTCGGTGAAGCCACCTATATTTTGGGAATAAAGATCTATAGGGATAGATCGAGGCGGTTGATAGGTTTAAACCAAAGTGCATATATTGATAAAATCTTAAAAAGGATCAAGATGGAAAAACTCTAAGAAAGGTATGGTACCTATTCAAAGAGGGACAATATTGAGTACATCTCAATGTTCAAGCTCAAAGGATGAGCAAGATCGAATGAAGGACATCCCATATGCATTAGCTATAGGATCCATCATGCGATGATATGTACTAGACTGGACGTGTCATGCACGTTAAGGATGACAAGCAATATTAGCAGAATCCAGGTAATAGCCATTGGATGGCTGTTAAAAGTATATTGAAATACCTTAGCGGACTAAGGAAATGTTTCTAATATACAGATCTGATGAGAAGAACTCATTGTAAAGGGTACACGGATGCGACTTTCCAAACCGTTCGAGATGATTCTCGATCACAATCGAGGTATGTCTTCATTATGAATGGGTAGCATTATCCAGTACAAATTCCGAATACATAGCCGCATCATTAGCAGCTTAGGAAGCTGCATGGATAAAGAAATTTATTGCCTACCTAGGGTGGTCTCTACCATTCAAGACCCCTAGAAATCCTTTTGTGATAACGAGGGTACAATTGCACAAATCTAGGTACCATGTGCACTTCAAAAGGCTAGGCACATTGAGCGGAAATTCAACTACATAAGGGATGAAGTTGAAAAGGGAAAAATATGTATTCGTAAAGTTCACACCAATCAAAACATTGCAGATCCACTGACGAAGCTCCTTGAGAGGGCAAAACATGAAAGTCATGCTTGTGCCTTAGGACTTTGATATTCTAGTGATTGGAATTGATCTGTTTAGTATTTAAAAGTTTGGAAAAATGTAATATTTAACTCTTTATATACTTGTGATATTTTGAGTTATATTCATTTTAGCATGTATACATCCATGAATATGTTTATTATTCTAAATGTCCATAGTCGGTCATGTTTGTGGGAACAAATATGAACGTAAGACTATTATGAACGTGGATTGGTGGATATTCATAAGGAATGAATATAGAGCAATTGGTTGCTACCAAAGATCATAGATATTTGTGGGATACAAATATTGGACTGACCCGCATCTCAATTTTACTACATGGAATCTTCTGGATTGATCATAAGTAAATTTGAGTAAACACGAATATCATTTGGTATCCTCCAACCTGAGATACATATTGAGTTTTGATATTCACCAAATGTTATACCTTGAGCTAGTTCTTCACTGCTTTGAAATAATTGGCAGTACATGAGGCTATATTCAGGTGTGACATGAGGTGATTGTGAAAAATGTATGTAGTCAAGATGGGATTTGATCCTTTTATTCGTTGAGAGCAAGATGTCTAAGGCCTGATTAAGTTAAATCAACAAGGAATGATCATTCTATGTCCTTGGATTTAACATGACATCTGTAACAAAAGGATAAATGATTGATTCACCTAAATCAAATTAAGTTGGATACTTGAAAGGGATGATGTTATTGAATGGCTTTTAGTCATGCGTACTAAGGGTAGTAAACCGTTGTTAGGTGGTATTTACTACTTGCATCAATCTTCTATGAATCTTGTGCAAGTGGGAGATTGTTGGATTCTTTATGCCCAAGACACATAGAACATTGATGTGGTTAGTATGTTATGATCCAAGTCGGGTCATACCCAATAACAAGCTTAGCAAGCACCAAATAATATTTAATTGATGATATGATCATGCAATTAAATAAATACACCAATTTAGAAAATGGGTTTTCTAAATAAGTTGCATATGAGATTGAACAATTTATAGGGATATTTTGTTCATAAGTATTGTTTGTAATGTTATTTTAAATTAGTTAAATAACATCAAATAATAGGAGTGTGTGTATAAGTTATATAATTAAAAGGTTAATTATAAACTATCTAAAATTACTAGTTAAAAATTGAATTTTGTTTTTGGGGGGAAACCCCATCTCAATGAAACTTTTGGCCGCCCCCTAAGGGTTTTGGGCTCCCTTTGTTTCATTTGAGATGTCTTGAAACAATGACATACACACACTCCATCTAGCTTTCTCTCTCTCACATGCAAGATCCTCAAGAGCTTTTCTTCTTCTCCAATGTTGAAGAAAATTGAAGATGAATATTGTATTCAGCAGCTCTAAGAAAGTAGAAGCTTAAAATCGTTTTCAGCAGCTCTCTTTGTGCGATCTTGGTGTCAAAACCTAGCAAGATAGGTGCTTGCTTGATGCTTGTGGGTATGGATTCTTGAGGATACCTCTCCTTGGTGTTTTGGTCATTCAAGAAGCTCATTTTCTTCCTCCTTCATCACGTTTTCAGCAGCATACAAAAGGTAGTTTATATGTCAATTTTGGGTTGTTCTTTGTTGTTAAAAGCTAGTTCAAACACATATAAATGATCCTTATGTTCTTGGGTTTGTTGTTGTTATGAAATGAACCTTATTTTTCAGATTACAAATGAACATACTAAGGTTTTATTCCACTGTGTTTTCATAGTTTAAATGGTTAAACTAGTTTGATTTGGTCCAACAAACCCAAAAGTTTTGTTTCTTCTCTTTGTAATAAAAGCTTGCAAAAACCCTAATCAATTATCATTGTTGCAAGTTACCATTTCAAGCAGTTAATACACAGAATTTTCCTTGTGCTTTATGTTATTGATTATCATTGATCATTGTCTTATTATGAATGGTTTCTCATTGTGTTCAATCCTCTTTGATATTGTTGTTTAGTGTATTTGTTGGATATTGAACAATTCTTAATATCATTTGCACTGTTGTACGATCACATGGACTAACAATATGGTATCAAAGCCTTAGTGCTCATGATTTGTTGAGTTTCTTTGTGGTTTTTGTTCAATATCTTGTTTCAATCATTTTGGATCACTCATTGGATGTTTTTGATATGGAACTGATTGAGTTTACCTTGTTTTATGTTGTGGATGCCTTGTTAATCATCAGATCTCAAATTCATTGAGATTTTGATGATTTCAAATTGATTTTGTGTTAAAAAAGGGTTTTGGGATCGATCAGCGAAACTGTAGTTCTTCCAGCGAAACTGTCAATCATCTTCCAGGGAAACTACGGTATATTGATTTCGAAATTGTTCTTTTGTTGTTCGGCGAAACTAGCCTTTTTGAATGAAAGTTCACCGGTTATTGTGAAGGACTTTCAAGAGAAATTGTTGCCGAAAGTGTGTCTAAATGAAAGTTCAAGCTTGTTTCGTGCGAACCTACCAGCGAAACTAAGCCTGCTGTGACAATCGGCTAGCAAAACTGCTGCCGAAATTGTTAGCGAAACTAACTTCCTCTACGAAATTATCAGCGAAAGTAGTTTTCTGCGAAACTGTCAGTGAAATTATCCTTCTTCTTGCCCAAACTACATAAATCTTGGTGAAACTACCATGTCTAAGTTAACATCACTCACCCTTTTCAATCTTGAAAGCATTGCTCCGAATAGACCTCCGAGACTCATTAACGAAGACAATTTCAAAGATTGGAAGAGATGTCTTAAAGCTTTCTTCTTTTGCACTGATCACAACCAATGGAATCAATTATTTTTGGTCCTCACATACCAACGGTTACTGTTGGTGATATGTCTCTCAAAATAAGGATCCATCCTCCTTCACCGAAAAGGATCTGCAATTTAGCGATCGCGATCAAAAGGCTTTTGGTGCTTTAACTCTTTGTCTGGCTCCAGACATATATAATCATTTTGCAAAGCATAAAAATGCTAAATCTCGTCATGATGCATTATGTGAGTTTTATGATGGGAATGCAGATTTGGTAAAGGATAAGAGCATTCAGGCTGAGAAGGAATTCAATTCTTTCGTTGGATACAAGAATGAGAGTTTGATAGATCTCACAAATCGTTTCCTGACTGTTTCAAGCACCTTAAAGAAATATGATGAAAAGCTTTCCAACAGTGAACAAGTTAACAGGCTTCTAGATTCTCTCCCACCTCAGTGGAGTCTTCAAGTAAGGATGCTTAAACAAGAAAGAGGATTCACAGACTACAAGCTGATGGATATTATCAATAAGCTGAAATCCTTTGAGTTGGATATGAAGAGACGGGAGTTTAACGAGACTATGATGCCCACGCCTGGTTTTTCACAAAATGTTGCTTTACTGTCATCCGCTGCAAGCTCTCAAATACGGAATTCAATTCAAGAAGGAATTAATACAAGTACTTTCTCAAGTGGAAACAGTTGTGTTAGAAGAGATCTAGGAAATCCTAAGGCCAATGTTCAATCCCATGTGAAACTATGGCTCTATTTGGAATGTTTGTTCAAAGCTATGAAGGACTGGTAGCTGGAGAGTTAAAAGGGAAGGGATAACTATGGAAGACATGCATCAGGTGGATCTTGATGATCTTGAAGAAACTAATATTCAATGGTAGATGGCTATGATGACCCTTAGAGCTTGAAGATTTATGGAAAGAACTGGACGGAAGAACTTTGGTGGTCAATCATCTAATTCAAAACTGGGATTTGATAAGTCCAAATTGAGATGCTTCAACTGTAAACAATTGGGACACTTTAAACATGATTATCCATCTCCAATTTTCACCGATTCGAGTAATTTAGGAGTTCCAAGGTTAACAGCTGAGAAGGAGAAAGAAGATGTGAGTCACAAGAAGGAGACTGCACTAATTTCTAATTTTGATTGGAGTGCTAAGGTTGTGGAAACAAGAAGTGAGATAAATCATGCTTTGGTTGCTGAGCTTGTTGAAGGGAATGAAAAGGAATATGCTAAAGATGGATTTGATATGTTCAATGAATTCAAAAGGGAAGTTATGATATCTGAGAATGAGAAGGTAAAGAAAGATACTAGAATAGGGGGAGGTAAGTCTGCAGGTATAAAAGAAGAAGGAAGTTCATGCACTGGGCAATGGAAGGAATGTGATGATGATGTTGCCATTGTTGAGGAAGAGAAGTCAAGTACTCCAGTGTGCAAATGTGAAAAGGCCTTAGCTACTGAAAGGATTGTGATGGGACTTCCCTATGAGGTAATTCAGTATATGTGCCCATCTGCTTGCAAAATTAGATTATTGGGATTTACAATACTAATTGACTATTAATTGATAATGAAAAGGATTTAAAGCGAATCAATGATGAACTTAAAATCAATGAATCAAAATACTTTGTTAAATTAAATGAAGCTTTAAAAGAAAAGGATCATTTAAAACAAATTGTTTTAGAAAGAAATGTTGAGATTAACACTTTGACTGAAAGAGTTGCCCTTGCTGAATTTGAAACGAGAAAGCTTCAGTCAAAGTTGGACAAATGGACCATATTAGGAATGAAACACGATGTTCTATGTAAATCTCAATGGGGAGCTAGAATTAAACCGGGATAGGGTTATGAAAATGTAAAGGTTTATCCAACCCCTAGTACATACTATTATTTCCTATGCATGTTCCTCATCCTTCTAATGATTTAATCAAAATAGATACTGTCAGTATGTCTGCAGGTTTAGAGGGTGTTAACTCTAAGCACATTTGTGAAGACTACGACTATGGACCAACTAGTGGGCTTGGATGCACTAGTATTAGTACACCTGAATGTCAGTTGTCTGTGTTAGATCACAAATCTAGTTTAAATTCTGTTTTTGTTTCTAGTTCTCCTGTAATAGACTATGTTGTCTCATGTTCTCATGACGGTTCTATTTCATCTTTTAATTCAGTACATTGTGGTGATGTTTCCTCTTTTGATGATGTTTGTGATGTAACTAATCTGTCTGCTAAGTCAACTGAGCAAATTAATACAAGTTGTTATAAAAAATTCTTTTTGCATTCCATTCCATCTTTCATTCCATCAAATATGTCTTTCTCTGATGAAACAATTTCGTCTTCATCTGAAACTAGTACCAGTGGAACTAGTACGAGTGGAACTAGTACGAGTGGAAGTAGTTCTACTCGTACGTCGGACGAAGATTCATCTACTTTTGTAAATAATAATTATGGTTCAAATAAACTTCGACCTGTTGGCATGTATGAGACTTTTGGTGACATTGATTCTAGTATATCTGAATGTGATGAGGAAATTATAATTGATCATATTCTTACCTCATCACATCACAGACCTAGACACAAACCTCATTGTTTCAGGTGTGGTAAAGAGGATCATCTTGTCAAGAATTGTCCTACATTGCTTAATAGACATCTTAATAGGAATTGTTTTGGAAATAAATTAACAAAATTGGTTAATAATTTCTTTTGCAAAAAATCTACTTCATCCAAAGATAAAGTGGTTCAATTAGGGTTCCTATTGCACCGGGTTAATCTGTTCTTTATTTCATTTCAGGAGTCATCCACTAAAATTGTGAACATCATGTGGCATGTAGATAGTGGTTGCTCCAAACATATGATAGGGTTGAAAGACTTACTGACCAATTATCGGATTATTGACGGAGGATATGTTGCTTTTGCTAGCGACAAAAAGGGTGGAAAAATGATTGGACAAGGAGAAGTTTCTAATGGTTCATTAACCTTGGAAAAAGTGAACTATGTTCCTGAGCTGGAATTTAATCTTCTGAGAGTCTCTCAAATCTGTGATAAAAACAATCCTGTCTTGTTTAAATCTGATGAATGTCTATTTTTAAGATCAGAGTTTGATATTCCCGATGATTTGATTCTTATGCGTGCTCCTAGAAAACATGATACTTATCTTCTTGATATGAACTCGCGAGTCAATGTCTATAGCAACCTGTCTTCTTTCTAAAGCTTCAACCTTTGAATCTCTCTTATGGCATCGTCGATTGGGCCATGTTAATTAATAAACAATTAGTGAAAAAAATCTTGTGAGAGGACTTCCTTCAAAAGATTTTTCTGTTAACGACAAATGTATGGCGTGTGCCAAGGGCAAACAACACAAAAAACCACATAAGCCCAAACTTGAAAACAGCATAACTTGTCCTCTCGAGCTGTTACATACTGATTTGTTTGGCCCAATTAACGTTAAATCTATTGCTAAAAAATCTTTTTCCTTGTTGTTACACATGATTTCTCCAGATATTCTTGGGTGAGATTCCTTGCTCATAAAGGAGAGGTTGCTCAAGAATTACAAAAATTAATTCTTTCTATCAAGACAATAAGCAAGAGAAAGGTTATGGGTCTAAGAAGCGACAACGACACTGAATTCAAAAATTAGATTCTCGACTCATTCTGTGCTCAATAGGGGATTGTAAGACAGTTTAGTGCCGCCAGGACACCTCAACAGAATGTGTAGCTGAACGAAAGAATTGCACTCTCATTGAAGTTACATGTACAATGCTGATAGAATCTTCTTTACCCATTATCTTCTGGGCTGAAGCTGTAAATTATGCTTCATATGTTTTAAATCGAGTGTTGATTGTCAAGGATAAGATGAAGACTCCTTATGAACTCTTTCATAGAAGGAAACCTTTAATTGGCTTCTTTCGACCATTTGGATGTTCCTGCACTCTTCTAAACACTCAATCACAGAACACAAAGTTTGGTGATGTGTCTGATGAATGTTACTTTGTCGGATACTCTTCCTCTCAAAAGGCTATCGGGTTTATAACAAGAGAACACGTATCGTTCAAGAGTCGTTCTATGTTGATTGGCAGGAGTCTAACTCTTCTGATGTTCAATCTGAACCAGCATGGTTCTTTGACTCCGATACTGTGTTTAATTCATTCAATCTTCCAGCTTTCGACGATGATGCATCCACTCCAAATGTTTAAAGCAACATTATCTCTTCCACTACATCACATGTCCATTCCATGCCATCTGCAAATGATGCCATTTGAGCTGATGTTGGTTCATCTCCAACATCTCCTTCCTCACCAACATCTCCTTCCTCATCACCTTTATCTATTCCCTCACAACCTATTCCCTCTATCTCTCCCTCATCTAATCCTACCCAATCTGTGAGTGAAACTTCTCCTCACACTTTTCCTTCAGACACCGACTACAAAACTTTGAAAGATCATCCTCTTGATAATGTTATTGGATCTATCACGGATGGTGTTCGGATGCGAAGTCAATCTGGTTTGATTAATATTTGTCTCTTTTCCTACTTCATTTCTCAAACCATCCAAAAATGTGCACGTCACTCTACTGGATCATTGCTGGTGCAGTCAATGCAACTAGAGCTTCAATAATTAAAAAAGCTTAAAGTATGGACCTTGGTTGACTTGCCTCCCAACAAATGCCCAATTGGTACTAAATGGGTGTTTAAGAACAAACCAGATGATCATGGTGTGGTGGTGCGTAACAAGTCTAGACTAGTTGTGCAAGGTTTTGCTCAGGAAGAAGGGATTGACTATACTGAAGTCTTCGCCCCAGTCGCCCGTCTTGAAGCAATCAAGATCTTTCTCACTCATACTGCCTATATACAGTTCAAGGTCTATCAGATGGATGTTAAATGTGCTTTTCTTTATGGAGACATTGATGAGGAGATATTTGTGTGTCAACCACCAGGTTTTGAGGATCCTGACTTTCCTGATAAAGTCTACAAGCTTGACAAGTCTCTATATGGTCTTCATCAAGCACCTCGAATCTGGTATGAGACCCTGACAAAGTATCTCTTGAGCAATGGTTTCTCTCGTGGTACCATCCATATGACTCTCTTCAAAAAGGAAGTGAATGGTGAAATGCTTTTTGTCCAAGTTTTTGTTGATGTTATTATTTTTGGATCTACAAATTCAGTATTATGTCAGGAGTTCGAAGAAGTGATGCATCAACAATTTGAAATGAGTATGATAGGAGAAATGTGCTTCTTTCTTGGTTTGCAAGTTGAACAAAAGCAAGAAGGAATTCTTATTCATCAGGAGAAGTATATTAAAGAAATTTTGAAGAAATTCAAGATGGACGACGCATCTCCTTAAATAACCCCATTTACCACTCAGACTTGTCTCACTCCTGATGAGAACAGGAAACATGTTGATCCTCATCTCTATATGTCTATGATTGGTTCTCTCATGTATCTTATAGCAAGTCGTCCTCATATCACTTTTGCTGTTGGATACTGTGCTCGATATCAGTCGGCCCCAAAAGAGTCCCATGAGAAAGCAGTCAAGAGAATTTCGTTATCTAAAAGGATCATCCCGTTTAGGCTTATGGTATCCATATGGAGGGAACTTTGATTTACATGCTTATTCTCACAGTGATTCTAATGGTTGCAGGTTAAACAGAAAATCGGTGTCAGGAGGGTGTTAGTACCTGGGTAATTGCCTGGTGTCTTGGCAGAGCAAGAAACAGACCACTGTCTCTCTTTCTACAGGAGAAGCAGAATACATCGCTGCCTCAAGTTGTTGTTCCTAAGTTCTTTGGATACAACACCAAATGACTAACTACGGAATTAACTTCCTCCACACTCTGTTGTTTTGTGACAACGAAGCAGCCATTGGGATTGCAAAAAATCCTATTCATCATTCCCGAACCAAGCATATCGAAACTCAGATTCATGCAATTCGTGATGCCCGAGAAAAGGGTTTTATCGATATTGTACCCATTGACACAAAAATCAAAGAGCAAATCTTTTCACAAAAACTTTTGATAAACCCCGTTTTTATGAATTGATCTCTATGCTTGGTTTAATATCCTTTTAAAATTCTTCTTATTATATAAAAATAATAATAATAATAATATATACAAAATTAATAAATAATAAATTTTAGGGAGGGCATTACAATATTGAGGGTGTTAATTTTGGAAATGACGAGAAGTGATTTTATATCCTCAAGATATGTTTATTTTTGCATGATTGGTACTTAAAATGAGAAATGATTGTAATTGATGCTCTTATCTATTTCACATCTTTAAATATATATATATATATATATATATATATATTATATATATATATATTATATATATATATATATATATTGTTGGTTTTCATCTTGTTAATCAAGATAGTTTAACCATTTAAACTTAAAAAATTCACAGCGGAAAGGTGCCAAAGATATGGTTAGTAATGTGAAAAAATTTCACCATTTTGAACACAAACAAAACCCAAGAAAGGAACATAAACATATATGAAATAGTGTGCTATCAAACAAAACAAAACCAACCATAGGGTGTTCATAGAAACAACCTTTCTAGAACAAGTGTTGTAGATGTTGGAGAGGAAGATGAAGATGATGATGATGTTGAATATCCAGCCCCCAAGAGAGAGAGCCTCAAGTTGTGATACCCACGAGTCTTAAAAACACCTTGCAAGTTAGGAAGCTTCACACCAAGTTCTACACCAAGGAACTTCAAAACCGAAATATTTCAGCCTTATTGGAGCTGAAAAATCCAAATTTTTCCAGCCTTGTGGAGAGCTTTTCTTTGCTTAAGTGTGTGTGATAGAAAGTGTGTTTTCTTGGAAGAGTGCTTGAGTGAATAATGTGAAGCATCCAAGGCAAAAAAGGGTCCCCTAATGCACCCATGAGGGTGGCCGAATTCCTTATACAAAATGGGTTTCCCTCCATTTTGTAATCTTTGTAAAAATGCACTCTTTTAAGTTAATAGTTTATAAAATTAAAACCTAATTTAATTTTATAACAATAACACACTTTTATTTGTCATTATTTAACCAACTTAAATAATAAAACAAACAAAATTCTCATGAACAAATTATCGATATAACATTGTTCTTTTATAAAGCAAAGTACTAGAAAACCAATTTTCTAAATAGCTGTCAATATTTTATTTGTATGATCTCATCAACAAATAAACATATATGTTTGTTTAGCTTGTTATTGGGTATGACCCGGCTTGGATCATAACGTAATAACCACTTCAATCTTGTATGTGTCTTGGGCATACAAGATCCAACAATCTCTCACTTGCACAAGATTAATAGAAGATTGATGCAGGCACTATATACCGGCTAACCACAGTTTACTACCCTTAATACGTATGACTAAGTTCCATTCAATAACATCATCCTCTTCAAGTACCATACTTGAAAGGTTTTAGGTGAAATAATCATCTATCCTTTTGTCACAGATGTCATGTTAAATCCTAGAGACACAGAGTGATCATTCTCCAATGATCTAACTTTTAGGCCTTAGACATCTTACTCTCAATGAATAAGAGGGACAAATCCCATCTTGACAACATACGTCTCTCACAATTACCTTATATCATACCTGAACTCAGACTTATGTACTGCCATGTTTCAGAACAGCGAAGAGCTAAGTAAAAGTATAATATTCGCTAAATATCAAGACCCAATATGTATCTCAGGTCAAAGGATACCAAATGATGTTCTCCTTTACTCAAATTACTTATGATCGATCAGGAAGATTCCATGTAGTAATATTTGAGATGCAGGTCAGTCCAATATTTGCATCCCACAAATACCTATGAACTTTGGGAGCAACCTTTTGCTCTATATTCATCCATATGAATATCTACCGATCCAAGTTCATAATAGCATTACTTTCATACTCGTTCCCACAAGCACGAACAGCTACGGACATTCTGAGTAAATAATTTACTCATGGATCTTAAACATGCAAAATAGGAATATTAGTTGTATCATTATAACTTAATAATCCATTCAAGTAATATAGGGTTACAATATCTCATTACAAAAATTAAGGATCAAATCCAGTCACTAGAAAATTGGATCCCCATGGCATAAGAATGACTTTCATGCTTCGCCTTTTCAAGAAGCTTCATGAGTGGATCCGCAATGTTTTGATCCGTGTGAACTTTGCCAATACATATCTTCCCCTTTTCAACTTCATCCCTTATGTAGTTGAATCTTCGTTCATTGTGCCTACTCTTTTGATGTGCACGGGGTTCCTTGATTTGAGCAATCGCACCCTCGTTATCACAAAGAATTTCTAGGGGGTCCTGAATGGAAGGGACCACCCCTAGATTGGCAATGAACTTCCTTTACCATCTAGCTTCCTGAGCTACTAATGAAGCGGCGAAGTATTCTGACTATGTAGTTGATAATGCCATCACATCTTGCTTAGAGCTCTTCCAAGAGATAGCTCCTCCATTCAAGATGAAAATGTACCCTGATTGTGATTGTGAATCATCACGATCAGTTTGGAAACTCGCATCTGTGTAACCCTTTACTACGAGTTCCTCCTCACCAAATCCATAGATTAGGAACATAACTTTAGTCCTCCTTAGGTACTTAAGTATGTTCTTAACAACCATCCAATGACTGCTTCCTAGATTTTGTTGGTATCGGCTTGTCATGCTCAAGGCGCATGACACGTCCGGTCTAGTGCATATCATTGCCTACATGATGGATCCTATAGCAGACGCATATGGGATTCCCTTCATTTTGTCTTGTTCATCCTTTGAGCTTGGACATTGAGTCTTACTCAATATTGTTCCTCTTTGAATAGGTACGGTACCTTTCTTAGAGCTTTCCAGCTTGAACCTTTTCAAGATCTTATCAATGTACGCACTTTGATTCAAACCTATCAACCGCCTTGATCTATCCCTATAGATCTTTATTCCTAAAATATAGGCGGCTTCACCAAGATCCTTAATTGAGAAACAACTTCCAAGCCAAGCTTTTACACCTTCCATGGTTAGAATGTCATTTCCAAATAGTAGAATGTCATCGACATACAATACTAAGAAAATGTTGATGCTCCCACTAGCCTTCTTATATACACATGCTTCATCGGCATTTTTGATGAACCCAAATTTGGTTATTTCTTCATCAAAATGATGATTGCAATTCCTTGATGCTTGCTTCAATCCATAGATTGATTTCTTTAACTTGCATACTTTGTTAGGATGTTTTGACTTGACAAAACCTTCAGGCTGAACCATATAGACATCTTCCTCAAGATATCCATTTAGAAAAGCGGTTTTGACATCCATTTGCCAAATCTCATAATCATAATGAGCAGCTATGGCAAATAATATCCTAATAGACTTTAGCATTGCAACTGGTGAGAAGGTCTCATCATAATCAACCCCTTGAGTTTGAGTGAAACCTTTTGCTACAAGTCTAGCTTTATAAGTATCCAAGTTTCCATGCATATCGGTTTTCTTCTTGAAAACCCACTTACTTCCAACTATCTTGGAGTTTAGAGGTGGTTCAACCAAGTCCCACAGTTGGTTGTTATACATGGATTGCATCTCAACGTTCATCGCTTCAAGCCATTTGTCACAATCCAAATTGGACACTGCATCATGATAGGTGGTCGGTTCATCAGAATCAACCACATAGCATCCATCTACGGAAAAATCCATATCTTTTAGGTGGATTACTAATTCTACCAGATCTGTAAACGTTTTGTGTATATTGATCAACCACTTGATCATTCTTAACATCCTCATGATGAGTGCTAGTGTCAACCAATCGTGTATCGGTTTGTGGTTCTTGATCCTCCTCAAGATCCACAGTTCTACTGCTAGTTCCTTCCGTAAGGAGCTTAGCTTCTAAGAACTCAGCCTTCTTGGCAACAAACTCACTTTGTTCCCATGGATCATAGGAATAATATCCCATAGAATCTCTGGGATATCCAATGAAGATACACTTAGTGGAACTACTTTCTAGCTTGTTTGAGGTGGGAGTCTTAACATAAGCCTCACAACCCCATACCTTTAAATATGACAATGAAGGAACCCTTCCATGTCATACTTCAAGAGGTGTCGTTTCCACTTTCTTGGTTGGGCCATATTCAAAATACGGGCCGTAGAGAGCAAAGCGAAACCCCAAAATGATAGAGGCAGTGAGCTTCTAGCCATCATAGATCGAATCATATCTAATAGAGCTTGATTTCTCCTCTCGTACACACCATTATGTTGTGGTGTTCTAGGTAGAGATAGTTGTGAGACAATACTACAACTTTTAAGATGGTCTCTAAAAGCATCACTTAGGTATTTACCTCCTCTATTGGTGCGGAGAATTTTTTTGTTGTTAAGTTGATTTTCTACTTCATTTTGGAAGATTTTGAACATTTCAAAAGCTTCATCTTTGTGTCTTAACAAGTACACATAACCGTATTGACTATAGTCATCAGTAAAGGTAATGAAGTATCTTTCATGGTACCTAGTCATTGGCTTAAAAGGACCACATACATCCGAATGTATGATGCCTAATAAATCTTTTGCCCGTTCGGACTTGCCACTAAAAGGTGCCTTAGTCATTTTACCTTGTAAACAAGATTCACATACATCGAATGATCATATTCATTTGCTTTGAAAAGACCGTTCTTTTGAAGTGTTTGTATGCGCTTCTTGTTTATATAACCAAGACGTCAATGCCAAAGATAGGTATCACTCAAATCTAATTTGAGTTTTTTAGTGGTGGTTTGGTACAATGAGCTATCATATAATGTGTTTTCACGAACCAATTCATAAATACCATTAACAGGAATAGCTTTAAAATAAAACGTGCCATTTAAACAAACGTGAATTTCATTCTCAATAAATGACAAAACATAACCATATTGTCTTGATTGGGCAACAGAAATAATGTTCCTAGTCAAACTAGGAGCATACAAAATATTGTTCAAATTTGCTTCCAAACCATTTGGAAGCTTCAAGATGTAGTCCCCTCGGCCTTCAACTTGAACCTTTGCCCCATTCCCCATATAGAGGCTTACATCCCCTTTCTTGAAGTCCCTACTTCTTTTGAACCATTGCAATGAGTTGCAAATGTGAGTTCCACATCCGGTATCCAATACCCATGTGTTAGAGGATATTAAATTAAGATCAATATGAATCATGAAAATTGTACCTAAGGTTTGCCCAGCATCCCTCTTTGCTTGAACTCTTTGAGATGGACTGGGCAATTTCTTGCCCAATGTCCAATCTCCCCACACTTAAAGCATGGGTCATTTGAAGCAACCTTTTGCTTCTTCTCCGCTGGTTTTGGTGGTGGCGCTCTTACCACTCCCTTTCCCTTTCCCCTAATGTGCCCCTTACTCTTGGCAACATTTGCCTTGGGTGTGGGGTGAGGCCTCTTCTTGTTCCCACCTTCATTGATGGTGAGAATGGGTAAAATACTTTTACCCATGGCCACCTCGGTAGTTTTGAGCATAGAGTGAAGCTCACTTATGTTCTTGTCCCACCCGTTCATGTTATAATTCATGAAAAAATTGTCAAACCTTTTTGACAAAGAGTTGAGGATCAAATCCGTAGCCACTCTTTCGAAACAGGATAATTCAGCCTTTCGAGACAGTCAATGTGGCTTTTCATCTTAAGTACATAAGATGAAACAGATTGGGTGTCGTCCATACAACATGCATGGAGTGCTCGAACCGTTTCGAAGCGCTCAACCCGTGACGTTTCCTTCAACTGGGTTATCATGTCGTACGCTCCATGATGTTCATACTCCTTTTGGAGATCTGGAGTCATACTTGCCAACATAAGACCGAGTCCTCAGTGTATTTCACCCAATTATTATAGGCCTCCTCATCATCCTCACTAGGTTGATCGGGAATTGGATCGTCTAATATGTATGATCGTTTCTCTTGCTTGAGAACAATTATCAAGTTTCGAAACCAATCAATAAAGTTATTATGGTTTAGACGCTCCTTTTGGAGAATGGTTCTTAGTGATAGTGAGTGAGCGGTCGGGATTTCATTGTTATCATTATTGTTGGTGGCCATCTACAAAATATTACAAAGATCAATTTTAGTAATTTCAATATTATTCATATTTTAATAATTAAAACCCCTTTTTAAGTGTCTTACACAATTTTAATTCTAGAATCCAACGTTACATTTAAATAGTGGTTAGGTGACCTTTATCCCATTATTTAAATTAACAAGGTAGTCAACGTTTTGACAATTGCAACCCTTTGCAACTTCTAGGGTGTGGGATCGACTTTAAACATCATATGTATAGTCGGCATGTTTATCCAATCAACACCTTTGTAAACCATATTGTAGGTGATCCAATTAACATGGTTTGCAAATCAAGTTACCCTACTTGCACACACATGTGAGTTTTCCAACATAAGTGGTTAGGTGACCTTTATCCCACAAATATGGTATCCCCACCTTAAGTCACAAGTTCCCTCAAAATGGTTAGGTGACCTTTATCCCATTAAGAGTTTCCAAATGACTCAAGTGTTATGCAAAAGGATGGTCTTAAACTTGTTTAAAAAGGAAATTTAAAGTTTTCATAATCTTAGTTTAGAAAACTCTATGTACCTTATATTTGCATGCTTTCAAATACAAGGTACCCTACGGTTCACTTTTAATAAAACCTCTTTTATTAAAACCATTAATCCTTTTAATAACCTTTTATTAAACACTTAATGATAAAGAACCATCAAATTTTCAGCTTGTTAAATTTGTTAATGAATTTGTAATGCATATCCAATATCAACCAAACAATCAAACAACAAACATCCAAACAAGCATAAACATACAACATGGGTGCATAACCATACCCACTAAGTTGACCACACTTGTTTGCCATCACAAGTGTCTTTTGTGTCCTTCTTTGAGTCTTCATCTTGTGCATCTTCTTTTAAAAAATCATATCCTAATACAATTTTTCTAATAAAATAAATGCACCTAATCTATTTATTACATAACCAAATGAATAAACAAATTACTACCCAAAATACAAAACACAAATTACAACCCTTTCAAGAACAAACCAACATGACAAAAACACAATCAACCAAAACCAAACACATAAGGCCAAGGCTATGTTATGCACCATAATATGAAACACATTCAACATCCAAGAACAACAATAAATCCCTTATTTCAGCCCCAAACTTTCAGCCAACATAAACTAAAACTTTAAGGTTGGTCCAAGCAACACAATCAACCATTTGATGTAAATCTTTCAAGGTTTATACCAAAGCATGCAAGATTAAACCTTGAAACATAAGGGATTCATACATCCACAACAAAATAGCCCCTAATGGGTTGAAAAGGTCCTTGAAAACTAACTTTTCAAGACCTTTTGAAGCACACATACATCCACATTCCACTCTTTTGTGGACTCGGCTTTGTACTGGTGGGACAACATTGTCCAAGCCGAGGGTAGCAGGGCCATTAGGAGAATGAGATGGCCTGAACTGAAGAAGTTAGTGATTGAGGAATTCTATCCTCACAGGGAGATGGACAAGGTACAAAGAGATTTCCTACAGTTGGAGGCGGGAACAATGACACACCAGCAGTACACCACGAAATTTAATGAAATGGCACGGCTGGTGCCCGATCAAGTGACACCACTGTCACGAAAGATTAAGAGATACATCCAGGGGCTGCCGGCAAATATCCGTAGGCATATGATCGCCGTCCGGCCGAGCACTTTTAGGTCGGCGGTTGACTTGGCTGGCAGATTATATGATGAGCGTGAGGTGGTGGTGGCTGAGGTGAATAAGAAGGATGATGGTAGCCGGAACTGGAATGGGAAACGGTTTGGGCGTGGTAGAGCCGCTCCAAACAATAAGGTGGAAAAGGTGGGTGACCGACGTGTGTTCACATCTGGATCAGGGATGAAGAAGTGTGGCAAATGTGGAAGAGAGCATACTGGTGAGTGCAGGATGGGAATAAATGTATGCTTCAGGTGTGGCCAACCCGGCCACATCACTAAAGAGTGTAAGAAGCCGAGGGCGAAGAGCTCTGGAGCGAAGAAGAAGAAGGCGGAGGAAGGAGGGCAGAGGGCAAGTGCTAGAGCTTACACTATGACCCGGGAGGAAGCCAGAGCTGATCCTAATGTTGTGTCAGGTATGTTTTTAGTAAACCAAACTTGTGTCTCTGTATTGTTTAATTCTGGTGCTAGCAGGAGTTTTATTTCCACTACTTTCTGTGCTAAGTTGCCTGTTAGTAGTAGCAAGGTCAGTACACCATTCGATGTAGAAACTGCTATTGGTAAGTCCACTAGAATTATGGATGTGATAGAGGATTGTGCCATAGAACTAGATGGTCATAGGTTTGCTGCTAAGTTACACGTGATACCCCTAGGTGGATTTGACGTAGTACTAGGGATGGACTTATGAAGCAAACATCGGGTGTTGCTAGAAGATGATCGGTTGACAGCGCCTAGCGGAATAATGTGACAGTTTATGGTGATCGAGTCACGATGATCCCGAAAGTGATTTCGATGGCAGTGGCGGGAAAGTGCATGAGGCGTGGATGTAGTGCCTACTTGGCCTATGTAAAGGATTTGGACACGCCAACACCACAACTATCTGATGTACGAGTTGTGTGTGACTTTCCGGATGTATTCCCAGAAGACTTACCCGGCGTGCCACCGGATCGCGAGATTGAGTTTCAAATTGATCTGATACCCGGTGCTCAACCTGTTGCCAAGGCACCGTATCGGTTAGCTCCCACAGAAATGAAAGAACTGATGGAGCAGTTGCAAGAGCTACTCAATAGTTCATTAGGCCGACTATCTCTCCCTGGGGTGCTCCGGTCCTGTTTGTGAAGAAGAAAGACGGTAGTATGAGGATGTGCATTGACTACCTAGAGCTGAACAAGTTGACGGTGAAGAACCGATACCCCCTACCAAGAATAGATGATCTATTTGACCAGCTTCAAGGTGCCAGTTGGTTTTCAAGGATAGATCTTCGATCTGGTTACCATCAGCTGAAGGTGAAGGAGCAGGATATCCCTAAGACAGCTTTCTGCACACGCTACGGTCACTATGAATTCCTTGTTATGCCATTTGGCCTGACCAATGCGCCAGCTGCTTTTATGGATTTCATGAATCGAGTGTGTCGGCCAATGTTAGATAAAACAGTGATTGTGTTTATTGATGATATCCTGATTTATTCAAAAAGCAAGGAGGAGCATGCCGATCACATTCGGGAGGTGTTAAAGACCTTAAGAAGGGAGAAGCTATATGCCAAATTCTCCAAGTGTGCGTTCTGGTAACGTGAAGTTCAATTCTTAGGTCACGTGATAAATCCTTTTGGGATAATGGTAGACCCTGCTAAGGTGGAGGCTGTGATGCAGTGGAAGTCTCCAAGGACGCCACCTGAGATTCGTAGTTTCTTGGGGTTGGCGGGGTACTATGGAAGGTTCATCAGGAGTTTTCCAAGATCGCTTCTCCACTGACCAAGTTGACCCGAAAGGAGGTAAAGTTTATATGGGGTCAAGCCCAAGAACAGGCGTTCGAGGAGTTAAAGGTGAGGTTGACTCAAGCTCCTGTCTTGTCATTACCCGAAGGATGCGAGGATTTGGTGGTATATTCAGATGCTTCTTACTCGGGGTTGGGGTGTGTATTAATGCAGAGAGGGAAGGTTATAGCCTATGCATCCTGACAATTGAAAGTTCATGAGGTCAACTACCCTACTCATGACTTGGAGCTAGCAGTCGTGGTCTTTGCACTAAAAATTTGGAGGCACTATCTGTACGGGAAGAAATGCACCATTTTCACTGACCACAAGAGTTTGAGGTACTTCTTCGAGCAAAAAGATTTGAACATGAGGCAGAGAAGATGGTTGGAGCTCATAAAACAGTATGATTGTGAGATCCATTATCATCCGGGCAAAGCCAACGTGGTGGCTGATGCTCTTAGCCGAAAGGAGAGGCCTAAGCCGATTCGAGTGAAAGCATATCAACTGATCATGACCTCTGATGAAATGAAGCAAGTCAAGGAGTTTCAAGATGAGGCTTTAAAAGAAGATCATCTAAACTCTGAAAGAATGAGAGGTCTGGTTGGGGAATTGGGTGAAAACACACTTGGTGTAAAAACTCGTTTTGGACGGGTATGGATTCCTCGTTTCGGGGATCTAGTGTGAGGATTTTGGATGAAGCTTACAAGACTCGATACTCCATTCATCCTGGTGCCACAAAGATGTATCATGATATAAAGAAAGATTATTGGTGGTCGGGTATGAAGCATGACGTGGTGGAGTATGTGATTAAGTGCCTTACTTGTTTGCAAGTGAAGGTCGAACATTAGAAGCCGAATGGGAAGATCCAACCTTTGGATATACCGGAATGGAAGTGGGAGCACATCACCATAGATTTCATTACAAAGCTACCACTTACTCCGAAGGGGTATGATGCCATATGGGTGATTGTTGACCGTTTGACGAAGAGTGCTCACTTCCTACTGATCCGCAAGACATATTCATCCGAGAGGTTGGCTGACCTGCTAATCAAGGAGTTGTAACTCGTCATGGTGTGCCGGTGTCCATTGTGTCTGATCGTGACACCTGGTTTACATCTAAATTCTGGAAGAAATTCCATGATGCTATGGGGACGAGGTTACATATTAGCACGACTTATCATCCCCAAACTGATGGTCAGTCAGAAAGGACCATTCAGACACTGGAAGACATGCTTTGGGCATGTGTGATTAATTTTGGGGGAAGTTAGGATGACCACTTACCGTTAGCTGAATTCTCATACAACAATAGCTATCATGCCAGCATTGGCATGCCACCATATGAGATGTTATACGGTAGGAGATGCAGAACACCCGTTTGTTGGGGTGATATTGGTCAGAAGGAATTGGGGAGTGTTGAGGTCATTGAGGCTACGACTAAGAAGCTTGAGAAGATTAAAGCCTTCATGAAGGCAGCCAAAGATAGACAGAAGTCGTATGCCGATAAACGACACAGATCGATCGAGTTCCAGGTGGGTGATCGGGTTATGTTGAAGGTCACACCTTGGAAGGGTATTATCCGATTCAGGAAGTGGGGCAAGTTGAGCCCAAGATATATAGGCCCTTTCCGAATCATTGCTCGAGTAGGAGAGGTAGCCTGTAGGTTGGAATTACCGGATGAGTTAAGTGGGATTCACCTGACATTCCATGTATCTCATCTGCGAAAGTGTTTAGCTGATGAAGACATGATTGTTCCACTGGAGGATATCGATGTAGATGAAAGGCTCAATTATGTGGAGCAACCAGTGGCAATCATCGATCATAAAGAGAAGAGGCTAAGAAATAAAGTGGTTCCTCTTGTGCATGTATAGTGGAAGCACAGGAAGGGATCCGAGTCTACATGGGAGACTGAGGAGGAGATGAGGCAGCATTATCCTCATCTGTTCGAGGAGTAATAGGTTTCGGGGACGAAACCAATATAAGGGGGTGGACTTGTAACACACCCGGTTATTTTAAAAAGACAAGATGTGAAGAATAAATGAAATAAAAGCAATAAAGTCCAAGTGGAGGGACTAAAAGTGTCCAAAAGGACAAAACTTTGAAAAAGTTGGTGTAAAGGTGGGCATGGCCGCCCACCCTCACTTCACATCACCATCTTCTTCGGTTTTAGAGAGGGAGAGCAGATGAACTCTCGGTTGAAGATAAGAGGAAGAAAACGAATCGAATTCAAGGTAAGAATTCGTGGTTTTTAAGTGTTTATGATGGATTTTATCCCGGTTACATGCTTATGTGCTTTTGTGTTTGTGTATGTGCTCGGGTGTGTGTGTGTGTTTGGTGTTGTTTTTAGGTGCTTGAACTCATTTGCAAGCGGGTTAGAAAGGAAAAAACACCCAAGTTACACCAGGTGAGTTCTAGAACCTAGTTTTTACTTGTTTTAAACTATCTTTGGGGCTGAAAATGTATGAAAACGATTTTCAAAGCTTATGTATGTTTACCCGTATGTAATGTGCATGTTGGATGTTGGTTCTTGAATGCTTATAGGTTGTTCATGTTTAGAATAGCCACATTAAGCTTAGAACAGATGGGTTTGATGATTGGGTTTGAAAACATACTAGAAACATGTCACACAGAAGGTCCATGCGCCTAGATAAGGCTCATGCGCCTGAAAATGCCTTAGAAAGATTTAAGTGTAATCCATGCGCCTCAACAGTAGCCCATGCGCCTAAGATTACCTTAGAAATGTTTAAGTATAGCCCATGCGCCTGAATAGTGGTCCATGCGCCTAGAAACGTTAGCCGGACGACTAAGTGTAGGGCCATGCACCCCAATAGTGCCCATGCGCCGAAGTGGCTCATGCGCCTAAGTGTCCATGCGTCCGAATAATCCATACGCCAAAGTTTTCATAAGCACAAATAGTGCCCATGCGCCTGAATAGTTCATGCGCCTAAGGGATAAAATGATAAGTGTGGCTGATGCGCGTACATAGTGATGAACGCCCAAACAGGGCTCATGCGCCCAAATAGTGACAAAGCGCCTAAGCACATAGAAATTTTACAAAATTTTCTGGGAGTCTGTGCTTTTAGGGTTTTGACCGAGGTTGACTAGGGCTTATTTATGATGATGTTTCATGCATAGTTATGATTGTTCCTTATTATTGTTATTGCTATTATTATTATTACTTATAGTATGTGACTTTACGTGGTATGTTCTTATCGTAACGTAAAGTATATCGTAATAATAAAGTGAAAGAGCAATAAAGAAAAGAAGAGGAACATTAATGAAAATTTTAACAAGTCTTGCAAGCTTACAAGAGGTACACGACCATGTTGTTGTTAGCTCAACTGTGCTGCGGGTTAGCTATCCTATTATGCACAGAGGGCCAATCAATTGAGATTGGCAGGACCTTTGTAGTGTGTCCTGGGTGATTGGGTGGCCTTGTACACAGTACACAGAACCCTTTCGAGGGATACAGTTGACCCTTTCGAGGGATAGAGTTGACCCTTTCGAGGGATACATTTGACCCTTTCGAGGGATATAGTTGACCCTTTTGAGGGATTAAGTTGACCCTTTCGAGGGATATAGATGGCCCATCATTGGTTTTTCCATCGCTCATACAGTTGGGGTATTGCTCACTGGTCCATACAGAAAGTGAAACATAAAGATAAAAGTTTACAGAACAGACAAGGCATATAGTAAAGAGAACGAACAGTATTTGTTCATACAGTTAATGTGTGCTCGCATATACAGTACAGAGTTGTATTTTACAGAAAAGAGTATTTTCTTATGCAACATATAGAAAGCATTTTATTACTTTTTAAACTAGAACTCACTCAACAACGTTGACTTTTATACATTTTCAGTTGGCAGGTAATTATTGCTGAGGATGGCACGAGGGTGAAGCTACTCGACAGGGAAAGAATGACATCCATTCGTATTCTATGTTGCTGTTGTTTTGTAATGCATTAAAACAATTCTTTTGTAAACAAATAATGATGATGTATTGCTTAACAACAATGTTTTAAATGAACTGAATGGTTTTTGATAAATCATTTCTGCTGCTTAAGTTTGTATAACTATAATGTGTAGTGTTTTAACTATTGTGATTGACCAACTGTGAGGTGCCCGGGAACGGGGCCTTACATCCAATCTCTTAGTTAATCATCCATGAGGCTATATCTAAGCTTTTTACATGTTTTCATACGTGAAAATGTGTCCTTTATGCGATTCTTTGCAACTTTTCAAAACATGAAATCCTAGAATCCGAGTTTGATCTATAGAAGGGTTTAGAGACCGATTCTTACTTGGATTTGTTGCTCCTTTCTTATGGTTTGATGCTCCAACACCCAGATCTTCAATCTCTTAACCTATGAAGCTTCAAATATTGAGTTTTCTTTACTTTCTTTCTATACTTTCTTTCTGTACTTTCTCTCCCTATGAATTTGGAAGCTAGGGTTTCAAATGAGAAAGATGGTGGCTGGTTAGGTGGGTAAAAAGGCTGATTATGAGCCTTTAATCACTTAGGATATTGTGCATAAGCCTAATTAGCCCATAACCCATTTTCTTCCTATATTAAATACCCACTAATTAAGCCCATTATCCTTGATGACTCGTTTTGACTTTTCGGGGTGTTACAAGTCTCTCCTACTAATTTAGGTTTCGTCCTCGAAACTTGTCGGACATCAAATAATTGAGGATAAAATTTCCTCATCTCATCATCGGTCTCCCACGTAGATTCTGATCCTTTTCTATGTCTCCACTGTACTCGTACCAGCAGAACAACTTTATTACGCAAGTGCTTCTCTTTCTAATCAAGGATGGCCACCAGCTGCTCTACATAGTTCAGTCGTTTGTCAACTTTGATGTCTTCTAATGGTACAAATGCATCATTGTCTGCTAGACATTTCCTAAGATGAGATACGTGGAACGTAGGGTGAATTCCACTCAACTCATCATGTAGTTCTAATCTGTAGGCCACTTCCCCTACCCTCGCAACAATACGAAATGGCCCTTTGAACCTTGGCTTAACTTTTCTTGTTTTCGAAACCTGATGATCCTTTCCAGGGAGATACTTTGAGCATAACCTTGTCACCAACCTCAAACTCTATCGGTCTACGCCTCTTATCAGCATAAGAGTTATGGCGATCCTTTGCGGCTTTCATGAATGCCTTAATCTTATTAACTTCTTGGTTGTGACGTCAATTACTTCAAGACTTCCTAATTCCTTTTGCCCAATGTCACCCCAACACACGGGTGTTCAGCACTTCCTACCGTACAATATCTCATAAGGTGGCATACCAATGCTGGCATGGTAACTATTATTATATGAAAATTCCACCAACGGTAAGTGCTCATCCCAACTTCCTCCAAAATCGATAACACACGCTCGTAGCATATCTTCTAATGTTTGAATCATTCTTTCTGACTGACCATCCATCTGGGTGTTGTAAGTCGTACTAATATGTAGTATAGTACCCATTAAGTCGTGAAACCTCTTCCAAGACATGAACGTAAACCGTGTGTCCCTATCCGAAACGATAGACACTGGCAAGCCGTGACGAGCCACGATCTCTTTGATAAATAGCTCTGCAACCTCTCAGAGGAAAACGTCTCACAAATTGGTAGGAAATGGGCACTCTTTGTTAACAGGACAACAATCGCCCAGATCGTGTCGTTTCCTCTTGTCGTGCGAGGTAGCTTCATGATGAAGTCCATTGTGATGTGTTCCCATTTCCACTTAGGGATATCAAAAGGTTGGATCTTCCAATATGGCTTTTGGTGCTCTACCTTCATTTGCAGACAAGTCAGGCACTTGCTCACGTACTTAGCCACATCTCACTTCATTCCCAGCCACCAGTAATCTTTCTTCAGATCCTGATATATTTTCATGGCACCGGGGTGAATGGAATTTCAAATTTTGTGAGACTCATCCATGATCTTCTCCCTCAGATCCCCATAAAGAGGGATCCATATTTATCCAGATCGGGTTCTAACACCCAGGTGTTTCCCCCTAAATTTGAAACTTGTCCTTTCATCCTTTCAGAGTTTACTCTGTCCTGTCTCAATGCCTTATCCTGAAACTCCCTCACTTGTTTCATAACATCAGGCGTCATGATTATCTAGCAAGTCCTCACCCGAATTTGTTCAGGTCGTCCCTTCTTGCTAAGGGTGTCAACAACTACATTGGCTTTGCCTGGATGATAATGAATTTCACAGTCAGTCACCTCCTCTGCCTCATGTTGAGTTCCTTTTGTTCAAAGAAATACTTTAGACTTTTATGATTAGTGAAGATGGTACACTTCACTCCATACAGGTAGTGCCTCCAAATCTTCAATGCAAACACCACCGCAGGCAACTCCAAATCATGGGTAGGATAATTGGCATCGTGGACCTTTAATTGTCTAGAAGCATAGGCTATCACATTCCCTCGTTGCATCAACACGCAACCCAATCCTACATACGAGGCATCCGAGTAGACTACCAGATCCCTTGTTCCCTTCAGGTAACGTCAAGATAGGGGCTTGAATTAACCTTATCTTTAGATCTAGGAAGGCGTTCTCCTGATCAGTACTCCATTCATACTTCATGTCCTTCCGGGTCAGCTTAGTCAAAGGAGAAGCTATCTTGGAGAAATCCTGGATAAACCTCCTATAGTAACCTGCTAGGCCTAAGAAACTACGAATCTCAGATGGCGTCTTTGGTGGTTCCTATTGCATCACCGCTTCAACCTTTGCAGGGTCGACCCTGATCTCCTCGGGATTAACCACATGACCCAGAAATTGAACTTCTCAAAGCCAAAATATGCATTTAGAGAATTTAGCATATAACTTCTCACTTCTACGCATCTCCAATGCTTCTCGAATATGATCAACATGTTCTTCTTCACTTTTTGAATAAATCAAGATATCATTGATGAACACTATTAATGATTATCCAACATCAGTCGACATACCCGATTCATATGGTCCATAAAGGCAGCTGGCGCGTTGGTTAATCCAAAGGACATGACAAGAAATTCGTAGTGTCCATAACGCATATGAAACGTTGTCTTAGCAATGTCTTGTTCGTTCACTTTCAGTTGGTGGTAACCAGACCGCAAGTCTATCCTTGTAAACCAGCTGGCACCCTAAAGTTGATCGAACAGGTCATCGATCCTTGGTAACAAATACCGGTTCTTTACGGTCAACTTATTGAGCTCGCGATAGCGAATGCACATCCGCATGCTATTGTCTTTCTTCTTGACGAATAAAACCGAAGCACCCCATGGAGAGATACTCGGTCGAATGAAGCCCTTATCCAATAAATCTTGCAACGGGTCCCTCAGTTCTACCATCTTCGAAGGAGCTAATCGATATGGTGCTTTAGCAATGGGCTGTGCTCCCGGTAGCAATTCAATTTGGAATTCGATTTCGTGGTCAAGTGGCACACTAGTCAGGCCTTCAGGAAAGACATCAAGAAACTCACGCGCTACTGGCACGTCTGATATTTGTGGCTCTGGCGCATCCACATCTTTTACATATGCCAAGTAAGCGCTACACACCCACGTCTCAAGTACTTTTTAGCTGTGATCATCGACACGACCTTCGGTACACAACACACCTTATCCCCACGAACCGTAACAGATCTACCATCGGGCGTTGTTAGACGTATTACCTTCTTGCTACATACTATATTGGCTTCATATCTAGCTAAACAATCCATGCCTAACACCACACCGAAACCTCCTAAGGCCACAACATGAACCTAGCAGGGAACTTACAATCTTCTAACTCAATCAGGCAATCCTCAACCACTTCAGTTATCTTAGTGGACTTACCAATGGCTGTTTCTACATAGAAAGGCTCATCTAACTTTCTACTATTATCATGAAACAAACAGAAAAAGGCAGCAGACACAAAACTCCTACTAGCACCAGAATCAAAGAGCACAGAAGCATATTCATCGTCTACCAGAAACATACCTAAAACTACTTCTAGATCTGCCCTGGCCTCCTCACGAGTTATGTTGAATGCCCTCGCCTTCGCCTTCAAACTGTCACCCTTTCCCTTATCTCTAGCTTTAACCGTTCTTGATCCTCCTAATTTTCCTTTCTCGCAGTCCCTCTCCACATGTCCCATCTTGCCACACTGGTAACACTTGCCTTGCAATCCCTAGCATACTGGCCCTCGCCCCCACATTTAAAAAATTTTCCAGTCCCAACTAAACACTCCCCCGAATGACCTTTTCAACATTTTCTACAAGCACCTCCTGCACCTGTACTTGCCCATCTCCCTGACTAATCCTTAACCCTTATCCTCTTCTCTCCACTCCTAAAGTTATCACCTCCAAACCTCTTCCCATTTCCATTCTTGTTCCTACTCCATTGCTCCACCTTCTTCTGTACAGGCATCGGGTCTCTCTCATCGTACAACCTCCCAGCTAAATCCACCACAGATCTAAACGTGCCTGGTCTAGCCATAATCATTTGCCTCCTAATATCCACAGGCAAACCCTGCATGTATCTTTTGATCTTCTTAGATGCAGGTGTTACTATGTCTGGCACAATTCTTGCAAGTTCATTAAACTTGGAGGTATACTCTTGATGGGTCATATTCCCAGCCTACAAATACAGGAACTCCTTCTCAATCTTGCCTAATTCCCGATGGGGGCAATACTCCTCCAGCACTAACTCCTTTAACTCAGGCCACTTCATTTTCGCTATCGATCGCTTTCCTTCAGCCTGGACAATATTGTCCCACTAGCACAATGCTGAGTCAATGAAAGAATGAGTGGCAAACTTAACTTTTTGATATTCCCAACACTTATTGATTTCAAGCACTACTCCATATTTCTGACCCAACAGTGAGCGGCAGTAGCATTGCCGTTACCGTCAAAGGTCGGGGGCTTGCACCTTTTAAATGCCCCATAGTTGCACCCCTTAGTCGTCTCTCTCTCAGACTCCTCATCACTGTCGTCATCATGGACTACCATCTTAAGGTTTGATGGCTTCTCTTTAGATTCCTCCATCCTCCTAGTGGACCTTCTAGAATTCTTCTCATTTTCCTTCCCCTTCTTATCAGCTTTCTCTCCATCCATGACTGCCTTGATCACCTCGGTCACCACCGACGGTAAGACATTTTGCATGACATTTTAGACTTCATCAGCGATAGCCTCCTTTACAGTGGATTTGAGGGTGGCTGATCCCTCACCTTCCGGGTGATTATGGAGGTCTGACTCCTCATGAACAGTCTCAGGAGCCTTAGCTTTGCTCTGGGTGACACGTGGCTCAGTAGTACGCCCACTAAGAGCACCTCCTCGAGTTGCCTTCCCTGATTTGCTACCGCCATAACTAATTACTATAAGATTTAAACACCAAAATAGTTATTCAAGATAATTGCCGGATCATTATAAGTACGGTAAGTCCTTAATTACAGTGGCAAAGTGTGATTAGCTACTTACCTTACTCCCCTATCCCAACCAATCACTATCCTAGCACATGTCAGATTTCAAATCTACAAGCACATAGACTTATAACACACACACATAATCCCAGTTTTACTTGAAAACTTTTACCTCATGGCACATAGCTACTTGGATTGGCATCCTTTATTCGGTCCCATTTTTAGTTTAAGTTTAGGTTTTCAAAATTACTTACCCAATTCTCTTAAACTTTGGCTCCGATACCAACTTATAAGGCCCCGTTCCCGGGAAGCCTCACAGTTGGTTAATCATAGCATAAAATCATTTAATAACAAAACAACGTAGCGAAAATAATTAAACATTCCTTTAAAACTTGGAAATCATATTGTACTCATACCATTCTTCTTCATTTGTAAATAAAACATAGTAATTTTTCTTAAATTACAATAAAAGATTTTGTAAACAGGAATGCCATCTGTTCTTATCCAAGTAGCTCCCTGGTGCCATCCTCAGCATCAACATTTACATGCCAACTATTATGCATAAAAGTTAGCTTTGCTAAGTGAGTTCTAGTGTAGGTAAATGAGAAAATATAAACTTTATCCTTCATACAATGACCACGCATACATCATAATACATAACATTTACATCTTAATAAGCATGTTCATTATCTTTCGTTCTTTCATATCTTTCACTTCATCATAAATGAGATTGCACAAAGCAAGAGCTCCATGTTGATCGGCAAACAATGTCAATCCCTGTCGGTACACATCATCATGGTAGCTAACCCCCGACAATTGATCCACACTGCAAGTCACATAGCCCGCTCATGAATACGGATCAATCATCATACATCAGACTCACGTAAATGAAGTCTATCATAGTGCTTGCAAGACTTTTCATCATCAAAAGGGCCCGGGGGTAACATTCATTAAGTTTCACTTTTCATTAATATCATCTTCCACTTTAATATATAATACTTAAACTATTAAGTACACAGCCTGCCAAGTACTAGTCATCACAAAACATAACCGACCCTCCACAGGACAGTAGGGGTTCGAGGGCGGCAACCCCTGACAGCGGGGTCCTAGTGGCAGTAACCACTAGTGGGGTCTAAGGGGCAACACCCTGGCTAGGGCCGTGCTGTTAAAACCTCATAAAATCGATCTTCCTATTAGAACCTCATAAAATCTTGGTCTTTTAAAAATTGTGTATTTAGTATGCATAATAACCCCAAAACATGGAAATACTTACCAATAAGGGGATCTAGAACTCACCTAGATATCGTGAGTAACCTATAAACTAAGCGTTCGAGGCTAGGATCACACTACACAGCCTGCAAATAAGTTAACACTTAACAGGGTTAATTTTTGCCTAAATTCGCTGCTAATTTCGCTGCCAGATAAGCAGTTTCGCTGCTAGTTTCACATGGCAGTTTCGCCCAACTTTTGTTCGAATTCCATGTCTGCAAAACTACCTGTGAAACTATAGTTTTATAGAGAATCTACATAGTTTCGCAGTTTGAATATGCAATTTCGCGGGATGCACAGACAGTTTCGCAGAACGCATAAAAATTACTAACCAGCTCGTTTTTAACCCAAAATCGCAACTTTTTACGTCCAATCTCTTAGTTAATCATCCATCAGGCTATATCTAAGCTTTTTACATATTTTCATACGTAAAAATGTGACCTTTATGCGATTCTTTGTAACTTTTCAAAACCCAAAACCCTAGAATCCGGGTTTGATCTACAGAAGGGTTTAGAGGCTAATTCTTACCTAGATTTGTTGCTACTTTCTTATGGTTTGATGCTCCAACACCCAGATCTTCAATCTCTTAACCATTAAAGCTTCAAATCTTGAGTTTTCTTCACTTTATCTCTCTACTTTCTCTCTCTACAAATTGGGAGCTAGGATTTCAAATGAGGGAGATGGTGGCTCGTTAGGTGGGTAAAATGGTTGATTATGGGCCCTTAATCACTTAGGCTCTTGCCTATAAGCCTAATTTGCCCATAACCCATTTCCTTCCTTTATTAAATACCCATTAATTAAGCCCATTATCCTCGATGACTCATTTTGACTTTTCGGGGTGTTACAACGTGTCATGTTAGGATTACCCTTAAATGGTTAAAGACTTGCACAATACTAGACCTGTGTACCTGAGGCCACACACACAGTGCATACTACATGTTAACATATTGCACACTAAATACTATTTAGGCTGACACTAGTACATTTATACTAATTTGGAATATATTTGTTAGGACATGCTATTTTTCACTACCAATATTACATGTTACTATACTAACCTATGTTCCTAGATGAACATGAACAATTCTTCTAGGCTGGTTACATTCACATATTTAACACCCACACTCACTTACATGGACATGTCATGACTATCAAATCTTAGATAGTATTTTATCTAAGATACCTTACCTTTAGCAATGTAGTATTTGCTTTAGACGTAACTTTCCATCTGGTATCAAAGGATAACCAGCTATAGATAGTAGTATATATAGTTTCTCATTATAACTCATTTTACATGCTTGTAAGACTCTTGTAATACTTTGAGTTAAGAAGTGATATATACAAGTATCTTGAAAAACATATATGTGTTTGTTTACTTAGTATATTATTATCAACTCTTAAGGGATTCTACATCATCAAACCGAGTGTAACTTAATGAGTTTGAGAGATAACATTTGTGTTGGGTGACAAAACCCGATCCTACATGTTAATTTTAGTAGAATATAACCTAGCAATGGAACAAAACTATTTTTTACCCTGAAAACCCTAATTGACCCTAGGTTGGCCTAACAAATTCAACTAGTGTGATCAAACCTTATAGTGATACTTGTGATAATAAAGGACATAACATATAAACCATACTAGGAAATACTTGCTATATGTGCCATCTGACCTTTATTAATGATTGATGATGGTAATCGAGACCATAGTGATTAGATGAAAAAAATTCAGGTAAGAAAATGTCCACAAATATAAAACTAGACTGCATACACTTAGATCAATGAGAATTGGGAATGATACTCGAAAGTCATATACATTATGATAAGACTCCGTACCCTAAACCTAATTATAATCCATAACTATGATGATATGTATGAACCTGGATATGTGAAGCCTACCTTCCAAAATACAAATGTTATGTGAGTCCCGTCATTGACCCCCTCACTCAGTATATTTGGAGTCTACATTACTCACCTTAATTTACTTTACGTAAGTCTTATCTCTTACTTGCCCCCTTTTACTTTCTATTTTGGGTTATACATTGCTCCTACTACTTTTACAAAACTACAGCTATTTCAATTCGTACATATTGCCTGAAATAATGTAATCCCTAAGTCACTAGAAATGCAAATATGTTGATAGCGCTATTGAAACTATGATATTGAGTCCCACCTCTGCTATAAATCTTGTGGTGGAGCCTATTGATAAGTTATTAGGATAAGGGATGGAGGCTCAACCTTATGTGATGAACAGATACATGTCTTTGACAACATGTATATGTATGTGATGAATATAATATTGGGATAATGGATGGAGGTTCAACCTTATGTCACGTTAGGGGAGGATATGAGTGTCGTCCTATGAGGTGACCATGAGGAATAATGAATCACCTATAGTTTGACAACGTTAATTTTAATTTTATATATATATATATATATATATATATATATATATATATATATATATATGTATATTGAGATTTAAATAACATGTTTATAACATCCTTTAGGATAGACTTACGAACTTTATTGCTTAAAATTTTTTGAAACATTGTACATATTTTAGTGGTTAGGTACTAGCGACCGAGTTATACTATATAGTAATGTAATTCTACAATAGATACATGTCCTTTGAATTATTTAAAGTTACCCATATGAGCAATAACAATAATGCAATTATAGAATAGATAAATGTCTTTTAAATAATTTAAGTTAATTGTAACTATGCTTTCGTAACCTTGTAATAATATCTAATCTATGTACGTGGCAAACAAGCTAAGTCGTTGAGGTCAAGGTGTCACATAAGTGCGTGCAAAGGATGACAATAAAAAAAGCACAACCATAATTGTTTTCTAATTATTTGATGTTATTATCACATGGAACACTAAAAAACAATTACACCAACTCTATCATCATATGAAGCTGAATTTTTGATAGTTTCCTTAACTGTATGTCAAGCTTTCTAGTTACTATATCAATCCAAATTTTTAAGTATTAGACACGTAAGCAAAGATGGGTTTGAAAGGCAGGGTCCCTGATAGCGAGTTCCAAGAAGCAAAGCCATGGATCAGGTTAAGGACAAGATCAAGAATAGAAAATCCATTAGTTAGGTCGGAGCAAACCACATAGTAATAAAGGTTCATTGTGCATCTCAAATCAATGATGAGGACCACATCATATAAAGGATGTGGAGCACATTTCAAAATAATAATATGTACCACATCAGAATGGTGATGATGGCCTTATTGAACAAGCGAAACAATCTAGTCTTTACTTGACACATGCAAGGATGTCATGGATATGACATCGACATATGGAAACATGACAAGGACCGCGATGTGGACCATATAGTGATATCGATAACGACCGCCTCAAAAGGGATGTTTACAAATGGCCAAGGAGCTAACACGTCTCCCCATGGTCGTCTCAATAGGATGCAAATCTCATCAGATATATGTTTCGGTCTGCATCATGGGTTGGTATGGCGCTATAATAGAAAGTTGGTCGTTCCTATTTTATTCACCATTCATCGATACTTTCACTAAAATGTTAAAACTTAACCTTCAAAGCATTTTCAAGGTTCTAATGATTCGATAGCCTCTAGAAAGTCCAGGTATTTTTTAGGTTTGATTCGGTTATTGATTTTTTGTTTTAGAAACAAGGTTTAGGAGTCATAACTAGGGTGTCCAATAGGTCATATAGTCCTAGGTTTATGCATAGCCTGATAAACTATGCCTAAACTATGAATCTTCACTTAAACCTAACCTCGATAATGATTATCAATTTCCCAATCATATTTTTAGTCAAGTATCTAAGCACATCATGATAATTCCTATTTATAGTCAAGGATCTAAGCATATCACAAGAATGAAGTTCTAGAAATATCATACACAAGACTATTCCATTAATTCTGGTGATATATCATGATACTATAATAATATACTCATCTATTCAAACTAGCAATAAATGAAAATGCTACATTATGCATATGTTAATGGGGTATCTATAGATCCTTATTTAACTAATGGGATGTATCAAGAGTGGGGATGTGACATAACCATGTTTCGGGAGCCAATAGAAAAAAACATTCCCATATCTATTATAACTAGTAATAAATGAAAATTCTACAATATGCATATGTTGATGGGGTATGTATAGATCCTTTTGTGATTAATGGGATGTATCAAGGGTGGGGATGCCACATAACTAGGGTTCGGGAATTAATAGAAAAAAACATTCCCATACCTATATGATGAGCAGGGGCAAGAGGTCTATTGTTGGTGGTTATAATGGGATCCATGGAAGGCACGAGGCCTTTGGATGAAATACAAACCATATTAAAATGTATAATAAACTGTCTACTTGTTAACTGTGTTTCATGAACTCACATGCATTAGCTTATGTTTCTTTTTAAGTATACTTTGTTGGTAAATTAAAGTTGTGCAAGCTAAGCAAGATATTCATCCTTAATAGGCTTTGGAAAATTAGGAGTTGAATTAATGATTTTGTATGATAAGTTGTAAATGGTATTTTGATATATATAATAAAATATTTCAAGTTGTTAATAATTATGCATTTCATTTGCTAAAGAGGATGAGTTGTTATTGTTAGGATTGCTAGAAGACTTCACTGGTTGGAAACAAGAAAAAGTGACATTATATATGGATAACAAGTTAGTATATCATTAATGAGAAAACCATTTTCTTATTACATAAATGAATCATACAACTCGACATACCTTAAAACCCCACTTTGCCTTGATTTCCCTCTATATTTATTGTCTCTCTCTTTCTAAAACACCATGGGTAGTAGTTTTCATACGAAGGGTGAGGAAAAGGGGGTGCCCTATCCCTTTTATAGGGTTGTTCAATGAACATTTTCTCGCACAAGAACATTTATCTATGCGAAAAATTCATGCCTTCCTTGATTTTCCTCAGAACTTTGGGGGTGTTACAATGCTAATCTATTTCTGTATTGTTTTTATTATACATACTATAAAATTGATCGATAGTTGATTTAGATTTAGATTTAAATCAATTTCTTTGTTGTTTTGGAAAACAATTTATTATTTTTAATTTAGAATTAAGTAGATGTTTGTGATAATCAATGACTATGGTGAACCTATGAACACTGCATCTCGTGTTTCCACTTTAACGGTGAATGATAGAATGGTATCAAAGCCATAAATAATAGCAAAATAAGTTAAACATCCACAAAAAAACCTCGATTATAATTGTAGAGCTCCAATAGGCTCATGCATCACTGTTTTCACTTATATTAGCCATGTCATATATGATTGTATGGATATGTGTTATAGCTATGCCTACCATACTACCTAGTCGCATTGAGGATGATGATATGATGATTATGGAGATTATCGAAGTCAACATGGCTCTCATGCTTTTGAGTGATTCTGCCGAGGAGCCTTTTGAGGACGAGTCAAGTGGTTTGTCCTTATTATCCTATGCTATAGTGAGTTCTAAGCCTGAAGAAACCCATGCAGTTATAGAGTAGTCTCTAAGGGATGATACATCCACAATTGAGGATATCCTAGTTTCACTTGTGAGGGAGCCTACTTGACTGACAGCACTCTTACATTAGTGCTAAGAGCACCCACACACCATGGAAGATCATGAGGTTACCAGCTCACAAGAGCTTAGCCCTAGAGGATAGGGGCAAAGCATGTGATGATGATGTTAATGATGATGATGATGGTGATGATAATGATGACGACAACTATGATAAGGTGACACCTCTTGAAGCCAAGATGTCGTACACTCAAATCTTCCATAAGGAGTTTTACGTGGATGATTAACACAACGACATCTTGGAGAGACTTTAGGATACACTCCGTTCGGACCATCTCCAATGGTTCAAAATGTGTTAATATTTGAAGCCATGTGCCCGTTTGTAATTATAATCATTATTGGGGGAAATGTTTTTGTTGACAAAGAAATCCATGTGCATGGACATGGAAAAGAGGTTTAATTGTTAGATTTTACCAGGAGGGTGGGATCGAGTTGGGTTTAAACTTATGAAAAGAAAAATAATATAATTATATTAATATAATATTTAGTTATTAAATTTAATTGATTTTTAAATTATAAAAAATATGTAACGACATATTGTGAACAAATTTATTTATTATTTTAAAATTTTAATTAACTAATTTCTTCTTATTATTATTATACATTATTATTTATAAATATTAAATTTTAAAGTTTCAGATTTTAAATTTCGAATTTCCCCCAAATGGAGATATTTTAAAATTCAAATTTTTTAAATTTTCTCATAACAAATATACTTTCATTATAAATACAAGGGAGTTTTACATATTTCTTCTTCTTAAGACTATAAATTACATATTTCCCCAAGCTAAAAAATCAATTAAATATGTTCCCATCCTAAAACATATCTATTACATATTTATCAATTAAATTAAAGTCAACCAATTAAATAACTATTTTACCTTATTCTGGGTAAGAGATTTTCATATATTGATGTTTTATAATATAATTGTTTAAAGTTTTGTATTTATGTTTTGTAGTTGGAGATATAACTTTGATTATCGATTATTGTTGTTTTGAAATAAAATTTAAAACTAGATGTAGTATTGTTGTTTCTTAATATAAAAATACTAGAACTTAAAGAAATATGTAGTTAGTAGTCTTAGGAAGTGAAATGTGTAAAAATACTTTTGTAAAAATACGAGTAAAATAATTATTCAATAAATAATTTCGATAAAATGGGTAAATATGTAATATATATGGTTTAGAAAAGGGAATTACGTAATTGATTTTTTGACTTGGGTAAATATATAATTAATGACTTTATGAATGGAAAATATGTAAATGCCCCAAACATTAATCTTTAACTTTTTTTCAACACCTTTAATTTTTCCTAACTTTCATCTTTCCAAAATTCTCTTATTATTTCTAATATCAACACAAAAATGAGTTCAAATGGTGATAAAAGTCCTCTCATTTCACCTCCATGTTCACCAACTATAGATTTTATGCATGCGACGTTAAAAGAATTGATGGATGATGATGTTGACAAAGTGTATGAAGAAGCAATGAAATGTTATGCTACTAAAAGTTCTTGAATCATAACAAGAAAATGTAGAAGTATACAAAGGGATCGTGAAGAGAGGATAAACATCTTTGGAACGACTATTTTATGGATTGGCGTACCCTGAAAGTTATTTTAGATGAAGGTTCTAGACGAGCAAACAACTTCTCAATCATACTTTTAAAGGTGTATTCGTTCATTCTTCGTATTTTCAACAAAGATATGATTGTCTTGGTACAGAAGGTCTTTTACCAATAAAAATATGCACTACTGCCATACGTTAGTTGGCAAAATGGCATAACTGCTGATTAATATAATGAATATATATGGCTTGGTGAAACTCTTGCTGCCGAATGTCTTCAAAAATTTTGTAAGCGTACTATTGAAGTTTACTCATAAGAGTATCTAAGAAGGCCTAAGGCTCATTACATACAATGTTTTCCACAAATACATTTTGCCAAGGATGGGTTCCCCGAAATGCTACAAAGTATTGATTGTATACATTTGGCTTGGAAAATTTACCTAGTTGTATGGAAATGTCAATACACATGACACAACTATGGATATTCCACCATTATGCTAGTGGCGGTTGCATCATATGACCTTAGGATATGGTATGCATATTTTGGAGTAACAGGCTCCAACAATAACATTAATGTGCTTAATCAATTACTTGTTTTAATCCAAGTCTTAAAAGTTAATGCTCCTCCATGCACATTTACAGTGAATGGAACTCCATACGTAATATGATATAATCTTACAGATGGTATATATCCTGAATAGGCTACACTAGTGAAAAACTATTGTTGGTCCAATTGATTGATAAACAGTGTAAATGATTATCAAAACTTTCAAAATTCGTTGATCAATCATCCATAATAACAACACAAAAACGATCTAGATTTAATGGTTTTCAATAACAAACAAGACAAAACAAACAATAACAAAATCAAGAGCTCAATATGAATTTCATTGACATCCAACCACCAAATACAATTTTGCAACAATGATATATCGAATTAGGGTTTTGCAAAAGTTAGCCTACAATGATAGAAAAAAGTCAATATATAGGCAACATAATTTCGTGAACAGCGAAACTATCTAGCCTATGACCAGTTTTGCCCGACGATGAAACATTGATGCGTCAAGTGAACATGGTCTGCTGACTATGAGCGAAACTGTAATTTTGCTCATAGTTTCGATGGACTACACAAAACAAAAAATATAAAATTAAGCTAAGTGGTCTAACATAAAGCCTATTACATTAAACATAATATAAACACTAACTAAGGTGAGTCCAACCTAATCTTGATCTTACAATACTCCCCCTAGGTTAGACCTAACCTATTGGATCTCTTGTTCAACATCATCTGCTCTTTCTTCCTCTCCAACTTTTGTTCTAGACTTCTCTTTTTCTCCTACTGTACTAGCTTCCTCACCATGTTAACTTGCTTGTTCAAATTGTTTGGTGATATCTTACACGTCCATTTTAGCCTCATCAGCTTGAAAAATCTTTTCTGCCAGCTCCCTAATCTCTACTCTCACCCCATGAGCCTTGATGGCAACCTTCATAAACAAGATTGCCTCTTTTCTTCTCTCAGCTCCTGCTCCTACCTTAATGTGCTTCTCACATAGCACCAATAGATCTTCATCACAAAAGGAGAACACTTGTAAGGCCCCGTTCCCGGGCAACTCATAGTTGGTCATTCATGGCACATAAAACATTTTAAAACGTACATTTATTTTGCAGCGGAATTTATAACTTTCATAAATAGCTAAAAACATGTCATTTCATTCATTTACAACATTCGTTTACATCTCAAAATACAATAACATGTCAATATGTGGATGTCGGCCTTAAAACGCTCCAAGTAGCTTATGCATCCATGCCTGCAACTCCTCAGCATCAACAAAATACCTGCCAACTATCATGCATACAAAAGTCAGTGACGCTGAGTGAGTTCTAGTTTTTATAATAAAATACTTTACTTTCATCAAAAACGTTCTTTACTTTATTTCAAATCATACTTTACTCATACATGCTCACACAATATACGTACACGTAGATAATATCATTATTATCTTCATCATCATTTGTTCATTCATTTCTTAGCTCATTACTCTTTATCATACGCTACACCCCCAACATTATGGGTACTACACCCCAACCAATGTGGGTACATCACCCCCATCAACATGGGTACATCCCCATCAACATGGGTACATCATCCCTATCAACATGGCTACTACACCCCATATAAACGGGTACATCACCCTTATTGAAATGGGTACATCACCCCCATCAACATGGGTACTACACACCATTGAAATGGGTACATCACCCCCATCAAAATGGGTACATCACCCCCATCGAAATGGGTACTACACCCCCAACAATGTGGGTACTATTATAAACCAGGCACTACACCAATGGCCAGCCACCACAGTTGGTCATTTGTGCCTACACACCATCATGGGGTTCCTATTTCATTATTCTCTACTTTACATTGCATAATACTTTGTGTTTGTAAATTAATTCATTCATACATCACACCACGTAGAGTTATACATAATGTATTATAAAACATAATATGTACGTTTTGAAAACTCTTTAACGAAGAAGATAACACATCACATGCACATATACACATCATAACACATCACATCACCATGCACACCTCAAGCATAAGTCATCATATCATAACAAGGCCTATCTCCCTATTTACCAAGGCACCTAAGCATGTTAAACATCAACACTAACCCATAATCATACTCTAAAGCATACATACACAGAACATCATGGAACAATAAGCTAAAACTCACGGTTTTACTTGAAAACATTCCTTGGTATGCATAATAGCCCCAAACAAGTTGAAAATCAGTAAAAAAGGGGTTCTAGAAACTCACCTTGAGCAGCCTTTGAGCAACACCCTTCATGTTTGATACCCACCTTCAATTCAGCTCTTAACTCCTGAAAACAAACACTTTGCAGCTGCTTCTTCCTCTTTCTCTTTTTAGAACCGAGAGCTTTCTCTCTCTTCTTTCTTCCTTTCTGTCGAATGAAGATAGTGTTAGGATCAGTGATCTAAGTTTGATTAATTAGAGAGTATTGCAGCAGAATTCGAACAATGAATTAAACAATTCACAAGAACACAATTGATATTCAATGTAACAGTAAATGGTTATAGAAAAAGAGAATTCTGCAAAAGAGATATTTCATTCATATGCTTTCGTGGTGGCTCAATGTCACACTTTACAATTAGGTCAACATTCCTTATATATGATATGTGACGTCTGCTGATGTCACTTGATAGTGACATCTAACAGAATTATTCAAACTACTGAAACTATGCAAACTACTGAGAATGTTCTCAACTACTGATTACATCTCAAAGAATGCTAAGTACAAGAAACATAAAACTACTGAAACTAAACTACTGAAACTATAACTACTGAAAAGTAAATTACAAGTACTGAAAGGAAACCATCACAACTACTGAAGTTGATAACTTCAGCTGTTGTGACAACTACTGATCAATTTGGTCTTCAGTCTTTCGGTCTTTGTGTTCAGTCTTTGTTCTTCAGACCTTGTTCTTCAGACTTTTACTTTCAGACTTTGTCTTCAGCTGATAGCTTCAGACTTTGTCTTCAGTACTTTACTTTCAGACTTTGTCTTCAGCTGATAGCTTCAGACTTTGTCTTCAGTTCTTTACTTTCAGACTTTGTCTTCAGTAGTAGTCTTCAGTTCTTGTCTTTAGACTTTGTCTTCAAACCTTGTAATCAGCTGATGTCTTCAGCTGTTTTGATCTTCTTCAGCAGTTGTAATGTTTGTGGGACTTAGAGGTTTTTCTGATAGGCTCATTGGTTCTTTTGGTCCAACAAACTCCCCCTGAACCAATGCAGCCAAAACTTCTAAACTTATTGATGATCCCACTTATTCTTGGCAGAAACACCCTCTTGATCAGCTTCAGAGGTAATCAGTTAAGCACAAGCCGGGAAAAGGTTTCTAATCTTTTGATTGACTAAGTATGGAAGGGAACTCTGTCTTGGGAAACTGGACACAGAGTCTTGTCCCAACCATGAAACCTAATTCCCATTAATGAGTCTATAAGACTCACTAGCATAGGCCTCAAGGAGAACAACTTGTTCCTCCTTGGTGAGTTCTTCTGCTTCTCCCTCGAAGAAGAACTCTGGGCCATAATACTCAGACAGGTATCTCACTATCTTTCCATTTTTCAACTCCACAGTTGTTCTCTCTATAAGCAAATTCATCAGGGTGAGAGCCTTCAAGCAACAACTGGAGTTCACTCTTCTGAAGATCTTCAAGTCTTTTGTATAACAACCCCTTCTTGATCATTTTGTTCTCAAGAATAGATTGATGGGTTGTTTTGGATTTGTGAGCTCTCTTGAATTCTTCAATGATTTCCCAGGGTGAGACTACCATGGCCAATGTAATCGCAGCATTCAAGGTCTTCTTCACTTGGCCATGATATCTACTTGGTATATTCTTCTTATGAATTCTAGAACTTACCCTAGGGTTTGGCCAGATCCGCACTCTTTCTTTTTGATGTTGAAAAGTATGTCTAAGAGTGTACAGCCTCAGAGCCTGTTTCTTCATTTCTTGAATGGATGAGGACTAAGGGAAATCCTTATCAACCATCTTGAGAAACTTCTCATCATGCTGTTTCTGTTGTTCTGCTTCTTCAATCTTTACCTTCACCATCTGTATTTGCAAGTCAGGAGTAATCACTTGTTGACTTTTGTGCTCAGGTGATTTGAGTTTGAGAACAGTAGAGATTGGCAGACTATCATCATCATCATCCTCTTCTTCATCTTCTTCTACCCTCAACACCCTCTCCTCCTTCTGGGTGCATCACTAGGTAAGGTTTGAGGTGGTTTTTGGGGTAAAGGGATTGGTTTTGTGGGTTGAGTTGTGGGTGGCTTTGGTTTAGGGATAGATTTGGGAGATTTTAGAGATAAGGGTTGTGTTTGAGTGGGAGTGTGAGAAGACTGACTTAGCATTTTGGTGGTGAGTTTGGCTTTGGAGAGCTTTGCCATTTCAGTTCTCTTCCCTGCACCTGCTTCATCCAGTGCTTCAATATCAACCCCTTATTATAGCCTCTAGCAGAGTAGATCTTCTTGGTTATCTCCAAGATACTGTCTCTGGACCAGGCCTTTATCTCTATCAATGATCTTCCAAGGTACTTGGCAATGAATCTGATCATTATCTCCAATCTTTCCCTTTCCAACACACTATAACCAGCCCATCTAGCTTGAATCTCTTCTATTTCCAGCCTTCTGATCTCAGTATCTAGTGTGGCTGTGTCATGACCTTGTCGAAAGAGCTGATCTATAATTTTATCCATGGATCTGTTGTGAGCTTCATCAGCATCTTTGACAAGATCTTCTAAGGATTTATCTCCAGCTTTTGACTCAGCACTTTTCTTTCTTTTATATGTGATCAGCTGATATTCCTTCTCTTTATCTGTGATCAACTGTTCTGAGATCAGTTCTTTCTCCACCTCTTTCTCTTTTGCAGGTTCTTTCTCACATCAACTCTTTTTCTTTTCTTTTCTTTCACTGCCTTAGACTTGGAAGTCTCCCCTTTTTGGTTGCATTGGGATCACGGGCTTGAAAGGCAGAAAGAGATTTGTGAACAGCATCATCAATGAGGGTTTGTAGATTTGAGGATATCTCTCTCAAGGGCTTTATGCACTATGTCAGTGATGATAGGAGTGATGAGAGGTAAGGAGTTTTGAAAGATAGCAACCATCTGCTCAGAGGGGTTCTGTCCCTGAGAGGTGGTGCCAAAAGTAGTGGTTGGTGGCTCAGTTAAGTGTGTAGGCTCAGTGTTGGGGAACCTTCAATGGAAGGTGCCATCTGTGGGGTTTGTGGGGTAGATGGACATTGATCCTGAGACATGTCAGCTAACAACTCTTTGAGTCTGTTCACCTTGTCTCAAGGATGGTATTATGGGCTAATACATCATAGAAAAAGCCCAGGTCATCATCAGTCTGTGCTGAATCACCTGACCTCCTAATTGAATCAGGATGTACATGCTCTGAGTGTAGATTAGTAGAAGCATGTGCCCCTTGTTCTTGGTACTGGGGACTTCCTGCCTTGGCCTGTGTCCTTCATTGGCAGTTGCCTCTGGTAAGGTCTTATGGATGCTACCAACTTCATCCTCATCATTTGCTGAATGAGTAGAAGTGGCAGCCTTACCAGATGTTCTAACCTCCGTTTCTACACTTGGAGATTGAACATTGTAACCCCTATGCATTATCAGAAGCATTTTGGTCCTCCCCCTAAATAGTTGAGGTATTCCCAGTGGTAAGTGGTTTCTGGGGAGGGGGTGAGGAATGCAACTGACTCAGCACTTTAGCAACTATCAGTGTTGGGCTTTGAGGGGCGGTTGCATGTGGAGATTGGTCTGAAGCAGATTGCACCCAGGGTGAGAGGTGCTCTTCAATGGTAACCCTCTCAATTGAGAGAGGTTCCAGAAATGTGGGATCCTCAATTGTGGTTGCAACAGGATCCTGTTGAGAGGATACCTGTGCGGCTTCAGCAGGTTGAGTCTTGGACATAACTGGGGGGTTATAACCAGTATGTATTTCCTGTGTTTGTGGTACAGGGGCATCCTCAGGGGACTCATCTCCCTGAGTAGCCTTTTTGGGTTTTTGGGTTCTAGGTTTGGTGGGGACTTTGGATCTGGAAGTGGAGGCTGTGGGTTCCCTCTGCTTGGGTTTTAGCATCCGGGCAGCCCCTTTTAGAGTAGGGTCTGAGTTATGTCTGGAGTATATCTCAACTAAAATAGCTGGAGCAGGGACTCCAAGATCAATAAGGCCATCAGATTTTAATTGATTCAAAATTATGGCCATCAGAAACCTGGGATAAAGTAGCCATCTATTTGCCACTGGTTTCTGAGCCAGATCCTTTAGTTCCATGAACACTATCTCAGAAAAATTTAGATTTTGGCGTTCAAGGATAGAGTACAATACCTGTTGCCATCGGGAAGACATCTGATCCCAAGAAGATGTCTTTGATGCAAGGCAAACATTCACCATATGAAAGATAAGTCTTTCAGCATCATGAAAGTGCTTTTTATGTATGGTTGTAGCACTTAAGTCGCCTTCATACCCGTTATGGAGAAAAGACATATCAGTGGTGCCTTTCGGGTATTCTTTAGGATAGGTGCCAGCATGCAAATTTAGGGTTTTGCGAATGATGTCGGGGGTGATGAGCACCTGTTTCTGGTTCACCAACGACTAGAGAGTGATTTGTCTATGATTCTCAACAGTTATTACAGAGACGTTGGTCCAGAACTGGGATAAGGAGTCAGGATATATGGTATGATTCAGAAGAAAGGCTATTCTGTATAGGGAATCCACCATAAGATCGATGGCAGTATCAAACTTGTTCCAGAAGGCCGATTTCGAAAGGTAGGCAACACAGTTGTGTCGGGGTTTGAGTTTCATGGTCGCCATTGTTGAGAGAGAAAGGTTTGAAAACGGCTAATGAAACATTTGGCTATAAGTGCAGGTATTTATAGGTTAAGCAAAGGCTGAAAAGAAAACGACTGAAAGTGTTGGTGTTGGCATCAGTTGTTAAGAAAACAACTGAAGAAAACAACTGAAGACTTGGTTTTAACTATCAGACGTTTGAAAACAACTGAAGACTTGGTTTTAGTCATTAGTAGTTGTGAAACTACTGAAAACCTTGGTTTTGTCTTCAGCTGTTGTAAACAACTGAGGACTTGGTATTAGTCCGAAACTACTGAAGACATGGTTTTATCATCAGTTGTTTAGAGTGAAAGAGCAGTTTGTGGAAACGACTGAAGTGAAAATTCTCATCAGTAGTTTTCGTCAATTCTTAGCTTTTCAGCTGATTCATACTGTCCTCAACACTTACTCATCAGACTTTTTAGCTGATTTCAGTTGTTTCATAGGACATCAGTACTTATCTGTTTTTACTGACATCATGAGTTATAACTACATCAGTAGTTGTAACTGCATCAGTTTCTTTTAACAGAATTAGTACATATTTGTGACATGTTTACTAATGATCATCAGTACTTGTTTACTTTATCACTTATTCTAGCTACAGCATACCAAGCCTTAACACAAGGTTTTGGAATGTTGAACTATCCAAAGGCTTGGTAAATATATCTGCAAGCTCATCAGCACTAGGCACAAACTTTGGATCAATCAGACCTCTTTCAAAACAATCCCTAATAAAATGGTGTCTGATCTCTATATGTTTGGTCCTAGAGTGCTGGACTGGATTCTTGACAATGGACAGAGCTGAAGCACTATCCATTAATAATGGAGTCTTAGTCTCTGTAATGCCATAATCTAATAGTTGGTTTTGAAGCCAGAGTACCTGAGATGTACAACTTGCAGCAGCAATGTACTCTGCTTCAGCAGTGGATGTAGCAACAGATGTTTGTTTCTTACTCTGCCAAGAAATCAAACAGTTGCCTAGGAATTGACATCCACCAGAAGTTGACTTTCTAGTTAACTTACACCCTGCATAGTCACTATCAGAAAAGCAACTAATTTGCATGAGTGTCTAGTGGAATACCAAAGACCTAGAGATTGTGTACCTTGCAGATATCTAAAGATCCTCTTGACTGCAACCAAATGAGACTCTTTAGGAGCAGCCTGAAATCTAGCACAAACACAAGTTGCAAACATGATATCTGGTCTAGAAGCTATTAAGTACATCAAGGACCCAATCATACATCTATAAAGTGTTTCATCAACAGCTTTACCTTTCTGATCTGCATCCAGTTGTGTGGTGTTGCACATGGGAGTAGAACAGGGCTTACAATTTTGTAAATCAAACTTATCAAAAGTTCTTTTGTATTTTTGATGATGAATAAGGTTCCATCACCTTTTGTTTGATTTGCAAGCCTAGAAAGAACTGTAATTCTCCCATTGCACTCATTTCAAACTTTTGTTTCATTAAACTTGTAAAATCATCACACAACTGGGGATCAAGAGGATGCAAAAATAATATCATCAACATAAATTTGAACAAGTAGCTTATGCTGATCCACTTTCTTAATAAACAAAGTTTTATCTATGGAACCTCTAGTGAAATTATTGTTAAGTAGAAAATTTGAAAGTGTTTCATACCAGGCTCTAGGAGCTTGCTTCAACCCATAAAGAGCTTATCAAGTTGATACACCCAATCAGGATGTTTATTGTCCTCAAAACCTGGTGGTTGGCACACATAAACCTCTTCCTTTATTTTACCATATAAAAATGCACTTTTGACATCCATTTGAAAAACTTTAAGATTGTGGAATGCAGCATAGGCTAAGAACAATCTAATTGCTTCTAGTCTAGCTACAGGGGCAAAGGTTTCATCATAATCAATACCTTCTTCTTGTGAAAACCCTTGTACAACCAGTCTAGCCTTGTTCTTGACAATAAGCCCATTTTCATCAGTTTTATTCCTAAATACCATTTAGTGCCTATTGCACACTTACCTGAGGGTAGAGGAACCAGTTCCCACACTTGCTGCTTTTTGAACTGAAGTAGCTCAAGCTGCATGGCTTCAACCCATCCATTGTCTCTCAAAGCAACATGATAGTTCTTTGGCTCTAGCTGACTGATAAAGAGAGCATAGAAGCAGAAGTTAGACAATTGACTTCGGGTTGAGACACCAACAATGATATCACTAATGATTTGAGACATGGGGTGATTCAGCTCTTGGTATACTATAAGATCAGTGCAAGTGTTTGTAGCTGGTTCAGCAGCAGCAGATGGTGATCCATTCAGATTGAAACCAAGTATTAGATGGCAAGTCAAATGATGTAGAGGAGTCAGAAATCTCATCAGCATTTGTTGTGGATAAGCTACAGAAGCTACAGGAACATCAAGTTTAGCAGACTCAGGCAGTTGGTCACTAAACTTGAAAAGGTGAGTACTGATATCATCATCATCTTCAGTACCATCAGGTGGAAGACTTGCTGCAAAAGATGATTTATCCACATGATCTGCAATAGCTGTAGATTGATAAGGAACATATTGCAGTATGTCCAGATCAAACAACTCCACAGGGTTTTGTGGAATTTTATCCTTAGGAGATTCATTGAATTTCACATGCAAGGTTTCTTCAACTAACTTTGTTCTGCAGTTGAAGACCCTGTAAGCCTTGCATGTAGATGAATAACCTACAAAATACCCTGCATCCACCTTAGGATCAAATTTGTGGAGTTGATCCTTTGTGTTTAGAATGAAACAAGGACACCCAAAGGTTTTGAAGAATGAAATTAGAGGAGCCAAATGATGTAGAACTTCATATGGAGTCTTCATCAACCTCTGATTTACTAATACTCTATTCTGCACATAGCAAGCTTTGTTAATAGCTTCATCCCAAAAGGTCAATGGCAAACCAGAGTCAGCCAACATAGACCTTGCAGCTTCAATTAGGGTCCTGTTCTTTCTCTCCACTACTCCATTTTGTTCTGGAGTCCTTGGGATGCTAAACTGCCTCTTGATTCCTTTTGATAGATAAAAATCATCAAGTGTATGGTTTTTGAATTCAGTTCCATTATCACTCCTTATACACTTGACTGATAGGGAATATTGCTTCTCAACATACAACACAAAGTTTATAATCGTCTGAGCAACCACATCCTTTGAATGCAAGAAGAAAGTCCATACAAATCTGGAGTAATCATCCACAATTACCAGACAGTAATTCTTCTTTGCCATGCTCATCACTCTCACAGGACCAAATAGATCCATGTGCATAACTGCAAGAAGGCAATGGACTTAGGTTCTTCAATAGGAGGGAATGAGACTTTGTGTTGTTTTCCTTTCAAACAAGCAGTGCAGGTTTCATCACAGTGGAACTCCTTTTGGTGACCTCTCACTAAACTATTATGGATCAGCTGATTCATGTTTTTGAGATTAACATGACCAGCCTTCTATGCCACAGTTTAGATTCCAGAGAAGAGGCTTTTAAGAACAGGCAAGGATGACCCTTCAAATCAATCTTCTTGACAAATCCAAGGCATACACTCTTCCAATCCTGTTGGCCTTCAGGAGAGTATGTTCATCCAATACCTTGTCAATAAGCCTCAGAACTTGGGAAGACAGAATCCTGCAGTTCTGGCTTGTGAAAAGTGCAACATGCCCTTTATCACACATCTTACTGACACTCAGCAGATTATACTTGAGATTCTCCACATGGTTAACATCATCAAACCTGTTTGTCCATTAGACACATATCCTTTCCCGATGATGTAACCTTGGCATCATTTCCAAATGAAACAAATCCTTTCTTCCTAGAGAGTAGTCATTAAGAAGAGAACTGCTCCCAGTCATATGCATAGATCCTCCACTGTCTACATACCAGATGCTCATTTGGCATGCTGAAGAACCCTGTGATGAAGGCATTGGAGCATGAACTATCAGTAGATTCTAAGGCCATGAGAGCTAGATTCCCAAAAGGATGTTCACCACCATGTTGACCATCACCAGCAAATAATTATCATTACCAAGGATCATCTGGTAAACTACTCCAGTCAACAATACCAGGGTTAAGAAGCTGTGATGAGGTTGTGATTGACATGATTGAGATGGTAAGCTCAGGTAGGGCTTGAGGTTGTTTTGCATTAGGAACTTGAACCGGATTGGTGGGCATGTATAGCAGGGATATGGATATGACATTGGCCGAGGGACAAAATATGCAGAGATATAGGTTTTGAATGATGACCAGAACTAGCAGGATGTTGCCCTCTGTTTTGTGGACTATTGCTTTGAAAAGTCACAAAGGGTTCAAATAGTTAGATCCGATGATCTACATCTCTTGCAAAGTGTCCAAGCCGTGCATTTGTGACACCTCAACTTACTCTTGTCAAAACCAACTTTGGTTTTGTGTTGGACCAAAAGAACCATGAGCCTGATCAGAAAAACCTCTAAGTCCCACAGACATCACAACAACTGCTGAAAACTTGATCAGCTGTTTGACAAAGTCTGAAGAGCAACAGCTGAAGACTAAAGTACTGAAGACTTCAACAGCTGAAGACTAAAGTACCGAAGACTTCAACAGCTGAAGACTAAAGTACTGAAGACTTCAACAGCTGAAGACTAAAGTACTGAAGACTTCAACAGCTGAAGACTAAAGTACTGAAGACTTCAACAGCTGAAGACAAAGTCTGAAGATCAACAGCTGAAGTACAAAGACTGAAGACAACAGCTGAAGACATCAGCTGATGACAACAGCTGAAGTTCAAGTACAAGTACTGAAGCCTTCAGAGTTTGTTACAACAGCTGAAGAAGCATTCTTCAGTTGTTGTGATGGTTTCCTTTCAGTAGTTTTTCTTTATGTTTCAGTATTTGTAAAACGACTGAAGAGCATGTTCTTCAGTCGTTGTAGTTTCAGTAGTTTCTTTTCAGTAGTTGTAGTGATAGTTAACACTTAGTATTTTTGTAAGAAGATGTCAGCTGTTTTGACATCTTCAGTAGTTGTGTTAACTTTCTAGTCTGAATAATTCTGTTAGATGTCACTATCAAATGACATCAGCAGACGTCACATCTCCTATATAAGGAATGTTCCACCACGACATTCTTATATAAGGATGATTGACCTGATTGTATGTGTGACATTTTGCCACCACGAAAGCGCGTATTGAATGAAATATTTGATTTGCAGAATTCTTTCTATAATCGTTTGTTCTTACTTTGAATATCAACTGTATTCTTGTGAATTGTCTAATTCATTGTTTGATTTCCGCTGCAATACTCTCTAATCAATCAAACGTAGATCACTGATCCTAACAATTGGTATCAGAGCAGGTTAATCATTGATCGATCTAACAATTGATCATTGAAACTGCTAATCGATATCTGCATTTGATTGAATTGCATATTTGCAAGAATTGGTTATAGTTAAATTGAATTTCTGCTACTTTCGTTTTATTGCTTTTTGTTTTCTCTTGGTTCAATTTGGTTTGTTGTTTTTGTTCTAAATCTGTTAAAACTTAATTGATTTTGGTTGAATCTGAGAATGACTACTCCTTCTAATGACCCTCACAATACCGGTCTTCAACCAAGCCTCCGATGCTGGTTAGGACTGAGTATAACATATGGCAACGAAGAATGCTTCATCACCTGTCTGTTAACAGTTCAGGTTGTTGGACATGTGTGGTACATGGTCCACATAAGCCTGTGGTGAACAATCCGGAAACCAATCAAATGGTTCCGAAGAAGAAGGAACAATACTCAGATGAAGATCGGAAACTGTTTGAGATTGATGCAAAAGCCCATGGAATTCTGGCCATGGCACTGCCGAATGAAATCTATTCAGGGCTTATGCATCATGAAACTGCTCATGACCTCTGGAATGCGCTGAAGGAACAATTCGGTGGAACTGATGAGGTCTTAGCAAACAACAGAGAAATCCTTACCCAACAATATGAAACATTCTCTCATAAGAAGGGTGAGACACTGACTCAACAGTTTGAGCGTTTTTCCAGTTTGATCTCTGAGCTAAAAATGGTCAAACATGAATATACCAATAGCCAGATGAACAACAGATTCCTTAGATCACTGCCTGAGAGATGGGACACATACACTATTGTCCTACGCTCCAGTGCAAATCTGGATAAACTATCTCTCACCCAACTTCATGGGAAACTGCTTACATTTGAGAGAGAGATAGAGCAGAAAAGGAAACTGGCATCATCAGGAAAGCTCACTGATGACTTTGTACCAGGGAACACTGCCTTGGTTGGTCATGAGTCAGAATATGCTGCATCTGAAAGTAATTATGATGAGCATATAGATTTCTCTTCAAACAGTTCAGATCATGCATTTGTTGGTGTTGATAGTCACTCAGGCTGTAATAGTGACAATTTATGTTTTATCATGGATGATTTGAAAGGAATAGCTGATGATGATCTAGAAGAGATGGATATTCTGAGCCAAATGGCCTTGATTAATATCAGATCTCAGAAGTTCTACAAGAGGACTGGCAGGAAATTTCCAGGACTCTCTGGCAAAACCAAAGTTGGTTTTGACAAGAGTAAGTTGAGGTGTCACAAATGCCAAAGGCTTGGACACTTTGCAAGAGAGTGTAGATCATCTGGATCTAACTCCTCTGCACCCTTTGTGACTTTTCCAAGCACTAGTCCACAAAACAGGGGGCAACATCCTGCTAGTTCTGGTCATCATTCACAACCTGTTTCGCCTGCATATTTTGTCCCTCAGGGTCCAATGTCATATCCGTATCCCTGCTATTACATGCCTCAGCCAAATCCAGTTCAAGTTCCTACTGCACAACAACCACAAGCATTACCTGAGCCTCTACCATCTCAATCACAACCTCATCACAGCTTTTTCACCCCTGGTAATGTTGACTGGAGCAGTTTACCAGATGATCTCTCTGGTACTGAGCAATTATTTACTGGTGATGGTCAACATGGTGGTGAACATCCTTTTGGGAATCTAGCTCTCATGGCCCTGGAATCTACTGAGAGTTCATGCTCCAATGCATCTTCTTCACAGGTAACCCAGTATCCTCTGAGGCTAAGGCCAAGCTTTGTTCTGAATCTTGCATAGATGCATTTGTCTCTATTAGAGAAGCAAATGTAGCTGTAATTAATCAAAATCTAGAGCTTGAGCAAACTATTTCCAAAAGAAAAGCTGAATATGAGTCTGTCCTTAAGGACAAAGATGATGAGATTTATAAGCTTAAATGCCAATTAAATGATGAAAAGGCTAAGCTAGAGGTCATTCTTGAGAACATAAGGAACTCAAAGAAAAACTTGCAGTTACCCAAGTTGAGTGTGACCGCTGGGTGTCATCCTGCAAGGGATTTGAAATGCTGCTCAGTAAGCAATCTGCTTCGAATGTGAAGTTTGGAATTGGTTACAACCATATTGCACCTCCAACAGATTTTACTCCAAAACCAATAGTAAAATCTGAAAGTGAAAGCAATCTCCAAACCACATCATCATGTGCATCATCCACAAGTGATCTCCCAAAATCACAAGATGAAAAAGGGTTGATACCTCAGCAAGTCAATTGGCTGATGGGTTACTACTGATAAGCACATGAAGCTGAGTATTTCAGATGTTGTCCCTCAAAGTAACTTAAGTACTGAAGGGCAAGTTACAACAACTGAAAAGCATTTCAAATCAGCTGAAATAAATGGATTAACAACTGCTGACAAGAAAGCTGAAGAACAACTCTTCAGTTGTTACAGATTCTTCAGTACTGAACAAAATTACTGAAAGGAGGAAAGTACTGAAGAGCACACCTTCAGTAGTTTCCCATCAGCAGTTGATCAATCCAAGATGAAGAATAAGCCATGTGAAATATGTGGTAAATTCAATCATCTTTCTGATGAATGTTGGTACAGAAAGGGTTCCAAACTCAACAGAGATAAGCTCATTAAAATCCAGATGGATGAAATGAAAACTGAGTTTGAGACCAAGTTTGTACCGCAATCATTCCATTGTGATAAACCCAAGCCTTCAACCAAATCCAAAAAGAAGGATAAGGTTCATCACAAAACTTGATGGTGCTCCTCATGATAAACATCAGACTAAGTCTGTTAATTTTAAGGAGGAAATGGTGGATCACAGGAACTCATCAAACACAAGTACTGATATGTCACAAGAGCTGAAAGCTTTGGCTACAATCAGACACAACTTGTTATGATGGTTCAGCATTTGTTGGGGAGAGTTAACCAACTAGATGCACCTGTGATCAAATCACTGAAAAGGCATTCCAAGCCCAAATCCAAGGAATCCATTTCAGCACCATCTCCTTCTTCATCAGCTGTTAATCATAAGAAACAAGTTATGGTTGCATCTGTTGATGAAAACAGACCCAAAACCAAAAAGGTTTGGGTCTCAAAATCTAACTAGTTTTCTTTTATGCAGGGTTCTTCAACATGCCAAAGGAGCATCTGGTATGTGGACAGTGGAGGATCTATGCATATGACTGGGAGCAGTTCTCTTCTTAATGACTACTCTCAAGGAAGAAGGGATTTGTTTCATTTGGAAATGATGCCAGAGGTTACATCATTGGGAAAGGATATGTGTCTAATGGACAAATCCGGTTTGATGATGTCAACCATGTGGAGAATCTCAAGTATAATCTGCTGAGTGTCAGTCAGATGTGTGATAAAGGGCATGTTGCACTTTTCACAAGCCAGAACTGCAGGATTCTGTCTTCCCAAGTTCTGAGGCTGATTGACAAGGTAATGGATGAACATACTCTCCTGAAGGCCAACAGGATCGGAAGAGTGTATGCCTTGGATTTGTCAAAGAAGATTGATTTGAAGGGTCATCCATGCCTGTTCTCCAAAGCCTCGCTTCAGGAATCTAAACTATGGCATAGAAGGCTGTGTCATGTCAATCTCAGAAACATGAATCAGCTGATCCACAATCGTTTAGTGAGAGTTTATCAATAAAGGAGTTCCACTGTGATGAAGCCTGCACTGCTTGTTTGAAAGGAAAACACACAAAGTCTCATTCCCTCCCATTGAAGAACCTAAGTCCACTGCCTGCTTGCAGTTACTGCACATGGATCTATTTGGTCCTGTGAGAGTGATGAGCATGGCAAAGAAGAAATACTGTCTGGTAATTGTGGATGATTACTCCAGATTCGTATGGACTTTCTTTCTACATTCAAAGGATGAGGTTGCTCAGAAGATTATAAACTTTGTGCTGTATGTTGAGAAGCAGTATTCCCTATCAGTCAAGTGTATAAGGAGTGACAATGGTACTGAATTCAGAAACCATACACTTGATGATTTTTATCTTTCAAAAGGAATCAAAAGGCAGTTTAGCATCCCAAGGACTCCAGAACAAAATGGAGTAGTGGAGAGAAAGAACAGGACTTAATTGAAGCTGCAAGGTCCATGTTGGCTGACTCTGGTTTGCCTTTGACCTTTTGGGCTGAAGCTGTCAATACAGCTTGCTATGTGCAGAATAGAGTGTTAGTAAATCAGAGGTTGATGAAGACTCCATATGAAGCTCTACATCATTTGGCTCCTTTGATTTCATTCTTCAGAGCCTTTGGATGTCCTTGTTTCATTCTCAACACAAAGGGTCAACTCCACAAATTTGATCCTAAGGTGGATGCAGGGTATTTTGTAGGTTATTCATCCACTTGCAAGGCTTACAGAGTCTTCAACTGCAGAACAAAGATAGTTGAAGAAACCTTGCATGTGAAATTCAATGAATCTCCTAAGGATAAAATTCCACAAAACCCTGTGGAGTTGTTTGATCTGGACATACTGCAATATGCTCCTTATCAAACTCCAGCTGTTGCAGATCATGTGGATAAATCATCTTCTGCAGCAAGTCTTCCACCTGGTGGTACTGAAGATGATGATGATATCAGTACTCACCTTTTCAAGTTCAGTGACCAACTGCCTGAGTCTGCTAAACTTGATGTTCCTGTACCTTCAGCAGCTCCATCCACAACAAATGCTGATGAGATTTCTGATTCCTCTACATCGTTTGATTTGCCATCTAATACTTGGTTTCAAGAATCTGAATCAACATCTGCTGATGCTGAACCGGCTACAAACACTTGCACTGATCTTATTGTGCACCAAGAGCTGAAGAATCACCCCATGTCTCAAATCATTGGTGGTATCAATGCTGGCGTCTCAACCAGAAGTCAATTGTCTAACTTGTGCTTCTATGCTCTCTTCATCAGTCAGCAAGAGCCAAAGAACTATCATGTTGCTTTGAGAGACAATGGATGGGTGGAAGCCATGCAGCTTGAGCTACTTCAGTTCAAGAAACAGCAAGTGTGGGAACTGGTTCCTCTACCCCCAGGTAAGTGTGCAATAGGCACTAAATGGGTGTTTAGGAACAAAACAGATGAAAATGGGCTTATTGTTAAGAACAAGGCCAGACTGGTTGTTCAGGGGTTTTCACAAGAAGAAGGTATTGATTATGATGAGACCTTTGCCCCTGTAGCCAGACTGGAGGCAATTAGATTGTTCTTAGCCTATGCTGCATTTCACAATTTTAAAGTTTTTCAAATGGATGTTAAAAGTGCATTTTTATATGGTAAAATAAAAGAAGAGTTTATGTGTGTCAACCACCAGGTTTTGAGGATAATAAACATCCAGATTGGGTATACAAGCTTGATAAGGCTCTTTATGGGTTGAAACAAGCTCCTAGAGCCTGGTATGAGACATTATCAAATTTTCTTCTTCAAAATAATTTCACTAGAGGCTCCATAGATAAAACTTTATTCATTAAGAAGGTGGATCAGCATAAGCTACTTGTTCAAATTTATGTTGATGATATTATTTTTGCATCCTCTGATCCCCAGTTGTGTGATGACTTTACCAATTTAATGCATAAGAAGTTTGAAATGAGTGCAATGGGAGAATTACAGTTCTTTCTAGGATTGCAAATCAAACAAAAGGCTGATGGGACTTTCATTCATCAGTCTAAATATACAAAAGATCTTTTGAATAAGTTTGATTTACAAAATTGTAAGCCCTGTTCTACTCCCATGTGCAACACCACACAACTGGATGCAGATCAGAAAGGTAATGTTGATGAAACACTTTACAGATGTATGATTGGGTCCTTGATGTACTTAACAGCTTCTAGACCAGATATCATGTTTGCAACGTGTGTTTGTGCTAGATTTCAGGCTGCTCCTAAAGAGTCTCACTTGATTGCAGTCAAAAGGATCTTTAGATATCTGCAAGGTACACAATCTCTAGGTTTATGGTATTCCACTGGACACTCTTGCAAATTGGTTGCTTTTTCTGATAGTGACTATGCAGGGTGTAAGTTAACCAGAAAGTCAACTTCTGGTGGATGTCAATTCCTAGGCAACTGTTTGATTTCTTGGCAGAGTAAGAACAAACATCTGTTGCTACATCCACTGCTGAAGCAGAGTACATTGCTGCTGCAAGCTGTACTTCTCAGGTACTCTGGCTTCAGAACCAACTTTTGGATTATGGCATTACAGAGACTAAGACTCCATTATTAATGGACAGTGCTTCAGCTCTTTGCATTGTCAAGAATCCTGTCCAGCACTCTAGGACCAAACATATAGAGATCAGACATCATTTTATTAGGGACTGTTTTGAAAAAGGTCTGATTGATCCAAAGTTTGTGCCTAGTGCTGATGAGCTTGCAGACATTTTTACTAAGCCTTTGGATAGTTCGACTTTCCAAAACCTAGTGTTAAGGCTTGGTATGCTGCAGCTAGAATAAGTGATAACTACTGATGATCTCAGTAAATAAGTACTGATGATCATTTGTAACCATATCACAAATAAGTACTGATTCTGTTACAAGAACTGATACAGTCATAAGTACTGATATAAGTACAAACAGATAAGTACTGATGTCCTATGAAACAACTGAAAAACAGCAAAAAGACTGATGAGTGTTGAGGACAGTATGAAACAGCTGAAAAGCTATGAATTGACGAAAACTACTGATGAGAATTTTCTCTTCAGTTGTTTCTAAAACTGCTGTTTCATCTTAAACAACTGATGACAAAACCATGTCTTCAGTAGTTTCACAACTACTGATGACTAACACCACGTCGTCAGCTGTTTACAACAACTGATGACAAAACCATGTCTTCAGTAGTTTCATAACTACTGATGACTAACACCAAGTTATCAGTTGTTTCCAACATCTGAAGCTAAAACCATGGTCTTCAGTAGTTTTATAACTACTGATGCCTAAAACCAAGACTTCAGTTGTTTCAACCTCTGAAGGTTAATACCATCATCAGTCTTTAAAACTACTGATGACTCATACCAAACCCTTCAGTTGCTTTATAACCCGTACCCTATAAATACCTTATCTTACAGAGCTTCATCATCTCAAACCTAACGTTCAAAAACTCAGAACCTTCTCTCACATCAATGGCGAACATGAAGCTTAAACCACGACACAACTGTGTTGCTTACCTTACCAAATCACCCTTCTGGACAAAGTTTGATAATGCCATTGATCTAATGATCAACTCTCCATACAAAACGGCTTTCCTTCTAAATCCTACCATTCATGCCGAATCCCTCCATCAGTTCTGGACGAACGTCACCCTCATCACTGGGGAGAATGACACCGACTCTCTCCAGTCGTTCGTCAACAACCGTCAGGTGGTCATCACTCCAGAAATCCTTCGCCAAACCCTACAACTGGATGATGCCACTTTCCCCACTGGGTATCCAAAGGGCACCACTGATCTATCATTTGCCCAACATGGATACCAGGGTAACCTTAGTGCCTCTACCATCCTGAAGAAGCATTTCCATGATGCGGAACGACTAATTTTTCATATGGTGAATGTATGCTTAGCTCCTAAGACTTCTTCTTGGGATCAAATGTCGACGAGGTGGCAGCAGGTATTATTCTCTATCCTTGACCAACAAGCTTAAATTTTTCTGAAATATTATTTCTTGAACTCAAGGCTATGGCCTCCAAGCCTATAGCTAACCGATGGATATTATATCCTCGGTTCCTAATGGCCATTATAGTAAACCAGCTGAAAGCTGAGGGACTTGTTGGCCTTGGAGTCCCTGCCACGGCTGTATTGCCTGAAGTATACTCCAGGCACAACTCAGACCAGTCACTCAAACTGGCTGCCAAACTGCGAAAACCCACGCAGCTGGAACCCACAGCCACCACCTCCAAATCCATGTCCCCACCAAACCCAAACACAAGAAAGCCAAAAAGGCTACTCAGGGAAATGAGTCCCCTGAGGATGCCCTGCAACACAAACGCAGGTTATATCTACTGGTCATAACCCCCAGTAGATACACGTACTCACTCACCCTCAACCGCTCAGGTTTCCTCTCAACAGGAGCCTGTAGCAACCACCTCTGGGGCACCTATACATCTGGAACCTTCCTCACTTGAGGAGGTTGCCATTGAAACGCACCACTCTCCCCGGGTGCATACTGCCTTCACACCCTCTCCCACTGCAACCGCCCCCCAAAGTCCTACCATCATAATTGCCAAAGTGCTGACTCAGTTGCATTCCTCACCTCCTCCCCAGATACCAATCAAAACTGGGATAGCCCCAACCATTGAGGGGGAGGACCAAAGTGCTTCTGACACCCCACAGCACACAGGGTTACCATATTCAATCTCCAAGTGTAGAAACGGAGATTCGAATTTCTGGTGAGGCTGCCACTTCTCCTGCTTCAGCAAATGATCAGGATGAATTTGGTACTATCCATAAGACCTCACCAGAGGCAACTGCCGATGAAGGACATGGTCCTGAGGCAGGAAGTCCCCAGTACCATGACCAAGGGGCACATGCTACTACTGGTCTACACTCAGAGCATGTTCATCCTGATTCTATCAGGAGGTCAGGTGATTCAGTAAACACTGATGATGACCTGGGCTTCTTTTATGATGTTTTAGCCCAAAACACCATCCTCGAGGATGAGGTGAGCAGACTCAAAGAGCTGCTTGCCAAATTTCTCAGGATCAAAGACCATCTACCCCTCAAACCCACAGATGGCACCTTCCTCTGAAGGTCTCCCATACACAGAGCCACTCCAAAACACTCAGCCACCTGCCTCTGCTTCTGGCACTATTTCTCAGGGACAGAACCCCCCTGAGCAAATAGCTGCTATCTTTCAACATTCCTTACCTCTCATCACATCAACTATCACTGATATGGTGCTTAAAACCCTTGATGAGAGGCTTCCCTCAGTTATACAACCCTTGATAGAGGATGTTGTGAGCAAAAGGCTTTCTGACAATCAACCCTTGCAACCAATGCAACCAAAAAGGGGAGATTCAGTCAGTGAAAGCAAAAAGAAAGAGGATTGCAGATAGGAAAGAAACTGAGAAGGAGAAGGTGAAGGATGCTGACATGGAGAAAGTGACTGAAAGTACTAAAGACTTTCATGTCACATACAAGAAAAGGAAGAATGAAAAGGAGACTGACTTGGAGACAATGGTGAAGAGGCTGATGCCGAACACAGCCGATCAATGGATAACATCATTGATCAGTTGTTTAGGCAAGGTCACGACACTGAAAAACTTGACTCAGAAATCAGAAGACTAGAGATTGAAGAAATCCAAGCTAGATGGGCAAGTTATGATGTGTTGGAAAGGGAAAGGCTAGAATCATGATCAGGTTCATAGCGAATATCTTGGTAGATCATTGATTGAATCAAGGCATGGTCCAGGGACAGCATCTTGGCAATAACCACCAAGATCTGTTCGTCTGAAGTATACACCAAAGGATTGGTTATTGAAGCCTTAAATGAAGCTGGTGCTGGGAGCAGGACTGAACTAGTCAAGCAATCTAAAGCCGAACTCACATCCAAAATGCTAGAACAGCCTGTCAAAATTCCCACACCAAAACCCACTAAAACATACCTTACCCCAAACCACCACAACCCACAACCACACCCACCAAACCAACTCCCTTACCCTCAAAACCAATAGCCGATGATGTACCCCAGAAGAGGAAGAGAAGGGTACTGAGGCTAGAAGAAGAAAAAGAAGATAATGATGAAGATGAAGATAGGCTGCCAATCTCAGCTATTATACAATTGCCTAAGGCCACAAGTCACCTCCCAACAATTACTCCTGAAACTCAAAGACAAATTGTGAAAGTGAAGCTAGAAGAAGAAGAGCTTCACAAACAACATGATGAGGAATTGTTGAGGAGAGTTGACAAAGCATATGCTGCCACATCTTCAATCATCAACATGAAGAAGCACGCTCTCAGGTTATACACTCTTAAACATACATTTCAATATCAAAAGGAGAGAGTGAGGATTTGGCCTGATCCCAGGGTGTCTCATAGGATTCACAAGAAAAACATTCCACAGAGATACATTGGCCAAGTGAAGAAGATTGTAGATGAAGTGATCTCACTGGTCTTTGTAGTATCACCCTGGGAAATCCTAGATGACTTCAAGAAAGCCTATAAAGCTAACCTGACCCCACAAAGATGCTGGAAAATAAAATGGTGAAAAAGGGGTTAGTATATAAGAGGCTTGAGGAAGTTAGAAAGAATGAGCTCCAGTTGTTCTTAGAGGGTAATCACCCAGATGAATTTGCTTATAGAGTAATAACAACTGTGGAACTCAAAAATGGGAAACAGGTCAAATACCTATCTGAATATTATGGGCCAGAATCACTTTTTGAAGGAGGAGCTGAAGAGCTTACCATGGAGGAACAGATAACCTTCCTTGAGGCCTATACAAGGGAGTCATACAGACTCATTGTTGGGAAGTAGATCTCGTGGATGGGGTAACAGCTCTGTGTCCAGTTCCCCAAGACAGAGTTTCCATTCATCCTTTGCCAAACTGATCATTGAGACTTCTTCCCAGGCCTGTGCTTACATGGGTCACTTCTGAGCTGATCTAGAAGACAAAAGACCAAATCTTTCTGCCATAATAAGTGGGACATCTTCAATAAGTTTAGAGGTTTTGGCTGCATTGGTTCAGGGGGAGTTTGTTGGACCAAAAGAACCAATGAGCCTGATCAGAAAAACCTCTAAGTCCCACAGACATCACAACAACTGCTAAAGACTTGATCAGTTGTTTGACAAAGTCTGAAGAGCAACAGCTGAAGACTAAAGTACTGAAGACTTCAACAGCTAAAGACTTCAACAGCTCAAGACTAAAGTACTGAAGACTTCAATAGCTGAAGACTAAAGTACTGAAGACTTCAACAGCTGAAGACGAAAGTCTGAAGATCAACAGCTGAAGACATCAGTTGATGACAACAGCTAAAGTTCAAGTACAAGTACTGATGCCTTCAGAGTTTGTTACAACAGCTGAAGAAGCATTCTTCAGTTGTTGTGATGGTTTCCTTTCAGTAGTTTTCTTTTATGTTTCAGTATTTGTAAAACGACTGAAGAGCATGTTCTTCAGTTGTTGTAGTTTCAGTAGTTTCTTTTCAGTAGTTGTAGTGATAGTTAACACTTAGTATTTTTGTAAGAAGATGTCAGCTGTTTTGACATCTTCAGTAGTTGTGTTAACTTTCAGTAGTTGAATAATTCTGTTAGATGTCACTATCAAATGACATCAGCAGACGTCACATCTCCTATATAAGGAATGTTCCACCACGACATCTTATATAAGGGATGATTGACCTGATTGTATGTGTGACATTTTGCCACCACGAAAGCGCGTATTGAATGAAATATTTGATTTGCAGAATTCTTTCTATAATCGTTTGTTCTTACTTTGAATATCAACTGTATTCTTGTGAATTGTCTAATTCATTGTTTGATTTCCGCTGCAATACTCTCTAATCAATCAAACGTAGATCACTGATCCTAACATTTTGCCAGAGAGTCCTGGACATTTCCTACAGTTCTCTTGTATAACTTTTGAGATCTGATATAATCAAGGCATTGGCTCAGATTATCCATCCTCTAAGTCATCCTCAACATACCCTTTAAATCATCCAGAATGAACACAAATTGTCACTATTACAGCCGACTGACTATCAACACGGCAAATGAATGTCTGAACCGTTGAAGGAGATCTATAATGCCAATCATAATTGCTTTTCTGATTGCAGCATATTCTGCCTCAATGCTAACCCAAGTTAGTGTTCCCTGGTACAAAGTCACTGTGAGCTTTCCTGATGATGCCTTTCCTTTTCCTGCTCTAATCTCTCCTCTCTTTCAATGTAAGCATTTCCCAGGGAGTTGTGAGAGATTAGATATCCATATGTTACTAGAGCGTAGACCATGGTATTTGCCCATTTCTCATGGTATGATCTGAGGAATTTGTTGTTCATCTGACTATTAGTGTAAAATTCATGTTTGACCATTTTCAGCTCAAGATCAAACACGAAAAATGCTCAAACTGTTGAGTCAGTGACTCACCCTTCGTATAGAGAATGTCTCATATTTTGGGCAAGGATTTCTCTGTTGTTTGTTAACCATCATCTGTTCCACCAATTTGTTCCTTCAATGCATTCCAGAGGTCATGAGCAGTTTCATGATGCATAAAGCCAGAATAGATTTCATTCGGAGTGCCATGGCCAATTCCATGCGTTTAGCATCAATCTCAAACTTTTCGATCCTCATCTGAGTATGTTCCTTCTCTTCGGAACCATTTGGTTGGTTTCCGGATTGTCACCATAGGCTTGTGTGGACCATGTACCACAGATGTCCAACAACCTGAACTGTAAACAGACAGGTGATGAAGCATTCTTCGTTGCCATATGTTATACTCCGTCCTACCAGCTCGGAGGCTTGGTGAGGAACCGGTATTGTGAGGGTCATTAGAAGGAGTAGTCATTCTCAGATTCAACCAATTCAATTAAGTTTTAACTGATTTAGTGCAAAACACAACAAACTCAATATGAACCAAGAGAAAACTCAAAGCAGATAAACAAAGCAGCAGAAATTCAGTGATCTATAACCAATTCAAACTACTGAAACTATGCAAACTACTAAGAATGTTCTCAACTACTGATTACATCTCAGAGAATGCTAAGTAAAAGAAACATAAAACTACTAAAACTAAACTACTGAAACTATAACTACTGAAAAGTAAATTACAAGTACTGAAAGGAAACCATCACAACTACTGAAGTTGATAACTTCAGCTGTTGTGACAACTACTGGAGTTGATAACTTCAGCTGTTGTGACAACTACTGATCACTTTGGTCTTTAGTCTTTGTCTTCAGTCTTTGTTCTTCAGACTTTCTTCTTCAGACTTTTACTTTCAGACTTTGTCTTTAGCTGATAGCTTCAGACTTTGTCTTCAGTACTTTACTTTCAGACTTTGTCTTCAGCTGATAGCTTCAGACTTTGTCTTTAGTTCTTTACTTTCAGACTTTTTCTTCAGTAGTAGTCTTCAGTTCTTGTCTTCAGACCTTGTAATCAGCTGATGTCTTCAGCTGTTGTGATCTTCTTCAGTAGTTGTAATTTCTGTGGGACTTAGAGGTTTTTCTGATCAGACTCATTGGTTCTTTTGGTCCAACAGATAGTGTAGAAGGGATGGGCGACCATGCCCCTTTAAACCTTAAAATAAAAAGGTTTTGTACTTTGTACACTTTATCCTCCTCCACTTGTGCTCATTATCTATTCTTTCTATTTACTTTTCTTTTCCTTTTCTTTAAATAAAAATTTGGGGTGTTACAAGTCTACCCCCCTTAAAGAGGTTTCGTCCCCAAAACCTGTTGCTTCTCGAACAGTTGTGGGTAACACTGTCTAACCTCTTCCTTGATCTTGCACTTAAACTTAGATCCATTTAGGCTTCACTGCACCCGCACAAGTGAAAGCATCATCCTCATTAGCCTATTCTCTTCTTCTTATTAGTAATGGCCACCAGTTGCTTCTTGTGGTTGAATACTTTGTCCAGCTCAGTGTTCTCTAGTGGCATGATCATATCCTCATCGGTTGTGCTCTTTCTTAGACGAGATGCATGGAACATCAAATGAATTCCACTTAACTCATCGGGTAGCTCCAGTCAATGTGTCACTTCTCCTACCTGAGCAACAACTGGGAATGACCCTCTTATACTTTAATATCAGCTTTACTCGATTTCCAAATCAAACAATCCACTTTGCTGGTCGAAGCCTTCATCATAATTCATTGTCGAAGGTCGGTACCAAACTATGGTCGTGCACGGTTGATCAATCCATCCTCTTGCAACACTTGGGGTTTGAGTCGTAAATTACTGATCAACTCACCCGGAGGTGCACATCTATCCACCTACGCCTATTAGGGATGGTCTAACAAAAAACAAGTGACCTTCTAGTTCTACGTCACAACCTTCTATCATTTTAGATATCCTCGTAGACCTACCTATGGCAGTTCCTACATCGAAGGGCATATCTATATTCTTACTACTAACAAGCAACATAGCACAGAAAGCAACATAGATAAAACTTTTTACTAGCACCAGAATCAAATAACACTGAGGCTAAAGTTTGGTTTACTAAAAACATACCTGACACAACATCGGGGTCCGTCCTAGCTTCCTCCGATCTTCTTCACTCCCGAACCTTTCGCCCTCAATTTCTTGCAATCCCTGCTCATGTGACCTTCCTCACCACAAGAATAACACATCCCCATACTGCAATTCTTTGCCACATGTCTGGTCCTTCCACAATGGAAACAGACATTGCTCCCCAATATACATTCCCCGGGTGCCTGTGTCCATACTTGTCACACCTTTTCGACCCCGCATCAGTTATGACCACACACTGATCATCCACTCATGCACCTTTGTTACCTGGAGCGGTTCCGCCATGTCCTAATCACTTCTCGTTCCAATCTTGATCACCCTCTCCTTTCTTGCTACCTTCAGTCACCATCACAGATCTTTCATCATACAATCTCCCCGCCAAATCAACCGCCGACCTAAATGTGCTTGGTTGGGCAGCGATCATGTGCCTACGGATGTCCGCTAGCAAGCCATGAGTATACCTCTTGATCTTTCGTGATAGAGTTGTCACCTGATCCGGCACCAGCCGTGCCATCTCGTTGAATCTAGTGGTATATTGCTAATATGTCATCGTTCCCGCCTCCAGCTGCAGGAACTCCCTCTCAACGTTATCCATCTCACAGTGAGGACAAAACTCCTTAATCACTAGCCTCTTCAACTCTGACCATCTCATCCTTCCAATAGCCCTGCTTCCCTCAACCTGGACAATATTGTCCCACCAACACAAGGCTGAGTCCACAAAAGAGTGAGTGGCAAACTTCACTTTTGGTCCTCTCGACACTCGCTGATCTCAAGGATAGCCTCCATCTCCCTCACCAATCGGTAAGCATCAATAGCAGTGCCATTACCATCAAAGGTAGGGACTTGCACCTTTGGAATGCCCCATAATTACAGCCTCATGCTGCCTCAGGCACAGGCTCTTCTTCCTCCTCTTCCTCATCAGTAGGGATAACCATCTCGGCCTCCGGTTATTTTCTCCTTCCCGAGGACCTATTCCTTTCTTCCTTTCGCCTTCTCTAACAGCTTTAATTACTTCGGTCACTACAGACGGTAAGACTGTCTGCATGACTTGGTGTACTTCATCAGCAATCGCCTCTCTAGCTGAGGCATTCAAACTAGCATTCTCATTCTCTTTGCTTCGGCCATGAACCTCAGGTTCTCATGGGTCGTCTTAGGAGCCTTAGCACTACTCCTAGTCACACGGGGATGACCTCTACCCCAAGGAGCCTTGGAATATTTCTGCCCAGCCATCTCTAACACACTATAAGATTCAAACACCAACACGGTCATTCAAGGTAATAACTTAGTTTATGTCAAGTATAGTAAGTCCCTAATTACAGTGGCCAGTTGTGATTAGCCACTTACTTTACTCTTCATACCCCAAGCATTTCCTATCCTGACTACAACAGTATCTAAATCTACACAAAAGCACACTAGCCACATAACATGCGCACATAATACCGGTTAACATTAACTTGCATAAAATGTTTACATAAAACCTTTACCTGCAGACACGTAGCTACTAGGACTGGCATCCCTTTCCTTTTTGTCCCATTCTTAGTTTAAGATTAGGTTTCTTTTTTTTGAAAATATTTACCCATTTCACTTAAACTTTGGCTCTGATACCAACTTGTAGGGCCCCATTCCCGGGCACCTCACAGTTGGTCATTCATCGCACATAAAACATTTTAAAACGTACATTTATTTTGCACCGGAATTTATAACTTTTGTAAATAGCTAAAAACATGTCATTTCATTCGTTTACAACATTCGTTTACATCTCAAAATACAATAACATGTCAAAATATGGATGCCAGCCTTAAAACGCTCCCAGTAGCTTATGCATCCATGCGTGCAACTCCTCAGCATCAACAAAATACCTGCCAACTATCATGCATACAAAAGTCAGCGACGCTAAGTGAGTTCTAGTTTTTATAATAAAATACTTTACTTCATCAAAAACGTTCTTTACTTTATTTCAAATCATACTATACGTTCATACATGCTCACAAAATATACGTACACGTAGATAATATCATTATTATCTTCATCATCATTTGTTCATTCATTTCTTAGCTCATTACTCTTTATCATACGCTACACCCCAACATTATAGGTACTACACCCCCAACAATGTGGGTACATCACCCCTATCAACATGGGTACATCACCCCCATCAACATGGATACATTACCCCCATCAACATGGGTACTACACCCCCATATAAACGGGTACATCACCCCATATAAACGGGTACATCACCCCATCGAAATGGGTACATCACCCCATCATCATGGGTACTACACCCCCATCGAAATGGGTACATCACCCCCATTGAAATGGGTACTACACCCCCAACAATGTGGGTACTATTATACACCAGGCACCACACCAATGGCCAGCCACCACAGTTGGTCATTCGTGCCTACACACCATCATTGGGTTCCTCTTTCATTATTCTCTACTTACATTACATAATACTTTACGTTTGTAAATTAATTCATTCATACATCACACACGTAAAGTATACATAATCTATTATAAAACATAATACGTACATTTTGAAAACTCTTCAACAAAGAAAGATAACACATCACATGCACATATACACATCATAAAACATCACATCACCATGCGCACCTCAAGCATAAGTCATCACATCATAACAAGGCCTATCTCCCTATTTACCCCTTAAAACCACTTAGAAAATCCTAAGTCCAAATTGGGCGCATGGGACTTTTAGGCGCATGAGCATAAAAATTCTAAGTGTAAAATAGTCTGGGTGCATGGGCACTATTTGGGCGTTTCTGCCCTGTTTAGGCATTTTGCCACTATGCAGGCGCATGGCGCCTGTTCAGGCGCATCAACACTTAGTTGTTTTGACACTTTGGGCGCATTGGCACTATTTAGTCGCATGGCCCACTCTTAGGCGCATGGCCAACACTTAGACGCATGGCCACTCATGCTAGGCGCATGGGCCACTGTTAAGGCGCATGGACCACCTCTGGGCGCATGGCCAACAATTAAACGCATGGCCACTCATGCTGGGTGCATGGGCCACTATTTAGGCGCATGGACCACCTCTGGGTGCATCAGAACATTCTGAAATATTTTTTTGCCACTAACATCACCCGATTATCATTCCAACACTACCCAAGCATACGTCTAACATACCAAGGCACCTAAGCATGTTAAACATCAACACTTACCCATAATCATACTCTAAAACATACATACACATAACATCATCGAACAATAAGCTTAAACTCACGGTTTTACTTGAAAACATTCCTTGGTATGCATAATAGCCCTAAACAAGTTGAAAATCAGTAAAAGAGGGGTTCTAGAAACTCACATTGAGCAGCCTTTGAGCAACACCCTTCAAGTTCGAGACCCACCTTCAATTCAGCTCTTAACTCCCGAAAACAAACACTTTGCAACTGCTTCTTCCTCTTCTCTCTCTTGAACCGAGAGCTTTCTCTCTCTTCTTTCTTCCTTTCAGCCGAATGAAGATAGTGAAGATGGGATGGGCGACCATGCCCCTTTATACCTTAAAATAAAAAGGTTTTGTACTTTGTACACTTTATCCCCCTCCACTTGTGCTTATTATCTATTCTTTCTATTTATTTTTCTTTCCTTTTCTTTAAATAAAAATTCAGGGTGCTACAACACTTCCATAGGATCAAATAGTTTTATCTTAGCTCTATCCTTAACCCTAAGCACAACCTCCCTATGGTTATTGTCGTAAAACCATTTCTCAAACTTTTGTAGCCTTTGGGGGAGGGGATCGGGTAATCTCATCCTGTTAACCATCTTTGGAGGCTTCACCCTCAGCACCATCTTTCCCGTTCTAGTCACTGAGTCTTTATCTTTCTTCAACCTTTCTTTTAGCTTTCATTAATCCAAATGACTCAAAATTATCATTTATCCCTCTCTTGATTTCTTCTTCAAATAGCTTCACTCTTTCGCTCAAGTTGGAATCAATCAATGGAATCTCTACCAACCTTCTTTGATCCTATTTAGGTAAGGTTTTGAAAGCCTTCCTCTTATGCAGGTAAGATATTCCACCACCCTATCTCTTGATCATAAATATTTTTAGACTCATGTTATACTTCCAACTTATAATCCATTTGTCAGACTCCTTCCTGCTCGACTCCAAAATGTTCTGAATTAATGGAGTCATCTGTTCTTGCTCTTTTTCTTTAAAACAACTGTTCTTCTTTCACCAGCTCAAACATATCACCTTCAGTAGAACCCTTCTTGGCTACATATGTCAAGGGTTGCTCATCAAATTCATAGTATTCAGGTTTATAGTCATAGTCTACAAGTTGTTCTTGAATTTCTTCCTCCTCATCAACCAACTTCATCTCAAGTGCTTTTTCTCCAACTTCAGTAATTTAGTCCTTCACCAACTCCTCATTAATAAAATCTTTATCAAATCCACCCTAAGTCAATTAATCCAGCTTCAACAATTTTCTCTATACCTCCTACACCTCCTTCCATTCCAACTCCACTCATCCCACCAATATCAATAGAACTAACTCCAGCATATTTATCACTGGCCACAATACCTTCCCACTAACACTAGTATCTTTACTACCTCATTGTAAGGCCCCGTCCCTGGGATGCTCATAGCTGGTCAATCATTGCTCATAAAACATATATTTACATTAACTTCAATAAAATATTGTAGCGTAAACATTTAAACACCCTTTTTATTTCATTATAATTGCTTTTGCAAAATAATACAACATTCATTACAAAACATCGTTCGTTCACGATACAATCCAAATACATTATACAAAGGAATGCCAACCAAAATGAGCCAAGTAACCACCCCGTGCCATCCTCAGCAACAATTACCTGCCAACTGGAAACACATAAAAGTCAGCATTGCTGAATGAGTTCTAGTTTTAAAATAAAATATACTTTACTTTCTTTCAAAACCATTCTATACTTTCATACATGATCACACGTCGTACATACACATAGATAATATCCTTATTATCTTCCTTTATTGTTCATCACTTTCTTTCTTTACTCTTTTCGGATCAGTGCCTTCAGCTATACCCTGAACGTATGCACAAAGCTGGTACTGGGCCGAAGATTATAAATGACCTCCACAACGCACATAGCCTGACACCAGCACCGGCGCAAGCGACAAAGATCCCAACTGTATACTACACACCACATGTATGTACAAAACGGGTACTGGGCCAAAGATCATAAATGATTTCCATAACGCACATAGCCTGACACCAGCACCAGGGTGAGTATCCACTATAATCCATGTACTATACAGTTGAGCTTACGACATTTTAAATTCATGCACCTCTGTACATTTTACTTACAAGCCTTTCTTTCTTTCACTATCTTTAATGTATGCATTCTATCATTATGTTCCTCTTTTCATTATCTTCCACTTTATGTTACATAATACTTTATCATTTATTTCACAACTATATCACGTAAAGCCATGGAAAATAAACATTCATAACATCGAGCATAAACATGACCATACAAAACATCACTATACAAGGCATCATCATACATGACATAACAATCATCATACATGCCATAACATAGCCCATACATCATCAAAGGTCAATTTACTTCACCCCCAAGGAACATCCCAAGTCAAAGCTACATTTCACTTTTTCCCCAAAAATCAGAAAAATAATCTAAGTCTTAGGTGCATGGGCACTATTAGGGTGCATGGGCACTATGCAGACGCATGGCCTTTCAGGCGCATGGGGAACACTTAGGCACAAAGGGGACTTTCAGGCGCGCGCATGGACCCTATTGGGGCGCATGGGCAACACTTAATCAATTCAGGGCAAACTCTAGGCGCATGGGCACTATGCAGGTGCATGGAAATCCTGGGCGCATGGACACTTAGTCAAATTTCAGCCTATCTCTAAGAGCATAGGCACTATTTGGGCACATGAACTTTGGGCGTATGGGAACACTTGGGCAGTTTCTGACCATTGGGCGCATGGGCCATTTTCAGGCGCATGGGCAACTAACTTATACTATAATCATACCATCACAACATCATAAATCCCCGAAATCAAATCCCACCCGTATTCATACACACACATACATGCAGGTACACACCCACATTTTATAAAAATGTTTAAACATGCATTTCCAGCCCCAAAATAGTTTAAAACAAGTAAAAAGGGGTTCTAGAACTCACCTTAGCAGCCTCTTGGGTAAGACTTCCTTCAAAACCTATTTGCTACAAGTTTCACACTTAAAACCCCCTAAAAACACACATAGCCGAACACCCAAACATGTATAAGCATGCAACCAAGGCAAAGGCCAGTTAAGAACATCGTAAACTCATGAATTATTACCTTGAATTCGATCATTTCTGGTTCCTCTCTAAAACCGAGAGTTTTCAGCTTCTGCTCTTCTTTCTCTCTCACAAATGATCTGAATGAAATGATGTGTGAAGAGAGTGTGGGCAGCCATGCCACCTTTATCACCAACTTTTAAAAGTTTTGTCCTTTTGACACTTTAACCCCTCAACTTGGGTTTTATTATGTTTCTCTCTTTTTCTTCTCTATATTCTTTCTTTCTTGACTTTTAAAAAGTAACCGGGTGTTACAAGTCCACCCTCGTATATAGGTTTCGTCCCTGAAACCTATTATTCCTCGAAAAAACATGGGTAATATTGTCTCACTTCCTCCTCGGTCTACTATGTAGACTCAGATCCCTTCCTATGCTTCCACTATACACGGAACTACTTTATATCTTAATCTTTTCTCCATACGATCAATGATCGCCACTGGTTGCTCCACATAATCGAGTCGTTCATCCACCTCGATATCTCCAGTGGTACGATCATATCCTCATCAGCCAAACACTTTCTCAGATAAGATACATGGAATGTTAGGTGAATTCCATTTAACTCATTTGGTAGCTCCATCTATAGGCCACCTCCCCTACACGAGCAATAATTCAAAAAGGCCCTATGTACCTTGGGCTCAACTTTCCCCGCTTCCTGAAGCGAATAATACCTTTCCAAGGTGAGACTTTCAACATGACTCTATCACCCACCTAGAACTCAATCGGTCTTCACTTCTTATCGGCATAGGACTTCTACCTTTCTTTCGCTGCCTTCATGAAGGCTTTGATCTTTTCAAGTTTCTCAGTCATAGCCTCAATCACCTTAATACTTCCTAGCTCTTTCTGACCAATATCACCCCAATAGACGGGTGTTCTGCAATTCCTACCGTATAGCATCCCATAAGGGGGCATACTAATGCTGGCATGATAACTATTGTTATATGAGAACTCAACTAGTGCATGCTCGAAGCATATCCTCTAACGTCTGAATCATTCTCTCCGACTGACCATCCATTTGAGGATGATAAGCCATGCTAATATGTAACCTCATCCCCATCGCACCATGGAATTTATTCCAAAATTTAGATGTAAACCGGGTGTCATGATCAGACACAATAGAAGTCACAATCTCCTTGATGAACAGATCCGCCAACCTCTCGGATGAATATGTCTCACGGATTGGTAGGAAGTGAGCACTCTTCGTCAGACGATTAACTATCACCCATATAGCGTCATACCCTCGCGCGGTACACGGTAGCTTTGTAATAAAGTCCATTGAAATATGCTCCCACTTCCACTCCGGTATATCCAATGGTTAGATCTTTCCATACGGCTTCTGGTGCTCGGCCTTTACTTGTAAACAAGTAAGGCACTTGCTCACATACTCCGTTACATCGCGCTTCATACCCGACCACCAATAATCTTTCTTCATGTCTTGGTACATTTTCGTGGCACCAGGATGGATAGAGTATCGAGTCTTATGAGCTTCATCCATAATCTTCCCACGTAGATCCCCAAAACGAGGAATCCACATTCGGTCGAATCAGATTCTAACACCAGGTGTGTTTTCACCCAACTCTGTGACCAGACCTCTCATTCTTTCAGAGTTAAGATGATCTTCCTTCAATGCCTCATCTTGAAACTCTTTAGCTTGCTTTATCACATCAGAGGTCATGACCAACTGGTAAGCCTTCACCCAAATCGGCTCGGGTCTCTCTTTTCGGCTAAGGGCATCCGCCACCATGTTGCCCGGATAGTAATGGATCTTGCAATCATAATCATTTATGAGCTCCAACCATCTCCTCTGCCTCATGTTCAAATCTTTATGCATGAAGAAGTACTTTAACCTCTTGTGGTCAGTGAATATGGTGCACTTCGTCCCATATAAGTAGTGTCTCCATATCTTTAACGCAAAGACCACGACTGCCTGCTCCAAGTCATGAGTGGGATAATTGACCTCGTGAACTTTCAACTATTAGGATGTGTAGGCTATAACCTTTCCTCGCTACATCAACACACATCCCAAACCCGAGTAGGAAGCATCGAAATAAACCACCAAATCTTCGTCTCCTTCAGGTAGTGACAAGACAGGAGCTTGAGTTAACATTGCCTTTAACTCCTCAAACGCCTTCTCTTGATCTTGACCCCATACAAACTTCACATCCTTCCGAGTATGCTTGGTTAGTGGAGAAGCGATCTTAGAGAAGTCTTGAATGAATCTTCTATAATAGCCTACCAAACCCAAGAAACTACAAATTTCGAATGGCGTCTTTGGTGTCTTCCATTGCATCACCGCCTCCACCTTTGTTGGGTCCACTATAATCCCCTCGGGATTTACTACATGACCCAAGAACTGAACTTCGTGCAACCAAAACACACACTTGGAGAACTTAGCATATAACTTCTCCCTTCTCAACGTCTTCAACACTTCTCGAATGTGGGCGGCATGCTCTTTCTTGCACTTCGAATAAATCAGGATATCATCAACAAACACTATCATTGATTTATCCAACGTCGGCTGACACATTCGATTTATCAAGCCCATAAAAGCATCTGGCGCGTTGGTCAGTCCAAATGACATAACGACAAACTCGTAATGTCCATAGCTCGTGCGAAAAGCTGTTTTAGGAGTATCTTGCTCCTTCACCTTCAGCTAATGATAACTAGATTGAAGATCTATCCTCAAGAACCAACTGGCACCTTGGAGTTGATCAAACAAGTCATCAATCCTTGGAGTTGAGCTTACGACATTTTAGAGTCGTGCACCTTCGTACATTTTGCTTGCAAGCCTTTCTTTACATTCACTATCATTAATGCATGCATTCTATCATTATGTTCCTCTTTTCATTATCTTCCACTTTATGTTACATAACACTTTATCATTTCTTTCACAACTATATCACTTAAAGCCATGGAAAAAAAACATTCATAACATGGAACATAAACATGACCATACAAAACATCACTATAGAAGGCGTCATCATACATGACATAACAATCATCATACATGCCATAACATAGCCCATACATCATCAAAGGTCAATTTACTTCACCCCCAGGAACATCCCAAGTCAAAGCCTACATTTCACTTTTTCCCCAAAAATCAAAAAAAATAATCTAAGTCTTAGGCACATGGGCACTATTGGGGTGGATGGGCACTATGGAGGGTCATGGCCTTTCAGGCGCATGGGGAACACTTAGGTGCATAGGGAACTTTCAGGCGCATGGACACTATTGGGGCACATGGGCAACACTTAATCAATTTAGGGCAAACTCTTGGCGCATGGGCACTATTGCAGGCGCATGAGTGCCTTGGCGCATGAAAATCCTGGGCGCATGGACACTTAATCAAATTTCAACCTGTCTTTAGGCGCATGGGCACTATTTGGATGCTTGAACTTTGGCCGCATGGGAACATTTACACAGTTTTTGACCGTTGGGCGCATGGGCCATTTTCAAGCGCATGGGCAACCAACCTATACTATAATCATACAAATTCAGCCCCAATCATCAACTATCATGTTCTAGGCTTAGTTCTAACATCCTAAGCAACAAAACAAGAACATATCACCATCACAACATCATAAATCCCCCAAATCAAATCCCACCCATATTCATACACACACTTACATACGGGTACACCCATATTTTGTAAAAATGTTTAAACATGCATTTCAAGCCCTAAATCAGTTTAAAACAAGTAAAAATGGGGTTCTAGAACTCACCTTAGCACCCTCTTGGGTAAGACTTCCTTCAAAACCCATTTGCTACAAGTTCACACCTAATACCCCCCAAAAACACACACACCGAACACCCAACACGTATAAGCATGAAACCGAGGCAATGGCTAGTTAAGAACATCATAAACTCATGAATTATTACATTGAATTCGATCTTTTCTTGTTCTTCTCTCTAAAACCAAGATTTTTCAGCTTCTGCTCTTCTTTCTCTCTCAGTAAAGATTCGAATGAAATGATTTGTGAAGAGAGTGTAGGTGGCCATGCCACCTTTATCACCAACTTTTAAAAGTTTTGTCATTTTAACACTTTAACCCTTAACTTGGGTTTTATTATGTTTCTCTCTTTTTCTTCTCTTTAATCTTTCTTTCTTGACTTTTAAAAAGTAACCTGATGGTACACTGATCCACCTACATTTGTAGCACCAGCATAACTAGAGCGCTCTCCTGCCTTGGATGAGCTACTCACTCTCAGAAATGAGTACTTTGATGTATTTGTAAGATCATTTATCTCAAACTGAGTTAACTGATTTGCCTGGACAGTGATTCTTTCAGCTCATTAACTTCTATCTATAGTCTCTTATTCAAATCTTGCTAATCCAACATCATCCTTGTCATCCTTCTTCTTTTCTATCAACTCCTAATTCACAAGTTTTTTCTTTATCATACTTAACTCATTTTCCACAGAAAATTTTAGGTTTCTAATCATATTCTCATCTAAAGTAGATCTTTCATCTCTTCTTTGAGTATCAAAGAAGGTCTGATGTTTATGCTTTAACCTTCTTTCAGTCATATTCTCAAACTCTTCGTGATCAACCTTTTTCTTTGATCTCTTCTCCTTTTGAGCCCTTAGTGCCTCCTCAACCTTATCTATTTCCTCCTCAAAGTTATATTCCTATTCCTTGAGATATCTCTTTCTCTTATTAATAGCCTCAGATTGTCTTTCCCTGTTCTCTTTAGCATTTTTGTTCTCTGTTTCTATCAATCTTTTGATATAGTTCCATCTCTCTGCAGGACACATGTTCTCCCATAAATGAGTTATCTTTCCACTAAAGTCATGTCTAACGGTAGAATGTCTACAAATATCCTTGTGTTCATTTGAACAAGCCTCTTCATCTCACCATGACGTGGCATATTAGGGATCAAGTTCACAATCAACATTTGTACAAATCTTGGATATAAAAGCCATTTGTCTTTCTTTAATGCCATGATGTTCTCTGTCATGCAATCAAATATGAGCTTGGCAATGTTGGCCTTTTGGCCTTTACAGAATATAATCATGGCCCTTGCCTAATCCAAGTTGAACCCATCCGATCCTCCTTTTCTGTGAGCTAAGCACATGATGAACACACAGGTAATGTGTCTCCATTCTTTGGAGAGAAAAGATTTCTTTATCTCCTTTCTAGTGCTAAATAGAGGTCCCTCATAAACAATGCTTCTAAAGGCTTCTAACACCTCAGATTCAGATAACATCACCTTTGTTCAACAGTCATCCTCTAGCCTTAGAACCCTAATAATAATCTCAAGAGTAATAGAAATGTCATGCTCTAGAACTCATGCAACAATTTGTTATGGGTTTGACCTTTTGTCATACTTTGTCGTTCTCCATAAGTATCTGATTTGAAGATCATAAATGGTCGTTGAATGATAAATGGCATATGAGATAGACGAGTTCCTAAGCTATCGCATACAGTCTCTAAAACCTGTAGTTTTTTATTGCGATCATCCAGAAGAGCTGTGATATTGATTCGCCATTTGTAAGGCCCCGTTCCCAGGAAGCCTCATAGTTGGTTAATCATAGTATCAAATCAATTTAATAAACAAAACATTATAGTAGAATTAAGTAAACATTTACTTAAAACTTGTAGTTCATATTGTAATCATACATTTGTCTTTCAAGTAGAATAAAAACATGATGCTTTGTCTTAATTTACAATAAAAGATTCCATAATAGATTGCCATCCATTTCCCTCCAAGTAGCTCCCAACCTGGTGCCATCCACAACATGAGCATTTACCTGCCAACTATTATGCATAAAAGTTAGCTTTGCCGAGTAAGTTCTAGTTTTAGTTAATATAAGAAAATATAAACTTTGTCCTTTTTATAATGACCATGCATACATCATAATATATAACATTTGCATCTTAATAAGCATGTTCATTATCTTTCCTTCTTTCATTATCTTTCACTTCATCATTAATGAGATTGCACAAAGAAAGAGCTCCCTGTTGATCGACAACGAATGTCAATCTCTGTCGGTACATATGAAAACGGTTGCTAACCCCCAACAGTTGATCCCCACTGCAAGGCACGTATCCTGAGCATGAATACGGACCCATCATCATGCATCAAAATCACATAGTGCTTGCAAGACTTTTCAACATCAAAAGGGCCTGGGGTAACATTCGTGTAAGGCCCCGTTTCCGGGACGCTTATAGCTGGCCAATCATTGCTCATAAAACATATAATTACATTAACAAGAAATAAACATTACAGCATAAACAATTAAAACAACATTTTCATTAACAATGCTTTTGCAAAATAATACAATATTCATTACACAATTTCATTTGTTCGCATTATCACGCAAAAACATTAACAAAATAATGCCATCCCAATGCTAAGTAGCTGCCATGCGCCATCCTCAACAATGCTCACCTGCCAACTGGAAAATGCATAAAAAGTCAGCGATGCTGAGTGAGTTCTAGTTTTACCTTAAAACATACTTTTAATTTCATTAAATCGTTCATTTCTTTAACATGTGATCACACATCATACGTACACATAGATAATATCATTATTATCTTCATTATTCGTTCTTTCATCATTACATCTTTTCCTTTCATCAACACCATGAACTTGACCCTTCATGCTTATGGTACTGGGCCTAAGCCTATCATAGACCTTCATTCATGGTGCCCAGCACCTCTGGCCATAATACCTAAGATAAAGTTTGGGTATACCATTTTCATGTGTTATGCCCTTCATGCTCATGGTATTAGACCTAAGCCTATCATAGACCTTCATTCATGGTGCCCAACACCTCTGGCCACAGTACCTAAGGCAAGCAACAATGGTTCCATACAAATGGTCAATCACAAAGAAAGACCCCAATGTGCATCCTCCTGGGGTAGCGAACCCGCACACCATTGGGCTAACACCTTTTAATGGCGTGTCCCGACATACAAGGCTTGCAAGACTTTCTTTACTTTCATCATTCATAAATGCATGCATTCTTACTTCATGTTCCTCTTTCATTATCTTTCGCTTTACGTTACATACTACTTTCATTCATTCATTATCATTCAACGTAAAGTCACAGGAAAGATAAACACACATCATAACAAGGAACATAACATACACAAACATCATCATCATACAGGGCAACATCATACATACATAACATGCATATCATGCAACATCATCATCATCATGCATATGCACCAATCATACATCATAACATTCCCATCATAACAACTAGAACCTCAAAGAGTCAACCTATATAGCCCCGGGAACCTCCCAAGTCAAGCCTACATTTCACCCTTTTCCAAGAAGTCAGAAAACAGTCTAAGGGTTCATCCGCATTTGCTATAATTCATCCGCATTTGCTATAATTCATCCGAATTTGCCTTTTGTTCATCCGCATTACTCATGCTTCATCCGCATTTCCCCATGCTTCATCCGCATTAGTCGTTCGCATTCATTCACACTTAGACTTTCTCATCCGCATTAACCTTACTCATCTGCATTAACCTTACTCATCTGCATTATCCATCCGCATTTCTCATACTTAGTCAATGCTCATCCGTATTGACCTTAGTCATCCGCATTTCCCATACTTAGTCAATGCTCATCCGCATTGACCTTACTCATCCGCATGAGCCATCCGCATTTCCCATACTTAGTCAATGCTCATCCATATTGACCTTACTCATCCGCATGAGCCATCCGCATTTCCCATAGTTAGTCAATGCTCATCCGCATTGACCTTACTCATCCGCATGAGCCATCCGCATTTACTTTCCAACACTTAGGCAGATTCAAAAACTTAACACATGAGCCTAAAACATCATATTACATCCCCATACACCATTTATCATGTTCTAAGCTTAAATCTTACCTCTAAGCCTTAGAAATCCCATAATACATCCACAAGCATGAACATAATCACACATCACATCATAACATCAACATACACACAATCAAGCGTACGGGTTCGAAACCCAGTTTAATGAAAACATACATTCATGTATTTCTAGCTCCAAAAATCGGTTAAAAACATGTAGAAAGGGGGGGTTCTGGAACTCACCTTTGCAGCTCTTGAGTATGGCTTTCTTCCATACTCATTTTCAAATTGAATTCAACCGCCTAGAACCCACTAAAAACATACCCGAACACATATAAACACACATAAGCATAAACCCGAGGACATAACTGGTTAAGAACACCATAAAAATATGCATTCTTACCTTGAATTCACACTTTTCTTCTTCTTTCTCTTCCAACCGAGAGTTTCTCTGCTTCCTAATGCTCTCTCTCTCTCTCAAATATGAAAAATTTGTGTGTAGAAAGGGTGATGGGCGGCCATGCCACCTTTATCACCAACTTTTCAAACATTTTTTCCTTTTGGACACTTTTTACCCCTAGACTTGGGTTTGTTTCTTTTCCTTCTTTTCTTTCACTTTATTCTTCTTTCTTGACATTAAAATAATTGGGTATTACAATTCGTTAAGTTTCACTTCTCATTAATATTATCTTCCACTTTAATATATAATGCTTAAGTTATTAAGTACATAGCACGCTAAGTACAAGTCAACATAGAACATATTCGACCCTTCGTGGGATAAAGGGGGTTCGGGGGTGGCAGCCCCTGACAGCGGGGTCCTAGGGGCAGCTACCCCTAATGGGGTCCAAGGGGCAACACCCCTGGCTGGGGCCGGGCTGTAGATAACTTAGTAGAAAACTCGATCTTCTTGTCAAAACCTCTTAAAATCTTCGTCATTTAAAAATGTATATTTAGTATGCATAATAGCCCTAAAACATAGAAAAACTTATAAACGAGGGGATCTAGAACTCACTTGGATATAGTAAGTAGCTTTTAAACTAAGCTTTCTAAGGTAGGATGTTGGACCAAAAGAACCAATGAGCCTGATCAGAGAAACCTCTAAGTCCCACAAGACATCACAACAGCTGAAGAAGACCTGATCAGCTGTTCTACAAAGTCTGAAGAATACAACTGCTGAAGTACGCCTGAAGTACTGAAGACAAAGACTGAGACAACAGCTGAAGATCTAAAGTCTGAAGACTTCAACAAGTACTGAAGACAAAGACTGAAGATCAACAGCTGAAAGACAAAGTCTGATGTTCAAGTACTGAAGACATCAGCTGATGTCAACAGCTGATGACAACAGCTGAAGAGGGCTTCTTCAGTGTGTTGTGATGGTTTTTTTTTTCTTCTTTTTCAGTAGTTTTCTTTTCCTTTCAGTAGTTTGTTTATTTTTCTTTTTGTACTTGTAAAAACTGAAGAGGTTGTTCTTCAGTTGTTGTAGTTTCAGTAGTTTTATGTTTTTCAGTAGTTGTAAATAAGATGTTTAACACTTAGGAACATTTGTAAGGAAGATGTCAGTTGTTGACATCTTCAGTAGTTGTTAAACATCAGTAGTTATTAAACGGTTACATGTCACTTTCAGGTGACATCAGCCTACGTCATTCTTTCCTTTATAAGGGAAGATGACTCACCTGTAATCGGGCCTTTGAGGCCGACAATCTTAATGCAATATTCCTTTTGTCGGATATTTCTCTCTCTATAACAAAATCTTTTATCATTTTATATCAATTGTTCTTGTTGAATTTGTCTAATTCTGAGCTATTCCGCTGCTATATCTGTTCAATCGATTAAACCAAGGGCTGAGATCTAACAAATGGTATCAGAGCAGGTTAATCATTGATCGATCTAACAATTGATCATTGAAACTGTTCAATCGCTCTAAGTTTAATCGAATTAGCAAAATTCGCAAGGATCTGTTATAGAGATTGAGAGTGTATCGCTTCTGGCCGTTTTGTTTGAGGTTCTGTGTGGTTTTGAGCTAAATTTATTGTGTTTTTACTTGAATCTGTCTGATTTTCAACAATGACTACTTCTTCGAATGATCCTTTCAATACTGGATCCTCTACCAAGCCTCCGATCTTGGTGAGGAATGAGTATAACATTTGGCAGAGAAGATTGCTCCATCACCTGTCTGTCAATAGCTCAGGTTGTTGGACATCTGTGGTACATGGACCACATAAGCCAATGGTGAATGATCCGGAAACAAACCAGTTGGTTCCAAAGAAGAAGGAGCAATACTCCGATGAGGACAAGAAGTTGTTTGAAATCGATGCAAAAGCTCATGGAATTTTGGCTATGGCTATTCCTAATGAGATTTACTCTGGGCTTCTGCATTGTGAGTCTGCTCATGACCTCTGGAATGCCATCAAAGAACAATTTGGTGGTACTGATGAGGTTTTAGCAAACAACAGGGAAATCCCGCCCAACAATATGAGACTTTTTCTCATAGAAAAGGTGAGACTCTGACTCAACAATTTGAGCGGTTTTCATGTTTAATCTCTAAATTGAAAATGGTTAAACATGAATATACCAGGAGTCAGATGAACCATAGATTTTAAGATCACTGCCTGAGAGATGGAACACCATATACCATTGTTCTACGCTCAAATGCTGATGTTGATCGCCTATCTCTCACCCAACTTCATGGGAAACTGCTTACATTCGAGAGAGAGATAGAGCAGAAAAGGAAATTGTTTCATCTGGCAAGCTCACTGAGGATTTTGTCCAAGGGAACACTGCCCTGATTGGACATCAAGAGTCAGAATATGCGTCATCTGAAAGCCAGTATGATGAGCATATTGATTTCTCTACAAACACTTCTGAGCCTGCCTTTGTGAGTGTTGATAGTTATTCTGCTGGTAGTAATAGTGACAATCTATGTTTCATCATGGATGATCTCAAGGGGATTGCTGATGATGACTTAGAAGAGATGGATATTTTGAGCCAAATGGCCTTGATAAATATCAGATCTCAGAAGTTCTACAAAAGAACTGGAAGGAAATTCCCAGGACTCTCTGGCAAAACCAAAGTTGGTTTTGACAAGAGTAAGTTGAAGTGCCATAAATGCCACAGGCTTGGGCACTTTGCAAGAGAGTGTAGATCATCTGGATCTAACTCTCCTGCACCTTTTGTGACTTTCCCTGGCAATAGTCAACAAAACAAAGAGGGCAACAACCTGTCAATTCTGGTTATCATCATCAACCACAATCTCCTGCATTTTGTTCCACAGGGGCCAATGCCATATCCATACCCCTGCTATTACATGCCACAACCAGGCCAGGTTCAAGCACCCACTGCTCAGCAACCACATGCACTCCCTGAGCCTCAACCATCCCAATCTCATCAACCTAATCAACTTCAACAACACAGCTTCTTCACACCAGGAGTTGTTGACTGGAGCAGTTTCAGAGATGATGTGTCTGGTAATGAACAACTGTTCTCAGGTGCTGGTCAACATGGTGGTGAGCATCCTTTTGGAAATCTAGCTCTCATGGCTTTGGAATCCTCTGATGGATCATCCTCAAGTACCTCTTCAACAAAGGTATCACAGGTATCCTCTGAGGCTAAGGCCAAATTATGTTCTGAAACTTGCATAGCAGCATTTGCCTCTATTAGAGAAGCAAATGTGGCTTTAATCAATAAAAATGTAGAGCTAGAACAAATAATTTCCAAAAATAAAGCTGAGTTTGAGTCTGTGCTAAAAGAGAAAACTGATGAGATTTACAAATTAAAATGCCAAATTTCTGATGATAAGGCTAGGGAGGATGTACTCTTAGAGAAGTACAAAGACCTCAAAGATACTCTTGTGTCACCCAGGTAGAGTGTGATCGATGGGTACAATCTTGCAAGGGCTTTGAAATGCTTCTTAGTAAGCAAACAGCTTCCAATGTGAAGTTTGGAATTGGTTATAATCACACTGCTCCTCCTACAGTTTTTGCTTCAAGAGCAGGAGCAGAATCTGATGGAGAAAGTAATGACCAATCCACCTCATCATGTGATTCACTACTTGATAAGCACCATCAGTAGTTGAAGTCAGTCAGTAGTAATCCCTCTGTGAACCTATCAGCTGATATTGATGGTTCAACTGCTGACACTCACATGATCAATGAGTTGATCAACCCAAGTGTTATCCTAGAAGTACTGAGGGTACTGGAGAGCAGGGGATAACATCTGGAGTTCAAATCCTAATGACTGACAGCACTGAAGAGAAGAAAACTGTCAGTAGGAAGGATTTGAAGCCTACTAAGGAAGTTGACAAGAAGGCAAAAAGTGCTTCTAAACTGCTGAAGAGCAAGTCTTCAGTAGTTTCATCTTCTTTAGTTGATGATCAACAGAAGATGAAGAAGAAACCATGTGAAATATGTGGTCTATTCAATCATCTCACAGATGTTGTTGGTACAAAAAGGGATCCAAACTCAAACAAAAAGAGAAAATTAAAGAAAACTTGGCTAAAATGAAAACTGAGTTTGAGTCCAAGTTTGTACCAGCAGCATCAAATCCTGTTACTCCTATGACAAAAAGAAATCTAAAAAGGAAGGAGTGAACAGGCAATAGCTGAGGTTGCTCAAAAGAAGATGGTGCAACACAAGAACTCATCATCAAACACCAATACCAATGTGTCTGAAGAGCTGAAAGCTCTCTCCCAGAATCAGACACAGCTGGTAATGATGGTTCAACATCTGTTGGGAAGAGTTAACCAACTTGATGGTCCTGTGTTGAAACCCCAGAAAAGGAGATCCAAGCCGAAGGATTCCTCTCTCTACACCATCTCCTTCACCTCAAGCTATTGTGTCCAATAAACCTGTTAGTTTACCATCTGTTGATGAGACCAGGCCCAAAACCAAAAGGTTTGGGTCTCCAAAACTAACTGATTGTTTATTTATGCAGGTTTCTTCAACATGCCAAAGTAGCATCTGGTATGTAGACAGTGGTGGATCTATGCATATGACTGGGAACAACTCACTTCTTAATGACTACTCTCCAGGAAGGAAGGGATTTGTTTCCTTGGCAATGATGCAAGAGGTTACATCATCGGGAAGGGCTTTGTTTCCAATGGGGAAATAAAGTTTGATGATGTCAACCATGTGGAAAATCTCAAGTATAATCTTTTGAGTGTCAGTCAATTGTGTGACAAAGGCCATGTTGCCCTTTTCACAAGCCAGAACTGCAGGATTCTGTCATCCAAAGTTCTGAGTTTGATTGACAAGGTATTGGATGCTCACACTCTCCTGAAGGCAACAGGACAGGAAGAGGAAGAGGTATGCCTTAGATCTTTCCAAGAAAATTGATCTCAAAGGCCATCCTTGCCTATTTTCCAAGGCCTCTCCTCAAGAATCTAATCTATGGCATAGAAGGCTGGGACATGTTAATTTCAAGAACATGAATCAGCTGATACACCATAGTTTAGTAAGGGGAATGCCTATGAAGGAGTTCAAGTGTGAAAAAACTGCACTGCTTGTTTGAAAGGAAAACAGCACAAGGTTTCATTTCCACCTATTGAAGAACCAAAGTCCACTGCCTGCTTACAACTTCTTCACATGGATCTCTTTGGTCCTGTGAGAGTGATGAGCATGGCACAGAAAAAATACTGTCTGGTAATTGTGGATGATTACTCCAGATTTGTATGGACTTTCTTTCTACATTCAAAGGATGAAGCTGCACAGAAGATCATAAACTTTGTGTTGTATGCTGAGAAGCAGTATTCCCTCTCAGTCAAGTGTATTAGAGTGATAATGGAACAGAATTCAGGAACAATACACTTGATGAATTCTACCTTTCCAAGGGAATAAAGAGACAGTTTAGTATTCCAAGAACTCCTGAACAGAATGGAGTTGTGGAGAGAAAGAACAGGACCCTCATTGAAGCTGCAAGGTCTATGTTGGCTGATTCTGGACTGCCATTGACCTTTTGGGCTGAAGCTGTCAACACAGCATGCTATGTGCAGAATAGAGTGCTAATAAATCAGAGGTTGATGAAGACTCCATATGAAGTTCTACATCATTTGGCCCCTCTCATTTCATTTTTTAGAGCATTTGGGTGTCCCTGTTTCATTCTCAACACAAAGGATCAGCTCCAGAAATTTGATCCTAAGGTGGATGCAGGGTATTTTGTTGGTTATTCATCAACTTGCAAGGCATACAGAGTCTTCAACTGCAGAACAAAGATGGTTGAAGAGACTTTACATGTCAAGTTCAATGAATCTCCAAAGGACAAGATTCCACAAAGCCCTGTGGAGCTCTTTGATTTGGACATACTGCAATATGTTCCTTATCAATCTCCTGCTGTTGCTCCTGTCAACAGTTCACCACCTGGTGTTACTACTGATGATGATGATAGTAGTAATCACCTCTTCAGGTTTAGTGATCAACTGCCTGAGTCCTCTAAACCTGATGCTCTGTAGCTCCAGCCGCACCATCCACAACAAATGCTGATGAGATTTCTGCATCCTCAACTTCTTTTGAGTTGCCACCATCTTCATGGTTTCAAGAATCTGCATCAACATCTGCTGCTGCTGAAGACCCTACAAACACTTGCACAGATTTGATTGTTTACCAAGAGCTGAAAAATCACCCAATATCTCAAATCCTTGGTGATATCAATGCTGGTGTCTCAACCAGAAGCCAGTTGTCCAATTTCTGCTTCTATGCTCTCTTCATCAGTCAGCTAGAGCCGAAGAACTATCATGTTGCTTTGAGGGACAATGGATGGGTTGAAGCCATGCAGCTTGAGCTTCTTCAGTTCAAGAAACATCAAGTGTGGGAGCTTGTTCCTCTACCCCCAGGTAAGTGTGCAATAGGCACTAAATGGGTGTTTAGGAATAAAACTGATGAAAATGGGCTAATTGTTAAGAACAAGGCCAGACTGGTTGTGCAGGGGTTTGCACAAGAAGAAGGTATTGATTATGATGAAACCTTTGCCCCTGTAGCCAGACTGGAGGCAATTAGATTGTTTTTAGCCTATGCTGCACTCCACAATCTTAAAGTTTTCCAAATGGATGTCAAAAGTGCTTTTCTATATGGTACAATAATAAAAGAAGAAGTTTATGTGTGTCAACCACCAGGCTTTGAGGATAATAAGCACCCAGAATGGGTATATAAGCTTGATAAAGCTCTTTATGGGTTGAAACAAGCACCTAGAGCTTGGTATGAGACCTTATCAAACTTTCTTCTACAGAATAATTTCACTAGAGGCTCCATAGATAAAACTTTATTTATTAAGAAGGTGGATCAGCATAAGCTACTTGTTCAAATTTATGTTGATGATATATATTTGCATCCTCTGATCCCCAATTGTGTGAGGATTTCCAAACCTTAATGCAACAGAAGTTTGAAATGAGTGCAATGGGAGAATTACAGTTCTTTCTAGGTTTGCAAATCAAACAAAAAGCTGATGGAATTTTCATTCATCAGTCTAAATACACAAAAGATCTTTTGAATAAGTTTGATTTACAAAACTGTAAATCTGTTCTACTCCCATGTGCAACACCACACAATTGGATGTTGATCAGAAAGGTAAAGGTGTTGATGAAACCCTTACAGATGTATGATTGGTTCCTTGATGTATTTAACAGCTTCTAGACCAGATATTATGTTTGCTACATGTGTTTGTGCTAGATTTCAGGCTGCACCTAAGGAGTCTCATCTGATTGCAGTCAAGAGGATCTTTAGATATCTGCAAGGCACACAATCTCTAGGCTTATGGTATTCCACTGGACACTCTTGCAAATTAGTTGCTTTCTCTGATAGTGACTATGCAGGATGTAAGTTGACCAGGAAATCAACTTCTGGTGGATGCCAATTCCTAGGCAACTGTTTGATTTCTTGGCAGAGTAAGAAACAAACATCTGTTGCTACATCCACTGCTGAAGCCGAGTACATTGCTGCTGCAAGTTGTACATCCCAATACTCTGGCTTCAGAATCAACTTTTGGATTATGGCATTACAGAGACTAAGACTCCATTATTAATGGATAGTGCTTCAGCTCTTTGCATTGTCAAAAATCCTGTCCAGCACTCTAGGACCAAACATATAGAAATTAGACATCATTTATAAGAGATTGTTTTGAAAAGGGTCTAATTAATCCTATGTTTGTGCCTAGTGCTGATGAGCTTGCAGACATTTTTACTAAGCCTTTGGATAGTTCAACTTTCCACAACCTGGTGTTAAGGCTTGGTATGCTGCAGCTAGAATAAGTGACAACTACTGATGATCTCAGTAATTACTGATGATCATTGGTAACCATGTCACATATAAGTACTGATGAGTATTTTACCCTCAGTAGTTTTTATAACTACTGAAGGCTAAATGCTTTAAGTACTGTACTTTTCTGTTCTACACTCTACTGATGTAGTTATACTACTGAAATCAGTAGAAACAGATAAGTACTGATGTCCTATGAAACAACTGAAAACAGCTAAAAGCTGATAAGTGTGTTGAGGACAGTATGAAACAGCTGAAAGGCTATGAATTGACGACAACTACTGATGAGTACTCTCTCTTCAGTAGTTCACAAACTGCTGTTTCTTATAAACAACTGAAGCAAAACCATGTCTTCAGTAGTTTCACAACTACTGATGACTAACACCAAGTCTTCAGTTGTTTAAAAACAACTGAGACTAATACAAGTCCTCAGTTGTTTCAACATCTGATGTCCACTTGTCTTCAGTAGTTTTTTAAAACTACTGATGCCTAAATCAGAGACTTCAGTTGTTTCAACGTCTGATAGTAAACACCATGTCTTCAGGTTTTATAACTGCTGACCACACCAATACCATCAGTCGTTTCAAACGTCTGAAAGTTAATACCACGTCATCAGTAGCTTCAAATACTGATGACTAACACCAAAACCTTCAGTCGTTTCATAACCCGTACCCTATATATACCTGATCCCTCTTTCAGAGTTTTTCATTCTTTCACGACCTAACTTTTCAAAAGCTCTGAAAACCTTTCACCTTCATTAATGGCGACCATGCAACTCAAACCTCGACACAATTGTGTCGCGTACCTCACAAAATCGCCCTTCTGGACCAAATTTGAAAATGCTATAGATCTTATGGTCCAATCCCCACTAAAAACGGCTTTCCTTTTAAATCCAATCATTTATGCCGATTCGTTACGTCAGTTCTGGATGAATGCGACCGTTAATGGAGAATCTATCCATTCATCTATCAACTCGCATAAGGGTGGTCATCTCTACTGCTACCATCCGCCAAATATTACTGTTAGATGATGCTGCCTACCCTGTTGGATATCCTAAGCGCCAACTTGATCTTTCTTTGGACAACATGGATATCAGGGTGATCTTAGTGCTTCAACAATCCTGAAGAAACATTTTCCAGATGCTGAACGATTATTATTTCATATGGTAAATGTTTGCCTGGCTCCGAAGACTTCCTCTTGGGATCAACTGTCTTCCAGATGGCAACAGGTATTGTTCTCTATCCTTGAACAAGAACCACTAAACTTTTCTGAAATAATTTTTCTTGAACTCAAGGATATGGCCACAAAACCACTTTCTAACCGTTGGATACTATATCCTCGTTTATAATGGCCATAATAGAGAATCAGCTTTCTGCTGAGGGACTAGTTGGTCTGGGAGTCCCTGCTTTGGCTGTATTGCCGGAGGTATACTCCCGACACAACACTGACCAAACTCTCAAACAGGCTGCCAAGCTGCGAAAACCCACGCAGCTGGAACCCACAGCCTCCACCTCCACATCCAAAGTCCCCTCCAAACCCACAAAGAAGAAGCCTAAGAAAGCTACTCAGGGAATTGAGTCCCTGTGGATGCTCCTGCTGCACCAACGCAGGTTATCTCTGCTGGAAATAACCCCCCAGTAGAGACTGTGACTCCACCAACTGAAGCCGCTCAGGTTTCCTCTCAAAAGGAACCTGAAGCACCACTCAAAGGGAAGCCACAATGCTGGGATCCTCCTCACTTGAGGGGATTACCATTGAAGCGCACCACTTGTCCCGGGTGCACTGCTTCCACAACTTCTCCTGATGCAACCGCCCCTCAAAGCCCTACTATCATTGTTGCAAAAGTGCTGACGCAGTTGCATTCCTCACCCCCCACCCAGACACCAATTACTACTGGGATAACCTCAACACCTGAGGGGGAGGATCACAATGCTTCTGTCAACCCACAGCACAGGGGTTATCATGTTCCATCTTCTAGTGTAGATAAGGAGGTGCGAACTTCTGGTGAGGCTGCCACTGCTCCTGACTCAGCAAATGACCAGGATGCAGTTGGTAACATCTCTAAGTCCTCACCAGCTGGCAACAGCTGATGAAGGACATAGTCCTGAGGCTGGAAGTCCCTAGAACCGAGAACAAGGGGCACATGCTATAATTGATCTACACTCAAGGCATGTTCATTCTGACTTTGTCAGGAGGTCAGGTGATTCAGTAACAACTGATGATGACCTGAGCTTCTTCTATGATGTAGTTGCTCAAAACACCATTCTAGAGGATGAGGTTAGCAGACTCAAAGAGCTGCTGGCCAAGATGTCTCAGGATGCAAGTCCATCTGCCACCACAATACACCCACAGATGGCACCTTCTTCTGAAGGTCCCTACACACTGAGCCAGTATATACTTCCAAGCCACCAGCCTCTGCTTTCAGCACTGATTCTCAGGAACAGAACCATCCTGATCAATCAGTTGCAACCCTTCAAAAATCCCTACCTCTCATCACTCCCATGATCACAGATATAGTGATCAAAGCCATTGATGAGAGGCTTCTACAATGATACAACCCTGGTGGAGAAGTTGGTGACTAAATCCTTTCTACTGCTCAAACCCTTGCACCCAATGCAACCAAAAAGGGGGAGAGTCAGTTAGTTAAAAGAAAAAGGAAGAGGATAGATGGGGAGAAGGCGAAAGAATCTGAGGTTGTAAATGAGAAGGAGAAGGAGAGTGTGAAGGGAGCTGAAGTGAATGAAAGTCAAAAAGACTTTCATGTCACATATCAAAAGAGAAGAGGAGAGTCTGAGAAGGAGAAGGAGCTGAAGGATATGGTGAAAGAAGATGCCAACCATAACCGTTCAATGGATAAAATCATTGAGCAGTTGTATAGGCAGGATTTCGACATCAAACAACTAGACTCCGAGATCAGAAGGATGGAAACAGAGGAGATCAATTCAAGATGGGCTAGCTATGATGCCTTAGAAAGAGAAAGGCTGGAGATAATGATCAGATTTATAGCCAAGTACTTGGGAAGATCTCTAATGGAAATAAGGGCCTGGACCAGGGACAACATCTTGGCAATAACCACCAAGATTTGTTCGTCTGAAGAATACTCCAAAGGTTTAGTGATTGAGGTACTGAATGAAGCTGGGGTTGGGAATCGAAAAGAACTGACAAAATTTACCAAAGCCTCCCTTACAGCCAAAATGCTAAAACAGTCTGAAAAGCCTCAATCCTCAAAATCACTATCTCCACAACCCACTAAAAAAACTCCTTTACCCTCTAAACCAACCATCCAACCCACAAAACCAAATCCTTTACCCCTAAAACCCATTGCCAGTGATGTACCTAGCCAAAAGAAAAGAAAGGTACTGAGGCCTGATGAAGATGAAGAGGAGGATGAAGACAGACTGCCACTCTCTGCAGTCATTACTTTGCCTAAGGCTAAACCAATGTCCATCACTCCTGCTTCTCAAATGCATGATGTAATGATAAAGATTGAAGAGGAACAGATGCAAAAACATGATGAGGAAATGCTGAAAAGCATTGACAAAGCATATGCTACATCCTCTTCAATGATCAGCATGAAGAAAGAAGTATTAAGATTGTACACCTTGCTAATACCTTTCAATACCAAAGGGAAAGAGTAAGGATATGGCCTGATCCTAGGGTGGCACACCGGATTGTCAAGAAAGAAATTCCTTCAAGATACAAGGGCCAAGTGAAGAGAGTTGTCGACGAAGACATCACTGTGGTGCTTGTAGTGTCCCCTTGGGAAATTGTTGAAGAGTTCAAGAAAGCCTATGAAGCCAAACAACCACCTCAAAAGATGTTAGAGAACAAAATTATAAAGAAGGGATTGGTTTACAAACGACTTGAAAACTTCAAACAAGAGAGCTCAACCTGCTCTTAGAAGGAACTCATCCAGATGAGTTTGCTTATAGACAAATAACCACGGTTGAGCTCAAGAATGGAAAACAGGCAAGTACATATCTGAAGTGTATGGCCGAGAAGGATTATTTGATGGTGTGCCCGAGGTGCTGACAATGGATGAGCAAATCATGTTTTAAGGGCTTACACCAGGGAATCATATAGGCTGATACACGGGAAGTAGATCTCATGGTTGGGGCAACAGCTCGGTGTCCAAGTCCCCAATACAGAGCTCCCAACCATATCATGCCAAACAGATCATCAGAGACTTCTTCCCAGGCCGGTGCTGAAAAAGGGTCACCTCTCATCTGATCAAGAGGATAAGAGACCAATCTATCTGCCAAAATAAGTGGGACTCGTCAATAACTTAGAGGTTTTGGCTGCATTGGTTCAGGGGGAGTTTGTTGGACCAAAAGAACCAATGAGCCTGATCAGAGAAACCTCTAAGTCCCACAAGACATCACAACAGCTGAAGAAGACCTGATCAGCTGTTCTACAAAGTCTGAAGAATACAACTGCTGAAGTACGCCTGAAGTACTGAAGACAAAGACTGAGACAACAGCTGAAGATCTAAAGTCTGAAGACTTCAACAAGTACTGAAGACAAAGACTGAAGATCAACAGCTGAAAGACAAAGTCTGATGTTCAAGTACTGAAGACATCAGCTGATGTCAACAGCTGATGACAACAGCTGAAGAGGGCTTCTTCAGTTGTTGTGATGGTTTTTTTTTCTTTTTCAGTAGTTTTCTTTTCCTTTCAGTAGTTTGTTTATTTTTCTTTTCTGTACTTGTAAACAACTGAAGAGGTTGTTCTTCAGTTGTTGTAATTTCAGTAGTTTTATGTTTTTCAGTAGTTGTAAATAAGATGTTTAACACTTAGGAACATTTGTAAGGAGATGTCAGTTGTTGACATCTTCAGTAGTTGTTAAACATCAGTAGTTATAAAACGGTTACATGTCACTTTCCGGTGACATCAGCCTACGTCATTCTTTCCTTTATAAGGGAAGATGACTCACCTGTAATCGGGCCTTTGAGGCCGACAATCTTAATGCAATATTCCTTTTGTCGGATATTTCTCTCTCTATAACAAAATTCTTTTATCATTTTATATCAATTGTTCTTGTGTAAATTTGTCTAATTCTGAGCTATTCCGCTGCTATATCTGTTCAATCGATTAAATCAAGGGCTGAGATCTTAACATAGGATCACACTACACAACGTGTAGATAAGTTAACACTCAAAAAGGTTAATTTCTGGCTAAATTCGCTGCTAATTTCGCTACTAGATATGTAGATTTGCTGCCAGTTTCGCTACCAGCTTCCAATGGCATTTTCACCCAACCTTCATTGGAATTTCATGCCTGCGAAATTACCTGTGAAACCATAGTTTCACAGAAAACTCATAGTTTCACAACTTGAACACCCAATTTTGGTAGATGCATAGACAGTTTCCTAGAACGCCTAAAAATTACGAACCAACACGTTTTAACCCACAATCACAAATTTTACGTCCAAACCCTTAGTTTTTCATCCATGATGCTATATGTAAGCGTTTTACACGTTTTCATATGTAAAAATGTGACATACATGTGATTTTTGCAACTTTTCAAAACCCAAAACCCTAGAATTGAGGTTTGATCTACAAAAGGGTTTAAAGGTTGATTCTTACTGGATTTCTTGCTCCTTTCTTATTATTTGATGCTTTAACACCCAGATCTTCAATCCCTTTTTCCAAAGAAACTCCAAATCTAGAGTTTTCTTCATATTATCTCTCTACTTTCTCTCTCTAGGACTTAATGGGTAAGGTTACAAATGAGGAAGATGATGGTTGATTAAGCACATTAACATTGATGACTCATTTTGACATTTGGGGCATTACAAGTCTCCCCCACTTATTTAGGTCTCGTCCTCGAAACCTGTCAGTGATCAGACATTTATGGATAATATTGCCTCTCTCCTCCTCAGTCTCCCACGTAGATTCCGATCCTTTTCTGTGTCTCCACTGTACCCGTACCAGTGGAACCACTTTATTCCTTTAGCATTTCTCTTTCCAATCAAGGATGGCCATGGGTTGCTCTACATAATTTAGCCGTTCATCCACTTCAATGTCTTCTAGCGGTACAACCATATCATCTTCTCCAGGCATTTCCTGAGATGAGATACATAGAATGTAGGGTGAATTCCACTCAACTCATCAGGTAGTTCTAATCTATAGGCCACTTCTCCTACCCTTATGACAATATAAAATGGCCCTATGAACCTTGTGCTTAACTTTCCCCACTTTTGAAACTTGATGATCCCTTTCCAAAGAGATACCTTGAGCATAACCTTGTCACCAACCTCGAATTCTATTGGTCTACATCTCTTATCAGCATAAGACTTCTGGCGATCCTTTACGGCTTTCATGAATGCCTTAATCTTATTTAACTTCTCAACCGTGACCTCAATCACTTCAAGACTTCCCAATTTCTTTTGCCTAATGTCACCCCAACACACGGGTGTCCTTCACTTCCTATCGTACAATATCTCATAAGGTGGCATGCCAATGCTGGCATGGTAACTATTATTATATGAGAATTTTGCCAATGGTAAGTGCTTATCCCAACTTCCTCTAAAGTCAATTACACATGCTCGTAGCATGTCCTCTAATCTTTGAATCGTTCTTTTCGACTGACCATCCATCTAAGGGTGGTAAGTAGTACTAATATGCAGTCTAGTCCCCATTGCATCTTGAAACCTCTTCCAGAGTTTGGACGTAAAATGCATGTCTCTATCCGAAATGATAGACACTGGCATGTCGTGACGAGCCACAATCTCCTTGATAAATAGCTCCGCCAACCTCTCAAAGGAAAACATCTCATGAATTGGTAGGAAATGGGCACTCTTTGTCAAACAATCAACAATTACCCATATCATGTCGCTTCCTCTCGTCGTGCAAGGTAGCTTTATGACAAAGTCTATTGTGATATTTCCATTTAGGAATATCTAAAGGCTGGATCTTCCCATCTGGCTTTTGGTGCTTTGCCTTTACTTGCAAACAAGTCAAGCACTTCCTTACGTACTTAGCCACATCACGCTTCATTCCCAGCCTCCAGTAATCTTTCTTCAAATCCTGATACATTTTCATGACACCAAGATGAATGAAAAATTGAGTTTTGTGAGCCTCATCAATGATCTTCCCCCTTAGATCCGCAAAGAGAGGGATCCACATTCGCCTAGATCAGGTTCTAAGACCTAGGGTGTTTTCCTCTAAATCTGTAACCTATCCTTTCATCCTTTCAGAGTTGACTCTATCACCTCTAAATGCCTCATCTTGAAACTCCCTCAATTGTTTCATAACATCAGGCGCATTATTATCTGTTAAGTCCTCACCCGAATTGGTTCGGGCCATCCCTTTCGGCTAAGGGTGTCAGCAACCACAATGGGTTTGCATGGGGGAATAATGAATTTCACAGTCGTAGTCCTTGATCAGTTCTAACCACCTCCTCTCCCTTATGTTGAGTTCCTTCTATTCAAAGAAATAGTTCAACTTTTATGATTAGTGAAGATGGTGCACTTCACCCGACATAGTTAATGCCTCCAAATCTTCAATGCAAACACCACCACAACCAACTCCAAATCATGAGGAGGATAACTGGACTCGTGGACCTTTAATTGTCTAGAAGCATATGCTAGCACCTTCCTATGTTGCATCATACACAACCCAATCCCGCATACGAGGCATCCGAGTGGACTACCAGATCCGCCTTCCTTGCGGGTAACGTCAAGACAAGGGCTTTAGTTAACCTCATCTTTAGTTCGAGGAAGGCATTCTCCTTATTAGTACCCCATTCATACTTCTCATCCTTCTGGGTCTGGTTAGTCAAAGGAGAAGCTATGTTAGAGCAATCCTGGATAAACCTCCCTTGGAGCAATCCTGGGTAAACCTCCTATAGTAACCTACCAGGCCTAAGATGCTATGAATCTTGGTTGGCATCTTCGAAGGTTCCCATTGCATCACCGCTTCAACCTTCGCAGGGTCCACCCAGATCCCCTCAGTATTAACCACATGACATAGAAATTGAACTTCTCATAGCCAAAATGTGCATTTAGAGAACTTAGCATATAACTTCTCACTTCTGAGCATCTCCAATACTTCTTGAATATGATCAGCATGCTCCTCTTCACTTTTTGAATAAATCAAAATGTCATCGATAAACACTATCATCGATTTATCCATCATCGGCTAACATACCTAATTCATAAGATCCATAAAAGTAGATGGCACGTTGGTTAAACCAAAGGACATGACCTGAAATTCTTAGTGTCCATAACATGTATAAAACACTATCTTAGAAATGTCTTGTTCTTTCACCTTCAGTTGGTGGTAACCAAACCGCAAGTCTATCCTCGAAAACCAACTAGCACCCTTAATCCTAGGTAACTGATACCGGTTCTTTACGGTCAGCTTATTGGGCTCGCGATAATCAATGCACATGTGTATGCTTCCATCTTTCTTCTTGATGAATAAAACTGGAGCACCGCATGGAGAGATGCTTGATCTGATGAAGCCTTTATCCAATAGTTCTTGTAATTAAGCCCTTAGTTCTACCATCTCTAAAGGAGCTAATCCGCATGCTGCTAGTTTTGCTGGCAATTTGTTACTAGCTTCGCATGAAAATTTCACCCAACTATCATTGAAATTCCATGGCTGTGAAATTACCTACGAAACTATAGTTTCATAGAAAATGCACAGTTTTGTAGCTTGTACACCCAATTTTGCTGGATGCACAAACAGATTCGAAGAACACATAAAAATTACGAACCAACCCATTTTTGACCCAAAATCACAACTTTTTACGTCCAAACCCTTAGTTTATCATCCATGAGGCTATATCTAAGCTTTTTTCAAGTTTTCATATGTAAAAATGTGACCTTTATATAATTCTCTACAATTTTTCAAAACCCCAAAACCCTAGAATTCAGGTTTGATCTACAGAAGGGTTTAAAGGATGATTCTTACATGAATTTCTTGCTCATTTATTTTGGTTTGATGCTCTAGCATCCAAATCTTCAATCCCTTTTCCAAAGAAACTCCAAATCTAGAGTTTTCTTCATTTTCTCTCTATACTTTCTCTTTATAGGACTTGGTGGCTAGGGTTACAAATAAGGAGGATGATGGCTAATTAGTTGGGTTAAAGGGTTGATTATGGGCCCTTAATTACTTAGGCTCTTGCCCATAAGCCTAATTTAACCCATAACCCATTTCTTTCTTTTATTTTCTTATTAAATACCCACTAATTAGGCCCATTAGCATTGATGACTCATTTTGATATTTTGGTGCGTTACACCATTTAACTGAAAAAGTAAATTGAATAGGGTTAGAAAAGGATAAAATGACAAATAATAAAGATAATAAACAATAAATGAAAATATTAAAGAAAAACAGTATAGTTTCATTGGTTGAAACTATAGTTTCAGCAAGACGAAAGTATATAGTTTTGTTGGGGATCAGGGAAATTGAACAAGAGTTAAGTGAAACTGTAGTTTCACTGAATTCAGACATGTGAAACTATCAAGCTTGCACGGGCAACATAACTAGACAGTTTTGCTAAGTTGTAGATGAATTCGTTCAGTTTCACTGAAAGTTCATCTACTTTCGCTGAGTGAATCGGCGAAGACCAGCGAACTGTCACAATCAATAATCCCCAGAAACACAATTTATACCCAAGTTATGTTTAGGAAAGAGTTCAAAACACCTACCCAAACACTAAATCAACGCTCAAACGAAACAGAAACAAGAAAAGATCGATTTCGACAGAGAGGTCAAACTAGGGCTTGAAATGATCAACTAAGATGAATATGCGAAAATGAGAGCTTATTTCACATATTTCATTTATAGCCCATAGTTTCTCTACCAGAGAAACTATAGTTTCGCCCGACAAAAGTATTAGATCAAAAAGCTCTGAGATGTACGAAAGTAACGATGAACCTATGGTTTCGCTCTACGAAACTACCAGCGAAACAATAGTTTCTTTAACAATAATTAAAATCAATTTGAATTTTCTTTAATCTAAGACACAAAAGCATACAAGAAACAAAATCACCCTAAAAGACCAACAATATTTCACTAAGAAATAGAGAAAAAGTTCAACTAAACTAAAAAATAATAATAATAAATAAAAGAGGTTAAAAGGATATTGAAATACTTCAAGCTGAAAAGGTTCTCTGAAATTTTCCTTTTAAACCCATGCCTTCTTCCTTTCAACAAGTAATCTACAACTTCCATCATCATGTTTTTGAATTGATTGAAGATAACTTAAATGACTTGGCCTCTACAGACATTTGGCAAAGAACTTGTCCTGTCCTTATGATATCGAACAATATGATTAATTTCGCTTGATTTTCTAAAGGAGAATACAACTATGATATTTTCATAAGAGACACAAAGTATATCATTTTAAAGAAAAAATGATGAGAGTTCCAGGTCTATACTCACGTATAGAAAAGGAAATGATTATTTGAACTTAACTGATGAGAGCTTCAGGTCTATACATACGTATAACAGAGAAGATCATCAGAACATGATGATGAGAGCTCCAGGTGTATACTTATATATAATAGAGCAGATCATCACTCCAGGTCAATATTCACACATAGCAGAGGAGATAAGCATGTAATATACAACATAAAAGTGCTTGGACAAGAGGCACTAATAGAGCTAGCAAGTAGCACTATTAAGGACACGGGGAAGGGGAACAAGGAATTTTCTTTAAAGTTCATCAAAGTAGAGTTTATGATGCTCTCAATCCATTGTGAACAAGGAATTGTAACTTCATGTAGGCCAAAATGTTAAAGCGACATCCTAGTCACAAAGTTTATTATCCTTTTAGATTAGCTACAAGATCATTGTCTACTTCATATTCTGGCTAATCCTATCATGCATATCCTAACACAATATGTTGACCTCCTTCAAATCTTTCGGGCAGATAAAACTGTATTTCTGGGAGTCCTACAATAATAAAAGACAGTTAAATTTTATATTATACTCCCCTGAAATTTCTATGTATGAACAAGATAAATGGAATTTCTCTCTCTCTCTCTCTCTCTCTCTCTCTATATATATATATATATATATATATATATATAATATATATATATATTATGTGTGTGTGTAAAATAGTGAAGGACTATGGAGCATAGAAGTTTATTAAAAAATGTGAATCCAAAGATAGCAATTAGGAATTATCAGTTTTAGAATGGAATCAAGTTAATGATTGCGGAATGATCATTAACCGTTATTTAATTGTTTTATTAATAAATATCAAACAAAATAAATGTTAGTTATGATGAACTTAATGATATCAACACAATAATTAAACAAAAAAGATTTGACTCAAAAGTACTTCATTAAAACTGATTAATGATTACAAATGAAAAAATAAGGAATGCTATAAAGAATAACTGCTTCGAACATGTTGATATTGGAGATATATTAATGTGACAGCTCGAAGGGTTTGTTAAGGATTGATTATGTGAATCAATGTGATGTTTTGTGTTTGTCGTCTAATTGTCACTTTCTTCGATGTAAAACCAAGGACTCATATTTATAGACAATTATGATTCTGTTAAGGAAACACCAGATCTCTTGGGATTCAAAATTGTCTTGCTGACTTGTAACACATGTATTATTTAAATACAAGTATTTGGACTCCGCAACTGGATTGTCTTTCGCAGGTGCTAGTTCATCCACATGAATTTTCTCTTCCGCAGGAGTTTTCACCTAAACACTTTACTTGAATCCTTCTCTTGAACTCTAGAGCTGGTGTTCATCCGCAGAAGATCTTTGGATGTTTTTCTTGTAAGAAACATATCTACAATAGGACAAAATTGTTCATACGTAGATGTCTCTTACACTTAGTCAATTTCACAAATTGAACAATTATAATGTTTTATTACCTGCCATCATACACATAAATCAACACACATATGGGTTAACCTATATACATAATGCATACATCAAAATAATGAATTACCATAACTCATTACAAGTATTGAATAAAGTTCTAAGCCTATACAAAATGATCTTGAGCTACTGTTCCTAGATCTAACAATACTCCCCTTTAGGCTTAGACACTTGTAATCAACTTTTCAAAACTAAAAGCTCCTTCATTCTTGACACCATCTTCTTGTTGAATAAGATACTACATTCTTTTGATAATTATATTTTTACTTGATCTCCATTCTACATATATTTTGTAGTGTATAAAAACTTAATCCCAAAATGTCTTCTTAAGTTGTTAGAGTTTCCACAACACTTTGATTGTGTACTATTTCAAGTTCATCTTCTTCTATGATTCTTAGTTTTCATACTTCTTCAATGTCAGCTCCTTTAAACAATCCAACATCATATCTTCTTCTCTTGTATGCTTTTGCATGTAGTTTATCAACCACTTGAATCATGTGAAGATATAGACATAGATCATTTTGAGCTCTTTCATCAGACAGCTTTGGGAAGAATTTGTCATGCAAGTACGAAGTGTAGCTGAGGTGGAGTAGCTTGATGTCCACTGGATTAAAGACTCTTATCTTTTCTGCTTTCTTTCCTTCAGCATTCCTCAATAACACTTATTCTTTGTTCTTCTCACATATCCCCATTATGTTATGGGATATGTATATTCATTTCCATAAAATCTTTTTATAGCTATTTTGGTGTCCAACCCTCTTAAAAACTCATCATCTACCATTGTAGAGGAGTTGGATTTTGATCTTTCATCCTTTCTATTCTTCTTTTGTGCTCACCATCCTCTCTCTTAGCTTCTTTCACCACATCATCTCTGAATTTAGTCTTTAACATTCCTACCAATATAGAGAAGTCTCTTCCCTTTGGGTGAATTGGGTAATTAGATATGATTAAGCTTTGTAGATCTTTGAGGTCACTTTCACGTAGGCACAATGCTGATATTACATCATGAACGTATTGAATCCTTCCAGATATTTTCTTTATGATTGCACAATCCCACTCTTGATCATACTTCCAGGCCATAATCCTATTGTCTTCCATAGAGTTGGGACTTGTGATTTTATCAAACAACTCTATCAAGGTAGAATTTTGTTCTGTAATATCTCTGACTATTGTACCCAATGGCCACACTTTTCCAGGTATAACTGATCGTGGCTCTCTGGTAAGTTTTTCTTTCCCTTTGTGTTGGTCTTTACTATCAACTGTTATAGGTTTAGCAGGAGTTTTGTTGTTTTGCTCAACATCTGACTTTGGAGCTTCAGTCCTAAACCTCACTCCAATTTCTAGCTCAAGAAGCATTACATGCTCCATCATCCTCCTTAGCTTACCAACTGTTCTTCCCTTAAGCTCATGCATTTTGTAGTTGTGACCCTCTAGCCAACAGGTCATATTGTATTTGCTAAGCTTTGATGTATCAAAGTGATCCAAGTCTTTCTTGATTTTCTAAATAGATTGGAATGTTATGAATGCATCATAGTCACAATTAGGGACCATGAATCTAGCAAGCTCAAATTCTTTCAGTAGATCCTTTATTTTAGTCAGATTCATCCTTTCAACCATGTCATGCAGAAACCCATGGTATATAAGGGTTATAAACATAGTTTACTAAGGCCTCTCTTCCAATATGTCTTTTGTTCCTTTGATTCTTCTTGTTCATTGTGAGGCTCTTCCTTAGTAAGCTAAGTCCATTCAACATCACTATCTATTTCAACATGAGATTAAGGCTTTATAATGCAAACATCCATTGAAAGAGTGTGCTCTGGAGATGTAGGCCTTGATCTTTTAGGTGAATCTTCAACATTGATCACCCTTTTCTGAGTAGTACCTATGTACTACCCTGGTGTATAGAATAAGATGCTTAGAAGTCTTAGAAGGTTCTTTTGATAGTTTTGTTGATGGAGCAACATTTGATTTAAGGGCACAAAATTTCATCTTTAGCTCATCAATTTCTTCCTCTTTCTTTCTAACAAAGCAGATTGAGCAGAGAGAGAGAGTTGGTTACACAATCAATTTCCTATGATAGCTTCTGCTTTCCAGACTTCTCATGATTTACTCACTCTTGAAGTTCTTCTTCTTGTTGAAGTAGTGCATCAATTACTTCATTTATAGTATTGAATCTTGTTTCATTAACTTATCGTCTTTCTTATCACACCCTTCAACTCTTGTATTCTTTGCTTTCTTTTGTTTGATTGATACCAGTTTGTTATATTCAACTACCAAATAACTTTTGCTTACATGGATGTCCTTATCATTGAGATCAACTTCATGATAGGCAACAACATCAACATAATTGGTTTCTTCTACACCTTCTTGATGTTGATCAGCAATCTCATCATCATAAACTTTAGTAGGTGCCATACTTGCTAAACTTGAATAGGACTCACCTGCTTGATTTGCCTGCTCTTGATGTTGTTGTAGTTATTATTGAGGATCAGTGGTTGTTAAAGTTGGTTTAGTTTGATAGCACAAGACTGGTTTTGTGAGTTGGTGATTAAGCGTGGAATGGTGCTAGCTTGAGAAACCAACTCAGACTCACCAGTGTGAACTAAGTTTTGAGATTGAGTAGCAAAGACATGCTCTGTATGTACACTCTTAAATGATTGACTAGGTGAGTGATGAAGAATTGGAGAGATTGGTTGGGTGTTTTGACTAACTGTTTGAGATTATGATAATGGTTCATGTTGGATAGGTGAGATGGGCAGGGTGTTTTCACCGACCGGTGATTGATGTTATGGAGATTGATGATGTTGGTGAATGGGTGATTGATGGGGTGAATGTGAGGCTTGCACAGTGTCAGCAGAGGAACTCTCTTGCTGGTTTTCCCATATCAATTCTTGCAGGATGTTGGAACCGACATCCACCACATGAGCAAACATTGTTATATCTTCTCCTAGGTATTTACCACTAATCTTGTTCGATACAGATCTACCCAAATGTGCTTGTACAAAGACATCACCTAATCTTTCTATCCCTGGTAGCTCAGCAATATTGATCAGTTGGAGGAACCTTGGAAACATGAACATTTTATCATCCTTCTGTACTGTTATTTGGTCACAAGAACATTCGAAAATGTATTTTGAGTAGTTATACGTTCTTCCTTCAAAGATCCTTATGATTCTAGTAGAGATCTGCCTTGAGAATCTATCCAAACTAGATTTTCTGTTTGAGATACACTGAAGGTATGTGTGACATAGGAACTGGTAAGGATTGCACAATCTCCCCTTCTTGATCTCTCCTCTTTCAAAGTCACCATCATAACCCATCATATAAAATATCTTCTTAATATACTCATGTTCAAAGACATTTGGGTGACCTATTTCTTGATCCCAACTCTAGTACCCTTCTAATGGTCTATTCATATATTCTTAAGTGTTCATTCCTAATCTCAACATGAATAACTTTAGTTTCTCCTTCATTATCTATTCTAGCCGAGTTCCAAAAATCAACTATGTATGACTGTTTGATCACTGGATTCACCGTCAGGGCATAGAACAATCTTGATCATCGTAAGAATCTGATGATGTTCCGACACCTTTCGATACAGGGTCATCAACATTGAGAAATGCACACACATTATGCTCTCTAGCAAATCGATTAGTAATCTATTCAGGAGAGTTAAGAAGAATAGATTATAATCAACATTACAGACATAAGAATACGAATAGTTTTAATGATAACCAATAATCAAACAGATCATTATTGATGTTTTACCTTCAAAACACTAATCTAAGATCAAAATTATGTGTTTGTTTGAGGTTTTAGATTTGGTAATTTTGAATGTTTGTTAAAGGGGGAAAAGGTTTGTGGTGTGCGCTTTTCTAGGTCTAAAAAGTGCTCTAAAGAATTGAATAATGAAAGTTTTAAGTCAAAAACATCATTTATACTCACTTGGACACATTAATTTCATTTATTTAATGAAGTGGGACCCTTTTGTAGTTTTAGTTCTTCTTTGGATCATATACGGATTTCGTAGATCATCTACGGATGACTTAGAATTAAAAACTGATTTTTGATGAAGTATAATTTAAATTTTCATAGGTGACCAATCTATGAAATAAGATTATGATTTTAAAACATTAACTCATCCATAGTTTACCAATCTACGGATAGTCATATTTTATTAAGTTTCGCATTGTAGCTTCTGCTAATGCGTAAAATGCACTGTAGCTCTTTTGATGCTTAAAATACACTATAGCTTCTACTGATGCTTAAAAAGAAAAAGATTGAAACTTCTTTGATTGTATGGTCCTAATCAACTAATATAACCATTTATTTCTATTGGACCTTGTTGACTTTGTTTTCATGACAATTATGCACAAGATGGTTTATATTTTGAAAAACTTCATGTATCCTGCAACCAAGTTAGTGCTCAAGCTCCAATTTCTTCTTTGATTTTTGATCAAAATTCAAATTTTATGTTTTTCATGTATTAACTACTCCCCCTAATTTTTTGATTATTGATAATATGTTACATCATCATAAATTTATGTAGAAGAATAGCTTGAAAGGCATATGATAGTCCAAAGGTTATGAAACAAACTAAGCTAAAAGAAATAAGACACAATAAAAGAATTATTATGTACATGCATATAAGCAGATATAATGGGATCATACTATGACACTAAGCTTCTTCCTGTTTGATTTGTTTGATGAAGTGTGATCTGATTCTAGTCTTGATTGCAAGTATATTTGAACACTTAAATTCAAACAAGAGTATTGTATCAACTAGGCATGTTGTTTATCATGTTTTGATGTTTATTAGTGATTAATTGTTATGCTCCATATTCAAGTCACATTAGAGTTTGTCCTCTGTTTGTGAGTCAATTAATCACTTTTCACACTTAGAAACTATGTACATTAAGTTATAAATTCTATCTTGAGACCAATTTGATGTCTCATTAATGCATTGTTGCTAAAACTCTTTACTTTTGTAAAACAGAGGTGCTCACAATTCATCACTTTTGTTCTCACAATGGATTCTTTTGAGAGCTTAGATTTGATCATCAGGTCACTAGGTCTTTACTTTCATAATACAGAGGTGCTTTTAACCCAGGTCTTTGTTTACACAAAACAAAGGGATGATAAGGGTCGTAGTTTATACACCAGTTGGTTATAGAGGTGTACCAAGGTGTTCATAAACCCAGGTCTTTGTTTACACAAAACAGAGGGAATATGATTTGCAAAGATAGAAGTTATAAAGTATTTTACATAGTGTGCTTGGGTGAGTGAGCTAATCACCTCAGGATAAGACTTCCTTGCTTGATCCTCAAAATGGAGTTTCCCACAGACAGACACATTTTTATTATGTTAGGCATGCTCTTAGTGTAGTTACCATTCAAAATGAACCTACTCACATATCAAAGTACTTCTGATCAGATTTAAATTACGTAGCAAAGACATAATGTACCATTATTTCCTATACATTTCACATGCTAAAAGAAAAGACATAATAAAGAAGGACAATATTTTTGTGTTTTTATATGGTTTTCTAAATGTTCTTTGGATTTTATATATTACTCTTTACAAGGACAGTCACATGCTTTTATTTGTTGATGATGATTAATCTAAGTTAATCATGCCTAAAGACTCAAATAGTGAATAAATTAACAAACTGATTTGTTGTATCCACTTTGATTAACTTAATTAAACCCTTTTCTGATCAATCCATCAGAAAATGGTCTCTGATTTCAATATGCTTTGTTTTGCTATATTGAAATGGATTAGCAATGATAAACACGACAACTGAATTATCAATATGAATTAGTGTTTGAAGGAAATTATAACCATAATCAAGCAATTAGTTTTACAACCAAAGTACTTGAGAGCAACCGGCTAAAGTAGCTATGTACCCGGCCTCAGTTGTGGATACATATACATTTGTTTGCTTCTTGCATTACCATGAAACAAGTTTTGGTCCTATAAATTGACATCCACCAGTTGTGGATTTTCTGTTGTTGCATCCTCTAAAGTCACTATTTGAATATGGGTAGAGAGTGAAGTCACCATCCTTTGGATACCAAAGCCCAAGAGCAGGTTTCCCTTTTAGATATCTGAATATTCTCTTAATAACACTCAGATGAGACTCTTTTGGATTAGATTGGTACCTAGCACAAACACACATAACAAACATTATGTTAGGTCTGCTTGCAGTTAGATACATAAGAGATCCTATCATTGATCTATACAATCTTTGATCTACATATTTTCTAGTAGGACCAGGCACAATCTTATCAATTGTTGAAGCATGAGTTTTGCATGAAGATGTATCTACAAGATTGTACTTATTCAATATTTATTGAATATAATTCTCTTGATTGATAAAGATGCCATTTGTTTACTGATGAACTTGGAGACCAAGGAAGAAAGTCAATTCTCCCATTAAACTCATCTGAAACTCAGATTTCATTAGTTCTTCAAAACTATCAATAGTCTCTTGTTTGTTGATCCAAATATAATGTCGTCTACATATATTTGAATAACTATAAGGTCTTGATGTTCTTGTTTGAGAAAGAGTGTCTAATCAATAGTTCCCCTTTTATATCCATGCTTGAGCAAGAAAGATGATAATGTTTCATACCACTTTCTTGGTGCTTGATGAAGACCATACAAAGCTTTGTCTTGCTTGTATACCCAATATGGGTAGTCAGGATCTTCAAAACTAGGGGGTTAAGCTATATATACTTCTTCATCAATTTTCCTATAAAGGAAACCACACTTGACATCCATTTGGTAGACAGTGAACTTCTTATATTTAGTATAAGCTAGAAATAGTCTTATTGCTTCTATTCTTGTAACAGGTGCAAAAACTTCATCATAGTATATCCCTTCTTCTTGAGTATAGCCTTGTGCAATTAGTCTAGCTTTGTTTCTCACAATTATACCTCTGCTATCTAGCTTATTTTTGAAGATCCATCTTGTCCCAATTGGATGTTGACCTTCTGGCAGATCAACAAGATTCCAGACTTTTTGCTTACTGAATTGTTGGAGCTCTTCCTGCATAACTTCAATCCAGCTATTATCTTTTAGAGCAGCTGTGATGTTTGGAGGAACAACTTATGAAAGAAAACAAGTAAACATACAAATGTTTGCAGCTCCCCCTTGGCTTCTTGTGGTTTTTTCATTTAGATCTCCAATTATGTTGTTTGTTTGAATAGACTTGTGAATTCTAGTTGTTGGAATAGATTCAACTAGAATGGATGATTCCAAGTTAGTCATATCCATTGATTCAGATGGATTTAGCTAAGATGATCAATTGAGGAAGTAATCAAAGTGTTCTTCATGATCATCATTGGAAGTAGAATGATTATCTTCATGAGTTTGTACATCAGATGCATTGTGAATATCTTCCGCATGAACTTCTTTGGAAGGATATTTTGGTTCTGTAGTAGTTACAGGAACATCTACACATGGTATTTATTGATTTCCTTACATTACTTCTTTGGAATGCAATGGATTATCTTCAATGTGTGGAGTATCTGCTAGAGTGGATGGAACATCTGCATGAGGCATTATTCATATCTCCGGATGTAGGATGCTTATTTGCGGATGTAGAGTTAACAGATGTTGATGAAGTGTTTCCATCTAAGGATGTAGACCCATTTTCTGGACTTGTGCAACATTATTGTTATTATTGGTTGTTCCTTGTTCTATGATACTTGATGTTTGTATTCTTGGAGGATTAGCAGACAATGATATTTTATTCATATTTGGAGGAACAAATGGATAACATGTGTAACACCCGATTATTTTTCATGGAAAGAAAGAAAGAATAAAAGTGAAAAAAAAAGAAATGCAATTTAACCCAAGCCAAGGGGTTAAATGTGTCAAAAGGACAAAACTTTGAAAAAGTTGGTGTAAAGTGGGCATGGCCGCTCACTTCTCATAGAACACCATATTATTCGGATTTTTTAGAGAGAGAAAGCAAGAGCAAAAAGCTTTCGGGTTTTTTTGAAGAAAAACAAGAAAAGATCGAATTCAATGTAAGAATTTATGGTTTTATGATGTTCTTGATTGGCCTTAGCCTCAGTTGCATGCTTATTTGTGTTTGTGTGTTTAGTGGGTTTCTAGGTGGTAGAACTCCATTTACATTCGGGATTTGGAAGAAGTTGACCCGAAAGTTGTCAAAGGTGAGTTCTAAACTAATTTGCTGAAAATACATGTGTAAAAGTTTTATTTAAAACGGGTTTTTCACCCGTATGTATGTGTATTTATTTGTTTGCAGGTGGGGTTTGATTTGGGGTATGTTATGGCATGTATGATGATTGTTATGTCATGTATGATGGTGCCTTGTATGGTGATATTTTATATAGTTATGTTTATGTTCCTTGTTATGTATGTTTATTTTCCGTGACTTTACGTTAAATGTTGATGAATGAAATGAAAAGTATCATCTAACGTAAAGTGGAAGATAATGTAAAGAGGAACGTAATGAAAGAATGCATGCATTAACGAATTAATGAGAGTAAGAAAGTCTTGCAAGCAAAGTATAGAGGTCCACACCCAATGAAGGGTTTTAGCTCAACTGTGTGCGGGTTAGCTATCCCAGAACGATACACACCGGGGTCTAATCTTTGTGATTGACCACACGTATGAGATCCTTGCCGCTTGCCCTAGGCACTAGAGTTAGCTTCGTGCAGAATGTTTGAGGTCTATGAAAGACCTCATGCCTAGTAACCAGCTTCGTGCACAATGTTCGGGGTATAGCATATGGCATTGATCTAGAATGAAAGAGAAAAGATAGTGATGAGTGTGCTTGCCCTAGGTACTGGAGTCAGCTTTGTGCATAATGTACAAGGTCTATGAAAGACCTCAGGCCCAGTAACCAGCTTCGTGCACAATGTTCGAGGTAATTGTTGGTCCATGTGATCGTACAACAATGCAAATGATATTAAGAATCATTTAATATCCAACAAATACACTAAAAAACAATATCAAAGAGGATTGAACGCAATGAGAAACCATTCATAATAAGACAATGATCAATGATAATCAATAACATAAAGCATAAGGATAATTCTATGTATTAACTGCTTGAAATGGTAACTTGCAACAATGATAATCGATTAGGGTTTTTGCAAGCTTTTCTTACAAAGAGAAGAAACAAAACAATATATAGAAGTCTATAGTTTCGCAGACAGTTTCACTGTCAGCGAAACTATACTGCCGAAACTATAGTTTTGCCAGCCGAAACTATAGTTTCGTCAGACGAAACAGGCGAACAAAACAGCAAACTGTGAGCGAACTTATAGTTTCGTTCACAGTTTCGCTAGACTGCCAAAATACATAAATCTAAGTACTTACAAAAGAAAACTAACAAAAGACCTATTACAATTAAAATTAAACAAACTAAACTAAAGGTGAGTCCAACCTACACAGATCTTCAATACTCCCCCTAGGTTGACCTCACCATCTTCACTCGGCTTGATTATTCTCTGTAGCTCCAGTGTCTTTTGTTACTTTAGATTAATCTTCATCATCTCCTACAACAGCTCCCTCCGAAGCTTCAGTACCTGATTCTTTAAGGTTTCCTCCTGCATCACTAGCTCCATCAGGATGAGTACTAGCCCTCTCAAACTGCTTTGCCAAATCTTGAATATCCATGTTAAGGTCATCTTGAGCCCTTACCTTTTAGCTAACTTCTTCACCTGAGACCTCACCCCTCTAATCTTATTGGCTACATCATAAAAAGACTAGCTTCTTTCCGAGTCTCTTCCCCAGCCCCTGCCTTTATGTGATTTTCACACAACACCAATAAATCTTCATCACAAAAGCTAAACAATTCCATAGGATCGAAAACTTTAAATTCTTTTCCATTCTTCACCCTAATCACAGCTTCCCCAGTATTATTATCATAGAACCATTTCTCGAAATCCTGTAGCTGTTGGGGAAGGGGATAAGATAATCTCACTCTGTTAACTGTCTTTGGCGGTTTAATTCTCAGAACAATTCGCCCTTTTCCCGTTTCCCATTCCTTGTCTTTCTTTGACCTTCTCAGTTCTGCCTTCATGTAACCAAATGATTTGAAGTTGTCATTAAGCTTGTTCAATATTTCTTTCAGCAGAAGAGTGGCTCTCTCACTCAAATGTGCATTTAGAAATGGTAGAGCTGCCAAACGCCTAAGGTCCCATTTAGGCAAGGACTTAAAAGCCTTCCTCTTATGCAAATAACTAATATGACCTCCCCTCATCTTAATCATAAACATTTTAGCCTGGGATTGTAAGCCCAGCTAATAATCTTCTTGTCTGCCTCCGGTTAAGAATCATAGTCTATGAGCTGTTCGTCATCTTCTTCTTCATCAATCAACCCCTTCCCCATTTCAATATTTCTTTCCATAGACTTTTCTCTTATTACTTCTTCACCAACTAAATCTTTCTCGACGTCAAGACCCATCTCAACAAATCTAGCCTCATAGATTTCTTCTTCATTCTCTCTTCCAACATCCTCAGCTCTGGTTTCACAATATCCAACATCAGTAGTTTTTGCACCATATGTGCCCTCTCCTAGCTTGGATGAAGTACCCACATTCAGAAATGGGTACTTTGAAATGTCAGTCAGATCATATAACTCAGATTGAGTTAGTTGATCAGGCAGGCCGGCTGCAGCTTTCAGATGTGTAATCTCCTCAAATAACTTCTTTAGTAATCGGTTTTGATCAACAAGCATCTTTTTCATACCCTCTATCACCTCATCCTTTTGTTTTTTTCTAATCTCTTGGTTTGTAAGTTTAGTCTTGATCATACTCAACTCATTTGCCAAAGAAGTATTCAGATTTCGAATCATGTCTTCATCAAGGTTTCCTCTTTCCTCCCTTCTTTCAGTGAATCCTTCATGTCTCTATTTAGACCGCCTCTTAGATTCAACAGTATCGGCTTTCTTCTTCGACCTTCTTTCTTTCTCTACTCTTATTTCTTCAGCTTGTTCAGCAATGTCTTCCTCAAAGTCATAATCTTTCTCCTTGGCATATCTTTTTATTTTTAATGTTGCTTCAGATTGTTGTACCCTGGATTCTTCAGCCCTTTTGTTTTCGGATTCATCCACCCGTTTAATATAACTCCATCACTCTGGAGGATACATATTTTCCCAAAGATGTGTGATCTTTCCACTGAAATCATGGCGAATGGCACAACAGTTAGCAAAAATGCGAGGGTTCATTTGTACTAGCCTCTTTACCTCTCCATGTTTTGGTACATTAGGTATAAGATCATCAAAGATCATCTGAAGAAAATGATGATTTAACAGCCATTTGTCTTTCTTCAGGGCCATCACGTTCTCAGCCATGCAAGCAAAAATCAGTTTGCCAATGTTGGCCTTCTCTCCATTACAACATAACACCATTGGCTTCGCCCAATCAATGTTTAGTCCGTCTGATCCACCTTTACGGTGATCAAGACACATGATAAAAATATGAGCAATAAACCTCCACTCCTTGGACAGAAATGACTTTTTGATCTCCTTACGGGAAACAAAAGCTGGCCCCTCATATCCCATGCTTCTAAAGGCCTGGAACACCTCCGAATCTGTCATAGTAACTTCATCTCCAGAATCCTCTTCTAATCTCAAAATCCTCGAAACAATCTCAGCAGTAATGGTCACTTCGTGATCTAGGACTTTAGCAGTAATTCGTTGTGAATTTCCTCGTGTATCGTACTCTGCAGATGTCCAAAAATCTATTATCTGAAGATCATAAATGGTGGTCGAATGAGATATGGCATAAGCTATGGGTGATCTTTGTAGCCATCTAATGCAGTCTCTGAGCCCAACCGCTTTAGAATGTGTGTCATCCAGAATAGCAGTAATATTATTCCGCTCATCGAACTTTAAGTTAGCCATTTGATCCTGAAGAAGAGACCAGATAAGTTGAATAAGAATTTAAGGAATTAAAAAGAATAAAATAAAATTAAAAAAAAAATTGCCGAAAGAATAGTTTCGCTGACAGTTTCGTCCGGCGAAAATGTAGTTTTGCTGCCAGTTTAGGCAGGCGAAAATGTTGATTCGCTAGATAAAACATATCAATTTCGCTAACCAAGAAAGATAGTTTCGACCGGGCGAAACTGTACAATCTTATGTTCAAATCCGGCGAAACTGAATCTAGGTCGGAGAAATTGTTAGGTTCGCATGGACAGCATAACCTCAGAGTTTCGCTGAAATGAGAAGAACTTTCATTCAGTTTCGCAGGATAAACGGTAGTTTCGTTGGATGAACAGCGAAGACACCAAAGAGACACAATCAAATAGACCTAGAATGTGTTATTATTAACGAGTTTTAAAGAATGTCTAAGGTTCGAAACTCACATGCGAATAGAAAACAACCAAAACACTTAATCAACAAGCAACAAACACAAATCCACAAAAACAGTTACGGAAAAGCCCTAAGAAGGAGGAAGTTTCGAAAGTGCGAAAGTGTGAGAAGGTAATTTCGCAGAAGGACATAAATAGCAAATAGTTTCGCCTACTGCGAAACTATAGTTTCGCCTGACGAAACAGCAGTTTCGCTAGGCGAAGATGCAATTTCGTCAGATGAAATTCAGATGAAAATGACATCGCTTATAATGAGAATGTTAAGCGAAATTGCAATTTCGTCTAGCAAAACACATAGCGAAAGTATAGTTTCGCTGCCATTTTTTTAAACAAGGCAAACATAACAGAGCTCAAGATAGATCGGAGATCACATCCTCAAGATAAATATAGCACAAAGATGAAGTAGATCATCGATCGGTAATGAGATCATATTGATAACAGAATCTAATCACATTCTTTGAATGATTTTGAATTTCTAAAACAGATCAATAACGATTGCTGATATGTTTGTCCACTTAAACCCAAGCCTTATCTTTTTCAACAAACAGCATATGATTTGTTAAGGTTCGATTGGATGCGTTAGAATGTTAGGACCCCACAATCATTTGGAAAAAACCCTCACCCAACCTCAGGATTTCCTGAATTTTGAAATGATCTTTACAGAGAAAGGTTTGTGCATTAGTGTGCAAGTGATTATTATCAGAATATTGCATCCGGATATCAAATCATCATTTAGATGAGGTGATACAAATTAGATCAAATAGGTGAGAGCTCCAGGTCTATACTTACGTATAACAAAGGAGATGACCATTTAATCATGTGCCGATGAGAGCTCCAGGTCAGTACCACCGTACAGCAGAGGAGATCATCACTCCAGGTCAGTACCACCGTACAGCAGAGGAGATAAGCACAAACACAAGACACTTAAATACACCAATCATGGCCCAAGGATATGGTTTATATGATTTGCATCAAGGTGGGTGAAAGATCATTTCTCAATCCAATTTTTGTCGGGACCCAGTTTTCGTGCAGGCCAAAATGATCACGTAAATCCAGACATCCTTAAGCATATATTTTAATTTAAATCATATGCTGTTGTCTACTTTATTTGTCAAGTCTATCAAGCATATCATTATAGAATTTGTTTTTTTGAGCATTATATGTGCTTCTTTCATTTTAAATATATATATATATATTGGATCTTGTATGCCCAAGACACATACAAGATTGATGTGGTTAGTACGTTATGATCCAAGTCGGATCATACCCAATAACAAGCTAAACAAACACCAATATATGTTTATTTGTTGATGAGATCATATAAATAAAATATTGACACCTATTTAGAAAATTGGTTTTCTAGTACTTTGCTTTATAAAAGAACAATGTTATATGGATAATTTGTTCATTAGAATTTTATTTGTTTCATTATTTAAGTTGGTTAAATAATGATAAATAAAAGTGTGTTAATGTTATAAAATTAAATTAGGTTTTAGTTTTATAAACTATTAACTTAAAAGAGTGCATTTTTACAAAGATTACAAAATGGGGGGAAACCCATTTTGTATAAGGAATTCGGTCGCCCTCATGGGTGCATGAGGGGTCCCTTTTTTGCCTTGGATGCTTCACATTATTCACTCAAGCACTCTTCCAAGAAAACACACTTTCTCTCACACATACTTAAGCAAAGAAAAGCTCTCCACAAGGCTGGAAAAATTCAGATTTTTCAGCTCCAATAAGGCTGAAATATTTCGGTTTTGAAGTTCCCTTGGTGTAGAACTTTGGTGTGAAGCTTCCTAACTTGCAAGGTGTTTGTAAGACTTGTGGGTATCACAACTTGAGGCTCTCTCTCTTGGGGGCTGGATATTCAACATCATCATCATCTTCATCTTCCTCTCCAACATCTACAACACTTGTTCTAGAAAGGTTGTTTCTATGTAGCGAATTTCACCTTCTGATCTTCACGGCATTCACTGATATCGAGTACAACCTCTATTTCCCTCACCCACCGGTCAGAAACTGCAGATGTGCCGTTTCCGTCGAAAGTAGGGGGCTTGCATCTCATAAACACCCCATAGTTACAGCCTCTAGTCGCCTCCGGCGCCGGCTCTTCTTCTTCCTCCACATCATCAGAGAGAACCGTTTCCGGCTCTGGTTGTTCTTATCCTCCCAAGAACCTGTTTCTCTCCTTTCTTTCCCCTTCCCTTACTGCCTTGATCACTTCGGTCACCATAGATGGTAGAATCGTCTGCATGACCTGATGAACCTCTTCTACCACAGCCTCCTTTACTGAAGCTCTCAGATTGGCGTTCTCGTCTCCACCCTCCGAATGAGGGGTCTCTGGTTCTTCATGAACCAATTTCTCGACTCTGGGTCTCCCTCTCTTGGGTCGTGGAGCAGCACCGTGACCCCTACCACGAGAGGCTTTGGAAGATCTACCACCAGCCATCCTCTAAAAGCACACTATGAGATTCAAACACTAACACGGTCATTCAAGGTAACACTCAATTTATGTCAAGTATAGTAAGTCCCTAATTACAGTGGCAAGTTGTGATTAGCCACTTACTTTACTCTTCATACCCCAAGCATCTCCTATCCTGACTTAATCAATATCTAAATCTACTAAGAGCACATAACCAAATAGCATGCGCACATAATACTGGTTAACATTTAGAAAAGACATACCTGATGGCACGTAGCTACTCGAGCTGACATCCCTCCATTTGTCCCATTTGCAGTTTAGGTTTTAAAAATTTATTTAACCCAATTCTCTTAAACTTTGGCTTTGATACCAACTTGTAAGGCCCCGTTCCCGAGCACCTCACAGTTGGTCAATCACAGCAGTTAAAACACTACACATTATAATTATACAAACTTATGCAGCGGAAATGATTTATCAAAAAACAATGTTGTTAAGCAATACATCATCATTATCTATTTACAAAAGAATTGTTTTAACGCAATACAAAACAATAGCAACATAGAATACGAATGGATGTAAGTCTTTTCCTGTCGAGTAGCTTCACCCTCATGCCATCCTCAGCAATAATTACATGCCAATTGAAAATGTATAAAAGTTAGCGTTGCTGAGTGAGTTCTAGTTTTAAAAGTAATAAAATACTTTCTATATGTTGTATAAGAAAATACTCTTTTTTGTAAAATACAACTTTGTACTGTATATGCGAGCACGCATTAACTATATGAACAAATACTGTTCGTTCTCTTTAATGTATGCCTTGTCTGTTCTGTAAACTTTTATCTTTATGTTTCACTTTCTGTATGGACCAGTGAGCAATACCCCAACTGTATGCGCGATGGAAAAATGGGTGATGGGCCATCTATATCCCTTGAAGGGGTCAACTATATCCCTCGAAAGGGTCAACTATATCCCTCGAAAGGGTCAACTGTATCCCTCGAAAAGGTCAACTATATCCCTCGAAAAGGTCAACTATATCCCTCGAAAGGGTTCTGTGTACTGTGTACAAGGCCAACCCAATCACCCAAGGCACGCTACAAAGGTCCTGCCAATCTCAATTGATTGGCCCTGTGTGCATAATAGGGTAGCTAACCCGCAGCATAGTTGAGCTAATGACAACATGGTCGTGTACCTCCTGTAAGCTTGCAAGACTTGTTAAAATTTTCATTAATGTTCCTCTTCTTTTCTTTATTGCTCTTTCACTTTATTATTACGGTATACTTTACGTTACGATAATAACATACCATGTAAGTCACATACTATAAGTAATAATAATAATAGCAATAACAATAATAAGGAACAATCATAACTATGCATGAGACATCATCATAAATAAGCCCTAGTCAACCTCGGTCAAAACCCTAAAAGAACAGACTCCCAGAAATTCTGTAAAAATTTCTAAGTGCTTAGGCACTTTGTCACTATTTGGGCACATGAGCCCTGTTTGGGCGTTTCATCACTATGTAGGCGCATCAGCCAACACTTATCATTTTATCCCTTAGGCGCATGGGCACTATTTGTGCGTATGAACACTTAGGCTTATGGATTATTCGGACTCATGGACACTTAGGTGCATGAGCCACTTGGGCACATGGGCACTATTGGGGTGCATGGCCTACACTTAGTCGTTCGGCTAACATTTCTAGTCACATGGACCACTGTTCAGGCGCATGGGTTATACTTAACATTTCTAAGGTAATCTTAGGTGCATGGGCTACTGTTTAGGCGTTACACTTAAATCTTTCTAAGGCATTTTCAGGCGCATGAGCCTTATCTACGCGCATGGACCTTCTGTGTGACATGTTTCTACTATGTTTTCAAACCCAATCATCAAACCCATCTATTCTAAGCTTAATGTGGATATTCTAAACATGAACAACCTATAAGCATTCAAGCACCAACAGCCAACATGCACATTACATACGGGTAAACATACATAAGCTTTGAAAATCGTTTTGATACATTTTTAGCCCCAAAGATAGTTTAAAACAAGTAAAAACCGAGGTCTAGAACTCACCTGGTGCAACTTGGGTGTTTCTTCCTTTCTAACCCACTTGCAAATGAGTTCAAGCACCTAAAAACAACACCAAACACACACACCCGAGCACATACATAAACACATAAGCACATAAGCATGTAACCGGGATAAAACCCGTCATAAACACTTAAAAACCACGAATTTTACCTTGAATTCAATTCCTTTTCTTCCTCTTATCTTCAACCGAGAGTTCCTCTGCTCTCTCTCTCTAAAATCGAAGAAGATGGTGATGTGAAGTGAGGTGGGTGGCCATGCCCACCTTTACACCAACTTTTTCAAAGTTTTGTCCTTTTGGACACTTTTAGTCCATCCATTTGGACTTTATTGCTTTTCTTTCATTTATTCTTCATGTCTTGTCTTTTTAAAATAACCGGGTGTTACATTGGACGTAAAAAGTTGCGATTTTGGGTTAAAAACGGACTGGTTCGTAACTTTTATGCCATCTGTGAAACTATCTATGCATCCAGGAAATTGCATATTCAAACTGCGAACTATGAAGATTCCCTGCGAAACTATGAAGATTCCCTGCGAACGCAAACATGCAATTCCAACGAAAGTTTGGCGAAACCGCCATGCGAAACCGCCATGCGAAACTGGCATGCGAAACTGCCAACGAAACCGGCATGCGAAACTGCCAGCGAAACCGCTGCCAGCAAAACCGCCATGCGAAACCGCCAGCGAAACCGCCATGCGAAACCGCCAGCGAAACCGCCAGCTAAACCGCCAGCGAAACCGCCATGCGAAACCGCCAGCGAAACCGCCATGCGAAACTGCCAGCGAAACCGCCATGCGAAACCGCCATGCGAAACTGCTTATCTGGCAGTGAAATTAGCAGCGAATTTAGGCATAAATTAACCCATTTAAGTGGTAGCTTATCTGCAGGCTATGTGGTGTGATCCTAGCCTAGAAAGCTTAGTTTAGAGGTTACTCACGGTATCCAGGTGAGTTCTAGATCCCCTTATTTGTAAGTATTTCCATGTTTTGGGGTTATTATGCATACTAAATACACGTTTTTAAATGACCAAGATTTTATGAGGTTCTAACAAGAAGATCGATTTTATGAGGTTTTAACAGCACGGTCCTAGCCAGGGGCTGCTGCCCCTAGGACCCCGCTGTCAATGGTTGCTGACCCCGCTGTCAATGGTTGCCGACCTCGAACCCCCACTGTCACGTGGAGGGTCGGTTATGTTTTATGATGACTAGTACTTGGCAGGCTGTGTACTTAAGAGGTTAAGTATTATATATTCAAGTGGAATATGATATAATGAAAAGTGAAACTTAATGAATGTTACCCCCGGGCCCTTTTGATGATGAAAAATCTTGCAAGCACTATGATAGACTTCACTTACGTGAGTCTGATGTATGATGATTGATCTGTATTCATGAGCAGGCTATGTGCCTTGCAGTGTGGATAACTGTCGGGGGTTAGCTACCATGATGATGTGTACCGACAGGGATTGACATTTATTGTCGATCAACATGGAGCTCTTGCTTTGTGCAATCTCATTTATGATGAAGTGAAAGATATGAAAGAACGAAAGATAATGAACATGCTTATTAAGATGCAAATGTTATGTATTATGATGTATGCGTGGTCATTGTATGAAGGATAAAGTTTATATATTCTTATTTACCTATACTAGAACTCACTCAGCAAAGCTGACTTTTATATATATCAGTTGGCAGGTAAATGCTGATGCTGAGGATAGCACCAGGGCGCTACTTGGAGAACAACGAATGGCATTCCTGTTTACTAAATCTTTTATTGTAATGTAAGAAAAAGTACTATGTTTTATTTACAAATGAAGGACAATAGTATGAGTACAATATGATTTCCAAGTTTTAAAGGAATGTCTAATTATTTTCGCTACATATTTGTTATTAAAATGATTTTATGCTATGATTAACCAACTGTGAGGCTTCCCGGGAACAGGGCCTTACACACATCTAGTGTGTGAACCATAAGGAGAAGTTTGGAAGTAACCTAAGGTCACGTTGGCATGACAATCATATATATATAACGGATAGAAAAGCTAGACATTATGATACTAGTTATACCTTTTATATTTTTATGGGTGTAACACCCCAAAAAGTCAAAACGAGTCATTAAGGATAATGGACTTAATCATGGGTATTTTATAAAGGAAGAAAATGGGTTATGGGCTAAATTAGGCTGATGGGCAAGAGCCTAAGTGACTAACCGCCCATAATCAGCCCTTTAACCCGTCTAATCAGCCACCATCTTCCTCATTGAACCCTAGCTCCCAAATTAGTAAAGAGAGAAAGTAGAGAGAGACAGTGAAGAACTTAAGATTTGGAGCTTCGAAGGTTAAGAGATTCAAGATCTGGGTGTTGGAGCATCAAACCATAAGAAAGGAGCAACAAATCCAGGTAAGAATCAGCCTTTAAACCCTTTTGTAGATCAAACCTGAATTCTAGGGTTTTGAGTTTTGAAAAGTTGCAAAGAATCATATAAAGGTCACATTTTTACATATGAAAACATGTAAAAAGCTTAATATAGCGTCATGGTTGATAAACTAAGAGATTGGACGTAAAAGTTGTGATTTTGGTTAAAAACGAACTGGTTCGTAATTTTTATGTGATCTACGAAACTGTCTATGCATCCGGCGAAATTGCATATTCAAACTGCGAAACTGTGAGTTTTCTACGAAACTGTGAGTTTGTTAGGATCTCAGCCCTTGGTTTAATCGATTGAACAGATTTAGCAGCGGATTAGCTCAGAATTAGACAAATTCAACAAGAACAATTGATATAAAACGATAAAAGAATTTTGTTATAAAGAGAGAAATATCCGACAAAAGGAATATTGCATTAGGATTGTCGGCCTCAAAGGCACGAATACAGGTGAGTCATCTTTCCTTATAAAGAAAAGAATGACGTAGGCTGATGTCACTTGAAAGTGACATGTAACCGTTTTATAACTACTGATGTTTAACAACTACTGAAGATGTCAACAACTGACATCTTCTTACAAATGTTCCTAAGTGTTAAACATCTTTTACAACTACTGAAAAACATAAAACTACTGATATCACAACTACTGAAGAAGTACTCTTCAGCAGTTGTGACAAACTACTGAGGCTTTAGTACTTGATCTTCAGACTTTGACCTTCAGGCGTTTCATCAGCTGATGACTTCAGTAGATATCATCAGCTGATGTCTTCAGTCTTTGTCTTCAGACTTTGTACATCAGTTGTTGATCTTCAGCACTTGTGAACTCTTCAGCTGTTGTACTTCAGTACTTTGGTCTTTCAGCTTCAGCACTTGTGTTCTTCAGCTGTTGTACTTCAGTACTTTGATTCTTCAGCTGTTAAGATCTTCAGCACTTGATCTTCAGCTGTTGTAGTCTTCAGCACTTGTCAAACTACTGATGAGGCTTTCAGCAGTTGTGTGATACCGTGTGGGACTTAGAGATTTTCTGATCTTGGCTCATTGGTTCTTTTGGTCCAACAAACTCCCTGAACCAATGCAGCCAAAACCTCTAACTTATTTATACTCCCACTTATTGATGGAAAATGTTGGTCTTTTTCCTTCTTGATCAGTAGAGAAGATGACCCATGTACGCTCCGGCCTGGGAAGACCTCAAATATTTGTTTGCAGAGTATGAATGGGAACTCTGTTTTGGGGAACTGGCACAGAGTTGTTATCCCATTCATGAGATTCACTTCCCCATAATGAGTCTGTACGACTCTCTTGTGTAGGCCTCAAGGAAGGTGATTTGTTCCTCCATGGTTAGCTCTTCAGCACCTCCTTCAAATAATGATTCCGGCCCATAATACTCAGACAGGTATTTGGCCTTTTTCCCATTCTTTAGCTCCACAGTGTTATTACTCTGTAAGCGAACTCATCCGGGTGATTACCCTCTAGGAACAACTGGAGCTCATTTTTCCTGACTTCCTCAAGCCTCTTGTAAACTAACCCCTTTTTCACTATTTTGTTTTCCAGCATCTTCTGAGGGGTTAGATTAGCTTTGTAGGCCTTCTTGAAGTCTTCTAGGATTTCCCAGGGTGAAACTAAAGACCAGAGAGATCACTTCATCTACGATCTTTTTCACCTGGCCAATGTATCTCCGAGGTATATTGTTCTTATGAATTCTGTGAGAGACCCTGGGATCAGGCCAAATCCTCACTCTTTCCTTTTGATATTGAAAGGTATGCCTGAGAGTGTAAAGTCTGAGAGCTTGCTCCTTCATATTGATGATGGAAGATGTGGCTGCATAAGCTTTGTCAACTCTCTTCAGCAATTCCTCATCATGCTGTTTATGAAGCTCTTCTTCTTCTAGCTTCACTTTAACCATTTGTCTCTGGACTTCAGGAGTAATTGCTGAGGAGTGACTTGTGGCCTTAGGCAACTGAATCACAGCTGATAGCGGCAGCCTGTCTTCATCATCTCTCTTCATCTTCTTCTAGCCTCAATATCCTTCTCTTCTTCTTCAGGGTATATCATCGGCTATGGGTTTTGAGGGAAAGGGAGTTGGTTTGGTGGGTTGTGTTTTGGGTGGTTTAGGTGTGGGAATGTTGACAGGCTGTGCTAGCATCCTTGAGGTGAGTGTGGCTTTTGATTGCTTTGCTAGCTCAGTCCTGCTCCCAGCACCCACTTCATTCAAGCTTCAATAACAAGCCCCTTAGTGTATGCTTCAGACGAACAGATCTTGGTGGTGATTGCCAAGATACTGTCCCTGGACCAAGCTTTGATCTCAATCATTGATCTTCCAAGATATTTTGCAATAAATCTTATCATGATTTCTAGCCTTTCTCTTTCTAACACTTCATAACTTGCCCATCTATTCTGGATTTCTTCAATCTCTAGTCGTCGAATCTCAGAGTCAAGTTTGTTGGTGTCATGACCTTGCCTGAACAGCTGATCAATGATGTTGTCCATTGATCTACTGTGTTCGGCATCAGCCTCTTTTATCAATAGCTCCAAGGCTTTATCTTCAGCAATGTGCTCATCAGCACCTTTCTTTCGTGTAGGTGAGCATTGGTTGCTGTTCTTTCTCCTTTTGGGCTTGCTTTGCTTCCTTCTTTTCCTCGGATCTTTTCCTCTTCTGTTCTTTCACTGCAGGACTCTCCCCCTTTTTGGTTGCATTGGAGGAAGGGGTTGAGACCGCAGAAAGAGTCTTGTGGACAGCAGCATCAACCAAGGGCTGTAATGTTGAGGAAAGCCTCTCATCAAGGGCTTTGATCACTATATCAGTGATTATGGGGGTGATGAGAGGGAGGGAATTTTGGAGTATAGCACCTATTTGCTCAGGAGGGTTCTGTTCCTGAGAAGTAGGGCCTGAAGCAGAGGCAGGTGGTTGAGTTTGGGGTGGCTCTGTGTTTGGAAAACCTTCAAGGGAAGGTGCCATCTGTGGGTGTATGATGGTGGCAGATGGACTTGCATCCTGAGACATCTTGGCCAGCAGCTCTTTGAGTCTGCTAACCTCATCCTCTAGAATGGTGTTTTGAGCAACTACATCGAAGAAGAAGCTCAGGTCATCATCAGTTGATACTGAATCACCTGACCTCCTGCTTAGAGCAGATTTACATGCGCTGGGTGTAGACCAGTTGGTGCATGTGCCCCTTGTGCTGGTACTGGGGACTTCCAGCCTCAGGACAATGTCCTTCATCAGCTGTTGCCACTAGTGAGGACTTAGAGATGTTACCACTGCAGCCTGGTCATTTGCTGAGTCAGAAGCAGTGGCAGCCTCACCAGTAGTTCGCACCTCCTTATCTACACTAGAAGATGGAACATGATACCCCCTGTGCTGTGGGTTGACAGAAGCATTTTGATCCTCCCCCTCAGGTGTTGAGGTTATCCCAGTAGTAATTGGTGTCTGGGTGGGGGGTGAGGAATGCAACTGCGTCAGCACTTTTGCAACAATGATAGTAGGGCTTTGAGGGGCGGTTGCATCAGGAGAGGGTGTGGAAGCAGTGTGCACCCGGGACAGGTGGTGCTCTTCAATGGTAATCCCCTCAAGTGAGGAGGATCCCAGCATTGTGGCTTCCCTGTGAGTGGTTGCTTCAGGTTCCTTTTGAGAGGAAACCTGAGCGGCTTCAGTGGGTGGAGTCACAGTCTCTACTGGGGGGTTATTTCCAGCAGAGATAACCTGCGTTGGTGCAGCAGGAGCATCCACAGGGGACTCAATTCCCTGAGTAGCTTTCTTAGGCTTCTTCTTTGTGGGTTTGGAGGGGACTTTGGATTTGGAGGTGGAGGCTGTGGGTCCAGCTGCGTGGTTTGCGCAGCTTGGCAGCCTGTTTGAGAGTTTGGTCAGTGTTGTGTCGGGAGTATACCTCCGGCAATACAGCCAAAGCAGGGACTCCCAGACCAACTAGTCCCTCAGCAGAAAGCTGATTCTCTATTATGGCCATTATAAACCGAGGATATAGTATCCAACGGTTAGAAAGTGGTTTTGTGGCCATATCCTTGAGTTCAAGAAAAATTATTTCAGAAAAGTTTAGTGGTTCTTGTTCAAGGATAGAGAACAATACCTGTTGCCATCTGGAAGACAGTTGATCCCAAGAGGAAGTCTTCGGAGCCAGGCAAACATTTACCATATGAAATAATAATCGTTCAGCATCTGGAAAATGTTTCTTCAGGATTGTTGAAGCACTAAGATCACCCTGATATCCATGTTGTTCAAAGGAAAGATCAAGTTGGCGCTTAGGATCCAACAGGGTAGGCAGCATCATCTAACAGTAATATTTGGCGGATGGTAGCAGTAGAGATGACCACCTTATGCGAGTTGATAGATGAATGGATAGATTCTCCATTAACGGTCGCATTCATCCAGAACTGACGTAGCGAATCGGCATAAATGATTGGATTTAAAAGGAAAGCCGTTTTTAGTGGGGATTGGACCATAAGATCTATAGCATTTTCAAATTTGGTCCAGAAGGGCGATTTTGTAAGGTACGCGACACAGTTGTGTCGAGGTTTGAGTTGCATGGTCGCCATTAATGAAGGTGAAAGGTTTTCAGAGCTTTTGAAAAGTTAGGTCGTGAAAGAATGAAAAACTCTGAAAGAGGGATCAGGTATATATAGTGTACGGGTGATGAAACGACTGAAGGTTTTGGTGTTAGTCATCAGTATTTGAAGCTACTGATGACGTGGTATTAACTTTCAGACGTTTGAAACGACTGATGGTATTGGTGTGGTCAGCAGTTATAAAACAACTGAAGACATGGTGTTTACTATCAGACGTTGAAACAACTGAAGTCTCTGATTTAGGCATCAGTAGTTTTAAAAACTACTGAAGACAAGTTGGACTTCAGATGTTGAAACAACTGAGGACTTGGTATTAGTCATCAGTAGTTGTGAAACTACTGAAGATTGTGGTTTTGCCATCAGTTGTTGTAAACAACTGAAGACTTGGTGTTAGTCATCAGTAGTTGTGAAACTACTGAAGACATGGTATTGCTTCAGTTGTTTATAAAGAAACAGCAGTTTGTGAACTACTGAAGAGAGAGTACTCATCAGTAGTTGTCGTCAATTCATAGCCTTTCAGCTGTTTCATACTGTCCTCAACACTTACTCATCAGTTTTTAGCTGTTTTTAGTAGTTTCATAGGACATCAGTACTTATCTGTTTCTACTGATTTTCAGTAGTTGTAACTACATCAGTAGTGTAGAACAGATAAAGTCCAGTACTTAAAGCATTTAGCCTTCAGTAGTTATAAAAACTACTGAGGGTAAAATAACTCATCAGTACTTATATGTGACATGGTTACCAATGATCATCAGTAATTACTGAGATCATCAGTAGTTGTCACTTATTCTAGCTGCAGCATACCAAGCCTTAACACCAGGTTGTGGAAAGTTGAACTATCCAAAGGCTTAGTAAAAATGTCTGCAAGCTCATCAGCACTAGGCACAAACATAGGATTAATTAGACCCTTTTCAAAACAATCTCTTATAAAATGATGTCTAATTTCTATATGTTTGGTCCTAGAGTGCTGGACAGGATTTTTGACAATGCAAAGAGCTGAAGCACTATCCATTAATAATGGAGTCTTAGTCTCTGTAATGCCATAATCCAAAAGTTGATTCTGAAGCCAGAGTATTTGGGATGTACAACTTGCAGCAGCAATGTACTCGGCTTCAGCAGTGGATGTAGCAACAGATGTTTGTTTCTTACTCTGCCAAGAAATCAAACAGTTGCCTAGGAATTGGCATCCACCAGAAGTTGATTTCCTGGTCAACTTACATCCTGCATAGTCACTATCAGAGAAGGCAACTAATTTGCAAGAATGTCCAGTGGAATACCATAAGCCTAGAGATTGTGTGCCTTGCAGATATCTAAAGATCCTCTTGACTGCAATCAGAGAGACTCCTTAGGTGCAGCCTGAAATCTAGCACAACACATGTAGCAAACATAATATCTGGTCTAGAAGCTGTTAAATACATCAAGGAACCAATCATACATCTGTAAAGGGTTTCATCAACACCTTTACCTTTCTGATCAACATCCAATTGTGTGGTGTTGCACATGGGAGTAGAACAAGATTTACAGTTTTGTAAATCAAACTTATTCAAAAGATCTTTTGTGTATTTAGACTGATGAATGAAAATTCCATCAGCTTTTTGTTTGATTTGCAAACCTAGAAAGAACTGTAATTCTCCCATTGCACTCATTTCAAACTTCTGTTGCATTAAGGTTTGGAAATCCTCACACAATTGGGGATCAGAGGATGCAAATATAATATCATCAACATAAATTTGAACAAGTAGCTTATGCTGATCCACCTTCTTAATAAATAAAGTTTTATCTATGGAGCCTCTAGTGAAATATTCTGTAGAAGAAAGTTTGATAAGGTCTCATACCAGCTCTAGGTGCTTGTTTCAACCCATAAAGAGCTTTATCAAGCTTATATACCCATTCTGGGTGCTTATTATCCTCAAAGCCTGGTGGTTGACACACATAAACTTCTTCTTTTATTGTACCATATAGAAAAGCACTTTACATCCATTTGAAAAACTTTAGATTGTGGAGTGCAGCATAGGCTAAAAACAATCTAATTGCCTCCAGTCTGGCTACAGGGGCAAAGGTTTCATCATAATCAATACCTTCTTCTTGTGCAAACCCCTGCACAACCAGTCTGGCCTTGTTCTTAACAATTAGCCCATTTTCATCAGTTTTATTCCTAAACACCCATTTAGTGCCTATTGCACACTTACCTGGGGGTAGAGGAACAAGCTCCCACACTTGCTGTTTCTTGAACTGAAGAAGCTCAAGCTGCATGGCTTCAACCCATCCATTGTCCCTCAAAGCAACATGATAGTTCTTCGGCTCTAGCTGACTGATGAAGAGAGCATAGAAGCAGAAATTGGACAACTGGCTTCTGGTTGAGACACCAGCATTGATATCACCAAGGATTTGAGATATTGGGTGATTTTTCAGCTCTTGGTAAACAATCAAATCTGTGCAAGTGTTTGTAGGGTCTTCAGCAGCAGCAGATGTTGATGCAGATTCTTGAAACCATGAAGATGGTGGCAACTCAAATGAAGTTGAGGATGCAGAAATCTCATCAGCATTTGTTGTGGATGGTGCGGCTGGAGCTACAGGAGCATCAGGTTTAGAGGACTCAGGCAGTTGATCACTAAACCTGAAGAGGTGATTACTACTATCATCATCATCTTCAGTAGTAACACCAGGTGGTGAACTGTTGACAGGAGCAACAGCAGGAGATTGATAAGGAACATATTGCAGTATGTCCAAATCAAAGAGCTCCACAGGGCTTTGTGGAATCTTGTCCTTTGGAGATTCATTGAACTTGACATGTAAAGTCTCTTCAACCATCTTTGTTCTGCAATTGAAGACTCTGTATGCCTTGCAAGTTGATGAATAACCAACAAAGTACCCTGCATCCACCTTAGGATCAAATTTCTGGAGCTGATCCTTTGTGTTGAGAATGAAACAGGGACACCCAAATGCTCTAAAAAATGAAATGAGAGGGGCCAAATGATGTAGAACTTCATATGGAGTCTTCATCAACCTCTGATTTATTAGCACTCTATTCTGCACATAGCATGCTGTGTTGACAGCTTCAGCCCAAAAGGTCAATGGCAGTCCAGAATCAGCCAACATAGACCTTGCAGCTTCAATGAGGGTCCTGTTCTTTCTCTCACAACTCCATTCTGTTCAGGAGTTCTTGGAATACTAAACTGTCTCTTTATTCCCTTGGAAAGGTAGAACTCATCAGTGTATTGTTCCTGAATTCTGTTCCATTATCACTTCTAATACACTTGACTGAGAGGGAATACTGCTTCTCAGCATACAACACAAAGTTTATGATCTTTTGTGCAGCTTCATCCTTTGAATGTAGAAAGAAAGTCCATACAAATCTGGAGTAATCATCCACAATTACCAGACAGTATTTTTTCTGTGCCATGCTCATCACTCTCACAGGACCAAAGAGATCCATGTGAAGAAGTTGTAAGCAGGCAGTGGACTTTGGTTCTTCAATAGGTGGAAATGAAACTTTGTGCTGTTTTCCTTTCAAACAAGCAGTGCAGTTGTTTTCACACTTGAACTCCTTCATAGGCATTCCCCTTACTAAACTATGGTGTATCAGCTGATTCATGTTCTTGAAATTAACATGTCCCAGCCTTCTATGCCATAGATTAGATTCTTGAGGAGAGGCCTTGGAAAATAGGCAAGGATGGCCTTTGAGATCAATTTTCTTGGAAAGATCTAAGGCATACACTCTTCCTGTCCTGTTGGCCTTCAGGAGAGTGTGAGCATCCAATACCTTGTCAATCAAACTCAGAACTTTGGATGACAGAATCCTGCAGTTCTTGCTTGTGAAAAGGGCAACATGGCCTTTGTCACACAATTGACTGACACTCAAAAGATTATACTTGAGATTTTCCACATGGTTGACATCATCAAACTTTATTTCCCCATTGGAAACAAAGCCCTTCCCAATGATGTAACCTCTTGCATCATTGCCAAAGGAAACAAATCCCTTCCTTCCTGGAGAGTAGTCATTAAGAAGTGAGTTGTTCCCAGTCATATGCATAGATCCTCCACTGTCTACATACCATGCTACTTTGGCATGTTGAAGAAACCTGCATAAATAAACAATCAGTTAGTTTTGGAGACCCAAACCTTTTTGGTTTTGGGCCTGGTCTCATCAACAGATGGTAAACTAACAGGTTTATTGGACACAATAGCTTGAGGTGAAGGAGATGGTGTAGAAGAGGAATCCTTCGGCTTGGATCTCCTTTTCTGGGGTTTCAACACAGGGCCATCAAGTTGGTTAACTCTTCCCAACAGATGTTGAACCATCATTACCAGCTGTGTCTGATTCTGGGAGAGAGCTTTCAGCTCTTCAGACACATTGGTATTGGTGTTTGATGATGAGTTCTTGTGTTGCACCATCTTCTTTTGAGCAACCTCAGCTATTGCCTGTTGCACTCCTTCCTTTTTAGATTTCTTTTTGGTCATAGGAGTAACAGGATTTGATGCTGCTGGTACAAACTTGGACTCAAACTCAGTTTTCATTTTAGCCAAATTTTCTTTAATTTTCTCTTTTTGTTTGAGTTTGGATCCCTTTTTGTACCAACAATCATCTGTGAGATGATTGAATAGACCACATATTTCACATGGTTTCTTCTTCATCTTCTGTTGATCATCAACTAAAGAAGATGAAACTACTGAAGACTTGCTCTTCGGCAGTTTAGAAGCACTTTTTGCCTTCTTGTCAACTTCCTTAGTAGGCTTCAAATCCTTCCTACTGACAGTTTTCTTCTCTTCAGTGCTGTCAGTCATTAGGATTTGAACTCCAGATGTTATCCCCTGCTCTCCAGTACCCTCAGTACTTCTAGGGATAACACTTGGGTTGATCAACTCATTGATCATGTGAGTGTCAGCAGTTGAACCATCAATATCAGCTGTTAGGTTCACAGAGGGATTACTACTGACTTCAACTACTGATGGTGCTTTATCAAGTAGTGAATCACATGATGAGGTGGATTGGTCATTACTTTCTCCATCAGAATCCGCTCCTGCTCTTGAAGCAAAAACTGTAGGAGGAGCAGTGTGATTATAACCAATTCCAAACTTCACATTGGAAGCTGTTTGCTTACTAAGAAGCATTTCAAAGCCCTTGCAAGATTGTACCCATCGATCACACTCTACCTGGGTGACAGCAAGAGTATCTTTGAGGTCTTTGTACTTCTCTAAGAGTACATCCTCCCTAGCCTTATCATCAGAAATTTGGCATTTTAATTTGTAAATCTCATCAGTTTTTCTTTTTAGCACAGACTCAAACTCAGCTTTATTTTTGGAAATTGTTTGTTCTAGCTCTACATTTTTATTGATTAAAGCCACATTTGCTTCTCTAATAGAGGCAAATGCTGCTATGCAAGTTTCAGAACATAATTTGGCCTTAGCCTCAGAGGATACCTGTGATACCTGTGTTGAAGAGGTATTTGAGGATGATCCATCAGAGGATTCCAAAGCCATGAGAGCTAGATTTCCAAAAGGATGCTCACCACCATGTTGACCAGCACCTGAGAACAGTTGTTCATTACCAGACACATCATCTGGTAAACTGCTCCAGTCAACAACACCTGGTGTGAAGAAGCTGTGTTGTTGAAGTTGATTAGGTTGATGAGATTGGGATGGTTGAGGCTCAGGGAGTGCATGTGGTTGCTGAGCAGTGGGTGCTTGAACCTGACCTGGTTGTGGCATGTAATAGCAGGGGTATGGATATGGCATTGGCCCCTGTGGAACAAAATATGCAGGAGATTGTGGTTGATGATGATAACCAGAATTGACAGGTTGTTGCCCTCTGTTTTGTTGACTATTGCCAGGGAAAGTCACAAAGGGTGCAGGAGAGTTAGATCCAGATGATCTACATTCTCTTGCAAAGTGCCCAAGCCTGTGGCATTTATGGCACTTCAACTTACTCTTGTCAAAACCAACTTTGGTTTTGCCAGAGAGTCCTGGGAATTTCCTTCCAGTTCTTTTGTAGAACTTCTGAGATATCTTTTATCAAGGCCATTTGGCTCAAAATATCCATCTCTTCTAAGTCATCATCAGCAATCCCCTTGAGATCATCCATGATGAAACATAGATTGTCACTATTACACCAGCAGAATAACTATCAACACTCACAAAGGCAGGCTCAGAAGTGTTTGTAGAGAAATCAATGCTCATCATACTGGCTTTCAGATGACGCATATTCTGACTCTTGATGTCCAATCAGGGCAGTGTTCCCTTGGACAAAATCCTCAGTGAGTTTGCCAGATGAAACCAATTTCCTTTTCTGCTCTATCTCTCTCTCGAATGTAAGCAGTTTCCCATGAAGTTGGGTGAGAGATAGGCGATCAACATCAGCATTTGAGCGTAGAACAATGGTATATGTGTTCCATCTCTCAGGCAGTGATCTTAAAAATCTATGGTTCATCTGACTCCTGGTATATTCATGTTTAACCATTTTCAATTCAGAGATTAAACATGAAAACCGCTCAAATTGTTGAGTCAGAGTCTCACCCTTTCTATGAGAGAAAGTCTCATATTGTTGGGCGAGGATTTCCCTGTTGTTTGCTAAAACCTCATCAGTACCACCAAATTGTTCTTTGATGGCATTCCAGAGGTCATGAGCAGACTCACAATGCAGAAGCCCAGAGTAAATCTCATTAGGAATAGCCATAGCCAAAATTCCATGGGCTTTTGCATCGATTTCAAACAACTTCTTGTCCTCATCGAGTATTGCTCCTTCTTCTTTGGAACCAACTGGTTTGTTTCCGGATCATTCACCATTGGCTTATGTGGTCCATGTACCACAGATGTCCAACAACCTGAGCTATTGACAGACAGGTGATGGAGCAATCTTCTCTGCCAAATGTTATACTCATTCCTCACCAAGATCGGAGGCTTGGTAGAGGATCCAGTATTGAAAGGATCATTAGAAGAAGTAGTCATTGTGAAAATCAGACAGATTCAAGTAAAAACACAATAATTTAGCTCAAAACCACACAGAACCTCAAATAAAACGGCCAGAAGCGATACACTCTCAATCTCTATAACAGATCCTTGCGAATTTTGCTAATTCGATTAAACTTAGAGCGATTGAACAGTTTCAATGATCAATTGTTAGATCGATCAATGATTAACCTGCTCTGATACCATTTGTTAGGATCTCAGCCCTTGTTTAATCGATTGAACAGATTTAGCAGCGGATTAGCTCAGAATTAGACAAATTCAACAAGAACAATTGATATATAACGATAAAAGAATTTTGTTATAAAGAGAGAAATATCCGACAAAAGGAATATGCATTAGGATTGTCGGCCTCAAAGGCACGATTACAGGTGAGTCATCTTTCCTTATAAAGAAAAGAATGACGTAGGCTGATGTCACTTGAAAGTGACATGTAACCGTTTTATAACTACTGATGTTTAACAACTACTGAAGATGTCAACAACTGACATCTTCTTACAAATGTTCCTAAGTGTTAAACATCTTATTTACAACTACTGAAAAACATAAAACTACTGATATCACAACTACTGAAGAAGTACTCTTCAGCAGTTGTGACAAACTACTGAGGCTTTAGTACTTGATCTTCAGACTTTGACCTTCAGGCGTTTCATCAGCTGATGACTTCAGTAGATATCATCAGCTGATGTCTTCAGTCTTTGTCTTCAGACTTTGTACATCAGTTGTTGATCTTCAGCACTTGTGAACTCTTCAGCTGTTGTACTTCAGTACTTTGGTCTTTCAGCTTCAGCACTTGTGTCTTCAGCTGTTGTACTTCAGTACTTTGATTCTTCAGCTGTTAAGATCTTCAGCACTTGATCTTCAGCTGTTGTAGTCTTCAGCACTTGTCAAACTACTGATGAGGCTTTCAGCAGTTGTTGTGATACCGTGTGGGACTTAGAGATTTTCTGATCTTGGCTCATTGGTTCTTTTGGTCCAACAGAGTTTTCTGCGAAACTATAGTTTCGCAGGTAATTTTACAGCCATGAAATTCCAACGAAAGTTGGGCGAAACTCCATACGAAACTGGCAGCGAAATGGCAGCGAAATTGGCAGCTAAATTGTCCGCGAAACTAGCAGTGAACTTCCAGCGAAAAATGCTTATCTAGCAGCGAAATTAGGCAGAAATTAACCCCTTTAAGTGTTAACTTATCTGCAGGTTGTGTAGTGTGATCCTAGCCTATAAAGCTTAGTTTAAAAGTTACTCATGGTATCTAGGTAAGTTCTAGATCCTCTTATTTATAAGCTTTTTCATGTTTTGAGGTTATTATGCATACTAAATATATGTTTTTAAATTCCGAGATTTTATGAGGTTTTAACAGGAAGATCGATTTTTCTATAAGGAAATGTGTTATATAAATACTTAAAAATAAAAAAAATTGCGCTGACCTGGCAGCCCGGCCACAACCACGGGTGTTGCCCCTTGAACCCCACTAGGGGCTACCGCCCCCGAACCCCCGTGTCCGCAGAGGGTCGTTATTTTTATGATGACCAATACTTGGTATGTTGTGTTGTTATTTGCAAAGTATTATATATTAAAGTGGAAGATGATTTTAATGAAAATGAAACTTAATGAATGTTACCCCGGGAGCTGTTTGATGATGAAAAGCCTTGCAAGCACTATGATAGATTTCACTTATGTGAGTTTGATGTATGATGATGGATCCGTATTCATGAGCGGTTATGTGCCTTGCAGTGTGGATCAATTGTCGGGGATTAGCTACCGTTTTCATGTGTACTGATAAGATCGACATTCGTTGTCGATCAACAGGGAGCTCTTGCCTTGTGTAATCTCGTTTATAATGATGTGAAAGATAATGAACGATAGAAAGATAATGAACATGCTTATTAAGACGCAAATGTTATGTATTATGATGTATGCATGATCATTATATGATGGATAAAGTTTATATTTTTTTATAGTAACTAGAACTCACTCAGCAAAGCTGATTTTTATGCATAATAGTTGGCAGGTAAATTGCTGATACTGAGGATGGCACCTGGGAGCTACTTGGAGAGCTATGGATGACATTCCCGTTTATGAAATCTTCTATTGTAATTCAAGAAAAAGTACTATGTTTTATTTACAAATAAAGGACAAATGTATGATTACAATTCAACTGCAAGGTTTAAGTGAATGTTTATTTATTTCCGATGCTTTGTTTTGTTATGAAAATGATTTTATACTATGATTAACCAACTGTGAGGCTTTAAGTGAATGTTTATTTATTTCCGATGCTTTGTTTTGTTATGAAAATGATTTTATACTATGATTAACCAACTGTGAGGCTTTCTGGGAACAAAACCTTACAATGGGCTTGAACATGCGTGAAGGCTTGACTTGGGCAACTTCAATCTCTTTGGGTTTTAATCGTAAGGTAGTAGGTAACATTATAAGATTTTTAGGTTTTATGTTATATCCTATTTGATGTTTATGGATTTTGGTCTAGTATGACAAAGGGATTCGTAACTTATAGAGGTTTGTGAAAGAGAGCACCGAAGGATGGAAGAATAAGATAGAGAGAAGGAGGGTGTTTGGATTGCAAAGAAGGGAGCAAATGGAGTGGGTTCTTTATATATCCATAGAAAGGGTGTCTTACTTGGAAGCCCGTGTTGGCTTTAATCTTGGGTTCTAGGAAGTGTGAAACTCAAAGGATTCGTTAATTAGGTATATGTATATCAAATGAGTGCAAGCTACACTTAGATACATTAAGCTTTTTGGTGGTATCCTAAGCCGTGCAACCTCTAGGTGTTGAGTTTACTATATACAATGTCACACATATACAAGACAACCATCTAGCCATCAAGATGTTTTCGTAGAATCAAGTAGTAGTGTGTAGGATAGTATGGGTATTGATGTGGCTAAAGCAAGGTAGTATTCCTAAATTTGTATCAAGTATTTTGTAGCAATCAGATTCGATTGTTAGAATTGTACATTAATAAGTACCCAATTATGTTCCTTTGTGTGTATATGTGCGTTTCTCAAATATATGTTATATTCATGCATTTATTCATGGGATGTTAGATATAGGTCAATGTATGAAATAGAATAGGTATGTATCTATGCTTGTGTAGTAATTAAGTTATGTGGCATGTTAGGTGTGCATTGATATGTTTATGTGTGTAGCTACAAAGGATGATTATAAGCTAGTGTGTAAGGAACCCTTTTTTTATGTATTCGTTGGATCCGCTACCAATCCATCACACCCAAGCTAAGGACCGGGGCTTAGTGATCAATAATCAACAACCTAAGCAACCAAAATTAAATGATTTTGCAAGACAAATCAATGGTTTACAATAGATCAATTGTTCAACTAACTTAAGGGTAAAATAGATCAATTGTTCAACTAAGTTGAGGTAAGTGAACGATTCTATATCCCCAGGCACAATCAATATCAGGTGTAGGGCCTAGCATCCTTCGTTGCTTTCATCTATAGGTTTAACGCAACTAAAAACTATTTAAGCTATTGGAGTAGTAGTACATATACATGAAATGGTGAACAAAATATAGACCAAAAAATATATATTCAAAGACAAGCATCAATTTTGAAATCCCAACATGACTACTTGTTCAAAACATTTTACCAAGCAAAAAAGCCATGTATCAATTCTTAAACGACCCACCATCATCAACATAATAAAATAAAATAAAAAGCATTAGCAACAGTTGCATATCTCCTTTTATGGTAAAGAAAATCAAGTTCAAAAGAAAAATAAAAGACTTGAGATCCAGCCCGCAATCAAGTTTAACCACACTTACATCCACACTCCACCACATTGCCTCCAGCCATTAGCCACGAACCAGCAGACATTTCTATACAGACAGTTTATACTCAGCAGATGTTGATATGATACAGCATCCATCCTTGACCCATACTCAAAATGGAGAACATTAGTTGGTTCTTTTGGATTTGAACGGGAAAGACAATCAGTGTCTGTAACTATAGTAAGAAGAGAACCTTCAAAATAATATAACTCAACCGTATTAAGCACTAGAGTAGCAGAGTTCATTCTCACCATTTTGCCTGCAAGCATGCCAAGACTGCCAGTACCATTATGCTCCTCAACATAAATTTAAGAAGACCGAATGGTAACCTGGAGTTTGTACTTCACGATAAGAGAGGATCAATGCAATCACCACAATCACAAATGACCTTCATACACCACATACATGTTTAAATAATTGCAAGACCAAAAGAAGAGTCACAAATCAGAAAACGAAAGTTGATAAAAAGTAAAGTGAAATATATTATACCATGCAGTGCTAATGGATCACACAAACTGATTGCCTTTCCATGAGGACTGCCCTTGTTGGTCCTTTGAGGAACATATTGTTCTTGAAGAAAATCTTGGTGAGAGCGTGAACTTTCATGTATTTTTTTTGTTTCTCCTTCAAACCGAACCGTTGGGATTTGTTTTCCAGGAAATGGGAAGCTAGATGTAGCTACAGAATCACTGATATACTGAGAGTTCAGATTTGATGGCAGATTGATCGATTGAACACCACCCTTCATTGATGACTGCAGCTGATACCCATCTAACCAGCTGTAATCATCATTTAGAGGATTCTGACCTAATGTAGAACCGGGCTCGCTGACTTGCTTATGACGAACAGAGCTAAAACCAGGTGGTGGTCCAAGGTGTCTTATAGGTCTGTTGGTAGAAACTTTTAAAGAGCTAGGTGGCATGGTTAAGGATGTGTTTCGCCCCACAACGTAAGGATCATGTTCAGATAACGAAACTGTACTCGTATGAGTAAAAGCGTCTCTATCAATCACAGAGGGCCGCGCCATGCTTTGAGATGGTCCAGTATACATCATTCCACTTTCTCTGACAACAGAAGCATTTAAAAATTTGATATCTTTGTGCATTTCAGGTTGACCTAAATGCCCATTTTCCATCAAGCTCAACCTTGCAATCCACCAGCAACCGAAACCACAGCTTGGCTGTTGCCAGACCACAATGGAGCCTGGAACTGATAAGGCTGCCCAATGCTTCGAGTGTAGTTGTTGTTAACTGGCTGCACCATGCCATGAATGTAATTGTTGGCTGGCAAAATGGATGGTGAATTGGTGAATGCCACATCTGGCTGGTGAAAATTAGACGGTGGCACGGTAACATGAGGATCTGCGGATTGACAAGTGCAGCATCTTTTTTTTGCACATCTTCAAAACCTTCTTGTTGGCTCCCTTTAAAAGAGAGCACTTCAGTTCGATTCTCAACCAATTTGGTCTAAATACAATCACTCATCCTCCTCTTCACCTTCCACATGTGTTTCCGCCTTTGCATGTTTGGCTATCAATGTTGCAGCTGTATCACTTGACATTTCTTTCCCACCATAAATTTAGAGCCACCTGTGTCTTTCTGAGTCTCAACACCTATAACAAACTTATTTAGTTTAGAGTCAAACCTCACTTTCTTCTGGTCAATTGTAATCTTATCTGCAATAACTTTCCCTGCAGACAGAATCCTCTTCACACGAGCTACTTTGTCTTTTTTACTGTCAGAATGCTTCCTTGAAAAATCTAAAAATGTGTGTGCAGGTTCAAGGGGCAAGAATCCTCTTAGCTCAAAATCCTCCCACAGCGCACACTGGTATTCAGTACTACCTTCTTCATACCTTGCCATATCAGTGAAGCAGCTCATGTCTTCATCATCACAGGAAACAAGACCAGCAGACAACAGTTTATTGAACAAAGTCATGAAGTAGCTCCAAAATTTAATCTGAGCTACCGACCGTTTTTCAGCAGTGTCATTAGATATAACATTGGAATTACAGGCAATCCATTCCACACAAACGAGAATGCCAGGCAACAGAAAACTTGAGAGCGGGTCAGCCAATTGTATGCATCTTTTAAGCAGCTGACCCATAATCTCATAAAAACTTATGAGTGCGTTTTTTAGAAGCACCGTGTTTTGTACAATATCTGCATAACTCTGACCTTCGATCCCACCTTTCAAGTTATCTACTGTAAAAATGAGTACAGAAACGAGTATCACAACAAAAAGTCCATTTTCATCTGCATCTGTTCCAAAACAAGCTCCTCTTCTGACCCCGAGAAAAGAAGCTCCTGCAAAGCCTTGATAACTAAAGCCAGAGTTTCTTCGAATGTCTCCAGGCTGAATTTTTTTTGTAGAATTAATTATCAATCAAGCTATGAGGTACTGGTTGTGGGTTTTAAAACTGATTATCTACTGTCTGCATATTGCAACTTACTGGATTTTGTTGTTTCAATAACACATTCTTTTTCTAAGTATCCATTTATGCAAAATGTTAAGTAATCAGTTTCATAACAGCTTCATTATCTACGAGCAAGAAACAACTTACCTATATGCTCCTACTTTAACCTAATAAGCCTTCCTACAATTTCAATAAACATCACTTTTTAACCTAATAAGCCTTATTACAATTTCATGATAAACATTCACACATTAATTCTTAAAACTTCAGACACTAATGCAGCTCCAAACACAAAAGTAAAGCAGTACAACCTTGTCTTAGTACAACTCTGATCATTTAGCATCACCACATAACCATATCCAATATGCACATCCAATGATTTAAACGAGCTGGTAGTCAATCAATCAAAGAAATCTCTGAAGTATACCTTGTGTGTGTGAAAAGAATGCCATTCAAGCGAACAAAACGAACACGAAATGCTTTAAAAATTTGGCGAACTGCAGTTGCTTTATCCACGCCAGAATCAGTAGTTGGCTCCTTTAATCGAGCTACTGGATCTGCTATCCCTCTTCCTCTACCTGGAACAGGTGATTCCTTGACATTATCATTCGCATCATCATGCAACTTCGTATAACTTTGCCGATTCTGCCATGTAAATAAACACACAAAGATAAGCTATACCTTCTCTAAAAACTTATTAAACCAACAGACATGTCAATATGTACATTACCTTCTCAAAGGCTACTATCAGATTATCTCTTGCTGTCGAGAAAGAATTTTCAGCTGCTAGACTTCGAAAGTACCGATATACTGCCATCAATTCATCTCCTGAATAGGTAGCCAATATAGCAAGCTACAAGAAATAAAATGATCTGATAAGGATAGAAATAAATGTATAATCTGACTAAATTATATATATATATATATGTATATTCTTATTTCTCGACTAAAGTTTATATAACACTTGATAATTGAGAATAACCTGATGATGTGGATTCCCACTTGATGGCCACAGAGAAGCTGCTTGCAAGTAATAACTTGAAGCTGCTGCATAATCACGACTTTTTGATTCACCTTCACCATACAGTCCTTTATAACGTGCAAGATCACCTAGGTATATCAAACACCGGTGGCAAGATATCAAACCCTTCTTAATCTCAATAGAACTTCTCCCATCTTTCTGCCGCATAATATGGTTCTCTTGTTCGGGATAGAATTGCCCAATAGGGAGTCCATATTTGGCTCTAATTTTTAAAATTAAATCATGGTAAAAACCAGTAGCTTCTGAGAGGAAGGTTTTAAACTGTAGGCGTATTTTTGAAGCCCGGTCAGGTCGAGCAGGCCCTCCCCTAGTCTGAGATGTATTGAAACTGAAGCAGCTGCTGCACTATAGTGAGCCCTAATTCTTCAATCCGCCTGTAATGCAACTGCCAGAGAGCAAACTCAATGTTGTGCTTCTCAGAAAAGCTGTGGTCTTCAAGTATTATTGTCTCAAAATTTTCACGCATTTGCTGCCAAGCATTTGGATCTGACGGAACTCGTGCTTGAGCTGACTTACGGCGCCTATTATCCAACTCAACATTCTGAGATGCAAATCAACCATATATGAATTAGCAAGTACCAAATTTCTAGCTTACTTGACCACAATATGAAATGAATGGTGCTCATCTTATCTACAGCTTAAAAAAGAAACCATATGCTGATATAATCATTAACTGCTACTTGCAAACAGAACTAACAATAAATACAAATATAAACTATGTCCAGAATGCCATATATAGGACAAGAAATGATTTGTGAGTCGATGTATCTTTTAAAGTTCTTAATTAAGAATAGTTTCAAGCATCTGTTCATTTGGAAACCATATATCCTATATAATACTAAGCGTAAATGAGCACAAGATAAATGCTTTGTGATCAAGATACCCCTCAAAATACCTATTATGTGTTACCAAGATAGAACCCGGTAATTAAAACCACTAAACGTTGGAAAACATTGTTGCATATATCATATGATTGTGGCATCTGGTAGTTTATTTCTAAGTAAAATCACAGTTTCTAAGTCATAACTCAGTCAACGGAATCATAGAAGAAAAAAGAGTTACCTTGTCAAAAAGACGTTGGGCAAGGTCATGTGATGAAGAAGCAACTGCTGCTTTATCCATCGTCAGAACATGACAAATTGCTGAAACTGCCAGTGATGTCAAAAACACATTCAACAATCGTAGCTAGAATGAAGTCAAGAACCAACAACCTCCAGTGGTTTATCAGACATCATCAAGTGAAAGAATCTTATAAACATCAATCAAATCAAATCAAATCAAATCAAAACTTGAAGTAGATATACCAAAAGAAGCATGAAGCGACAAGAGTAAACGTACCGATGAAATCAAGCAGATCTGATGGAGATGTTTGGGTGTGTGAGAATCAATGTAACATGCAAATTCTTCGCCTGGAATTGACCGACAGAAACAGGGGAATAAATCTAGGGTTTGGGTGAATAAGAATTAGAATTGTAATTGGATTAGCCATCATATGCGTGTCTGTGTGTGTGTTTGTGTGAATCAAGATAACAAATTTCAATCGGCTGCCTAGGTTAAGACTACGCGTTTACCCTCACCGATAATGTTAAAATATATACAATCACAAGACTTTTAAATAAAACCCACAAAAATTAAGATATTATACACTCGTGCTTTTTCGCGATTCGATTTGAACGTATACGAGAACGTCATATTGATATTTTTTGAATTAATAAGATTTTGACAAGTTCAATGATATAGACGTTCGGATTCTCGTGAATCTCTACAAATGATTTACCGATTCGTTATTATACCATCGTAAAACTATTACCGAACATATGGTAATACAGTATCTAATAAGTTGTGGATATCAATTAAAATGAATGTTTATAATTATATAAATAATTTATTAAGAACACACTTGTATTTTACTTAAAATTTAAGACGCATAATATAAATTATTAAACATAAGATACAAGTGTTATATACAACTAGAAGGTTGATCGCGCAATGCGACAGAGTGTCATTTTACATCCGGCACGCGCATTTCTATTTTATTATTTTTGTAGTAGTTTACAAAAGTCCGTTATGTTTTTTTTCTAAACTAAAGTTTAAAACACCAAATAAATAAATTATGCAAGACTACTTGTATATATATGCATTAACTAATTGTATCTCACAAAATATAAATCTGTTGAGCAAAAAAATTATACCAAAACATTTAGAAAAAATACAGATTAAGTTGTAGTTTCAAAATGTTTTTAAATTAATAGATTAAAAGATATGGTTGAAATCTTAAAACATATTATGTTTTTTTGTTTTGGTAGATAATATAAAATTTTATGGTAAGTGTTAGTAAGTGTAAGGTTATTATATAACTAAATATAAGAGGTAATTTGTAAATAGTGTTATAAATATTATTTTACCCTCAAAAGTGATTGTATCTTATGCATTGAATGTAGTAAGTGTTTTAATTTAGGGTATATTAAAATACTCCTCTTATATGTTTTATATATAGTATATAGCTTCTTAATTTTATCGTATCTTAAAATACTTCCCTCATATGTTTTATATATAGTATAAATAGTTAGTAATTTTGCTCATATCTAATAAAACTTTCACAACTAATACATTATTTAATATATATTATTAAGTATTATTTTATTTATAATATTTAAAATTAATATTAAAATATATACATTTACTATTTATATTTTTTAATAACTTAATACTCTTGAAGTATTATTTTATTTCAACACTTAAGCATATAATCATTGTATATTTACATAATAATAATATAGTAATAGTAATACTACTAATAATAATAATAATAATAATATAATAATAATAATATACTCAAATATATCAACGTTTAAGATAGGTCAAAAAAGAGGTTTGATAACGTCGGCCCCATCACTACATACAACATATATATAAAACTATAAGTAATGAATGTGCAGGTTTTCTCAATATTATTATAATACTTTTCTTTTTCTGAAAACTAATAAAAACATACTTTGTTCTTTTATACTTTATATATATACCTATTTTTTGAAATTAATCACAATACTTTCTATTTGTTTTTATTTTCTTCCAAATTAATACATACTCCTTTTCTCTTTGTTAAAATTTTATATCTAACCCTTCGAGTTATTTTTAATTTACATTTAAATACCTGAACTTTTTTTAAATTTTATACTTAAGCTCTTTGAGTTATGCCAAATTTATTATTAATAATTTGAACCTTTTTAAGTTTTATAGTTAAGCCTAAGAGTTATATCAAATTTTCTTTTAATCAATTTATAACTAATTTTTTAGTTATATAGTAAAGAATTTATTTTCTCCCGTTTAGTGGTATTTAGTATACTTTTTATTACACTTTTATATAATCGTTTCGCAAGCATTTTTTTCTGTATGGTCAGTTTAACGTATAAATCATTAAAATTAAATCTTTCAACTTTTATAATCCCCAATGTATAGCGTGGGTTATGTAGAGATTATATGAAGAGGCTGATGCAACCCAAACACCTAAAGTCTCTCCTACATGCATGCACATGAGTACTGAAGAAGAATGCTTCGGAAGTTTCACACAAGCAACAGAAATATTCTAAGTGTGAAATCTTCCGAAGCCAAGACAAATATCTTCCGAAGCCAAATATGAAGTCTTCCGAAGCTTTAGAGACAAAGTCTTCCGAAGCCAACACTTGAAGACAGATTTCTTCCGAAGACTTTTAGCACACATGCTTTATCTGATGTACTTTACATAAAGTTGGATACCTTTCCGTTACAACTCTGTAAAGTCACCAACTTTCACAAGTTGGTGAAAAGGTTCATACTTTTAGTAACTGTACATTGAGGTCTTGATTCTGTAAACTTTCTACTTCATGTACTTTATCCTTTTTGTAATAGATTAGGATGTGAGCTATGGCATGTCATAGTCACTAGTCAAAAGGCAATCTATCTTTTGACTCTACAATTGATTTGTTTTGTGTCTAGTCGATTGTATCCAGTTGACCTTCAAAGTATAGCTGGTTGTAGGATATAGTATATGTATCTTAAGTACTTGTAATTTTCTTTGTGCTTTTTAACACTTGTAATAGAACTTGAGAAGGCAATATACTACAATTTTGAAAACTATCTCCTTATGTATCTTGTTATCTTGTTCTGTCTCATACTGACTTGTATTCTTAGTGTCATTTCTTAAGGTTAACCAGTTTCACTGTTTGATTAAGTTGAGTGTTTTTAACCAACTCTCCTCTTTGTGTTGTTGTGTTGTATTTGCATACCCTTCAACGGTCCTGCATTTGGTATCAAAGCGTTCTAGGCTCTTGATATAAGATCTCATTATCTTAAGATCCCTCACACACACAAATACTTAACTTATCAAATGGCAGCCATTTCCAAATCTGATATGGAAACTAGAACCATGACAAAGTCCCTACTCATCAGTCTTGATGACTTTGACACCTGGTGCCAAAGAATGGAATGTTTCATCACGTCTCTAGACTCAAGAATATGGGAGTTTGTTGAAAATGGACCTTACATACCAAGCACCTCTTCTGCTACTTGTGGTGGCATGATCCCTAAGGCTATGGCTGACTACTTAGATGAAGATAGAAAGAGAGTAAAGATTGACCAGAAGGCCATGACAGCCCTTCAGACTGCTCTTCCTAACTCTATGTACAGAGGTTTCAAGAAATGTAGAATAGCTAAGCAGCTGTGGGATGCATTGAAACTGATGTATGAGGGTTCCTCTAAAGCTAAAGAGAGCAAGAAGGATCTCCTGAAGCAGCAGTTTGAAATTTTCACCTTCAAAGCTGGTGAAACCATGACTCAACAATATTTTAGGTATGTTGAGATTGTTGATATCTTAGTGGATGGAGGGGTTGCTCTTGAAAACAGAGACATTGTAAGGAAGTTCATGTCCTCACTTCCTAGGCAATGGACACACTACCGTGCGGTTATCAAGAGAACTGAGAATCTGAAAACTTTTACTCTAACAGAGTTGTATGGAATTCTTAGTGGCTACGAGATGGAGATGAACATGCAAGGTTTATGGCAACTCCAATAATCAAATGGGTTTAGCCTTCATGTGGTTGAAAGGGATAGCATAGAACCCCAGCATCATCTCATATGCTACCCTGATAACTCACCTAAGGGTCCTTTCATCACCTTCCATGAGACACCATGGGACAACTACACTTAAGGAAGTCCATTCCAAGAGACAAGTTCTTCTCAAGCCTTTGTGTCCTCAGATGAAAGTTATGGCAACTTTCTTTTCACCCTTGAAGACCTTGATTGTATCCATCCAGATGATCTCGAGTACATAGAGATAGTCCAGCAGATGGCTCTTCTCACTCACAGAGCCAAGAAGTTCTACAAGCGGACAGGAAGAAAGTTTCCCAGCTGTGCAGCCAGTGGAAAGTTTGGACTAGACAAAAGCAAAGTCAAGTGTTACAACTGTAACTTGATGAGTCACTTTGCCAGGGAGTGTAAGGCACCAAAACCTAATGGTGGCCAAGCACAGTCCAGACCAAACTACACTCACAAAGCTACCCAAAATGACAAGCCAAAACAGCAAGCTGCAGTTGCTATTGCTGTTGAAGAAGGAGGCTTTGACCGGAGCTTTCAGGTGGAAGATGCTTCTCCGAACCAAGCACTGATGGCGGATCATGATGAAGCCAAGGTATTAGAACATCTCTGTACCCCTAAATGCATTGCTAAAGTTAACAGATACATGTCGTACAACTTAGAAATGAGATCTGATCTTGAGTCCTTAAACATTTTAAAAGCTGATTTTAAAAACTCTGAAAGTGATTATAAATAGAAGATAGAGGACTTAGAGAAAACAATTTCAGTTCTAAAACATAAGCATTCAAATTATAGGACTCAGATCAAGGATCTCATGACTAAGTGCCAGGCTGAGCTTGTGATCAGCAAAGCCAGGGCAGAAAAGTGTGTTCTTGAAGAAGAAACCTTCAAGAACATGATATCCTCATCCCTACATAACAAGGTGTGTTATCAAAACAAGCAGGGACTGGGATCTAATAAGATAGCTCATCCACAGACAATCTTGTTTGTAAGATCACCCAGGTGTGGAATTTGTGAAGATGAGCTTCCTCTCATATATCCTTTGAGTGAAGAGGATGAAGAAGTGATAGTAAAGAATCTCTTTGAGAAGAGTGAAGAAAATGATTCTAAGAAGGGTCACTATCCTTCTGAGGAGAAGAAGAAGACTGTGATGACCAAGTCTATAAGGAAAAACTTGATCAAAAAGAGCAAAAGAAAAGCTAGGAAGGCTCAAGAGATCAAGACCACTTTTGATTCTAAGTAGAAACAAGTTTTTATCTCTATAGGATTTGAAGTGGTGAAGACTGAAGACATCAACCTAAACTCTTCTACTAAGAGTTTTGGTTCATGTTCAAATCATCTCAGCACCAAGAAAAAGCTGATCTATTGTGTACCACTGTTACACAACCTAGACCATCCAAATCCAAGAACAGTCCACACCCCCAAAAGGACTATCTCATGATCTGCAAAGATGAAGGTGGAGAAGGGACGTGATCAAAATCAGCCTTGCCTCACCAGAAAGCTCTTGGGAATAAGAAAATAGAATGTGTCATGTGTGAAAATCCCTCTCATCTTGCTAAGGATTGTCCATAGAATCCAAAAGGTACTCTTCATATGACCAAGAAAAGAACTTCCAAGAGTTCCAAAAAGATTCCAACTTCGGAAGGAAATTTTGTTTCCTTCGGAAGCTTCAAAATGAAGAAGAAGCAAGTGGAAAATTGCCTTTGGAAGAAAATTTGGTCTCGAAAGAAAGGAATACTTCCGAAGCACTGAAGTCTGCTACAGTGTCTGCAGAATCTTCCGAAGGTTCAGTCATCAGAACTTCCGAAGTCTCAAAAGCTTCCAAAGTGTTAAAGGTCAAGTCCAAACTTCCAAAGGTGGTGTGGAAGTCTAAGAAAGACCAAGTGACTAAAAGTTCTCCATCAACAACAACTCAAGATTCTTAAAGCACAACTATAGGATCTATTACTGTTGCATTATCTTCTACTTATTTTATTAAGCCCAAGACAAATAAGGCTTGGGTTTCCAAATGTAGCTAATCATTTTTTTTGTGCAGGAACAACTCAAGACAAACAAAAATGTCTGGATCATTAACAGTGGCTGTTCTAGGCACATGACAGGCAATAGGTCACTACTCTAGAACTTTGAAAGGATTGATAGAGGGCTAGTTGATTTTGGAAGAGATGAAGGTGGTTACATTTCTGAAAGGGGCAAGGTCACAAATGGTAAGGTCAACATTGAAAAGGTAAATTTGGTCAAGGAGCTTGGGTACAATCTTCTGAGTGTATCCCAATTTTGTGATCATGGTCATAACATGCTCTTTACTAAGCATGAGTGCATTGTTCTCAAGCCCGGGGTGGTCATTCCTTATGAGCATATCCTGCTTAGAGCCCCCAGGAAAGGGAACATGTACAAGATGGACTTGCAAGAAACATCTCCTTCTAGAGAAGTTTCATGCTTTCTGTCTAAAGCCAATAGTGATGAGTCTTTCCTATGGCATAAAAGAATGTTTCATGTAAACTTTAAAAATATGAATAAGCTAATTAAGAATGCTTTGGTAACTGGAATGCCAAAGAAAGAGTTTACAAGTGATGATCATTGTGTTGCATGCCTGAAAGGGAAGCAACACAAGGTATCTCATAAGCCTAAGGAAAAAAACTCCATCACTGCACCCCTACACTTGTTACATATGGATCTCTTTTGCCCCACTAGTGTAATGAGTCTAGGAAGGACCTCTTATTGTTTGGTGATCAAAGATGACTTTTCAAGATTCACTTGGGTTTTCTTCCTTAGAACTAAGGACGAGACCCTGAGATTCTTAAGAATTTCATCCTAAAGATTGAGAATCAATCTGATCACAAGGTCAAAACCATAAGATATGATCAAGGAACTGAATTCAAGAACCAAATCCTTGATACATTTTGTGATGAAAAAGGTATTACAAGACAATAAAGCTCCCAGGACTCCTCAATAAAATGGTGTTGCTCAGAGGAGAAACTTAACATTGATTGAAGCTGCAAGAACCATGTTGTCTGACTCTAAGCTACCCATCACCTTCTGGGCAGAGGCAGTCAATACTGATTACTATGTGCAGAACAGAGTTTTAGTAGTTAAGACTCATGGCAAGACTTCTTATGAGCTTTGGCACAAGAGGAAACCTTTCATTGGTTTTCTCAGGTCATTTGGATGTCCTTGCACCATCTTGAATACCAAAGATCAATTGCCAATTTGCTGAGAAAGCAGATGATTGACACTTCATTGGATACTCTTCTCAAGCTAAGGCTTAAAGAGTATACAATATCAGAACTAGAATTGTTGAGGAGTCAGCCAATGTGACTTTCAATGAACACACACCCTATGTGGCTGGTTCTGGTCCTGATTGGCTATTTGATCTTGATTTAGTTACCAACTGTTTTAACAAATCTAGTGAGAATGGTTCAAGATCTACATATATCTTACCCATAGGTGATCCTGACCCAAGATTTGAGCTTAGAAGACCTTCAAGCCATACATCTTCAGCTCCAGTTGTAACTACTTCTGCAAATGAGGTCTCTATTAGCACCACAATGACAAATTCAGCTGATACATCTGAGATGCCTTCAATTCCATCTCAGAGGCTCTATAACCAGATAAAGATACTTCAAATACAAAAGAAAACAATGGTGGTGGTGATAGTGATCAGGAATTTCTTGATGTTGATAACCACTCCATAGATGACAACATCAATGATGTCACACACTTATTGGATCAAGTCTCTCTTGATAAGTGTGCTAATGTAGTGGAAGATACATCAATGCCATATTTTTCTCTAATTTAGATCTCTCTCAACAACTTGTTGTGATCCCTCAACTAAGGATCCAAAGTCTCATCCCACTATAAACATCATTAGAGATGTTGACACAGGGGTAAGAACAAGAGGACAAACCCATGAAACAAATGTTTGTCTTCACTCTTGTTTCTTAGTTTAGATAGAGCCAAAGAAAGTTGATAAGGCTCTAATGGATGGAAGTTGGGTTTAATCTATGCAAGAGGAGCTACTTCAATTCAAAAGATAGAAAGTTTGGAACCTTTGTCATCTTCCTTATGGAAAGACTACTATTGGAACCAAATGAGTGTTTAGGAATAAGAAGGATGATAGAGGCATTGTCATCAAAAATAAAGGTAGATTAGTTGTTCAAGGATACACACAAGAAGAAGGAATTGACTACACTGATGTCTTTGCTCTTGTAGCAAGACTAGAAGCTGTTAAGATAGTCTTGGCATTTGCTGCATCCAAGAACTTCAAGGTCTATCAACTTGATGTTAAGTGTGCTTTTCTGTATGGGGTGATTGATGAAGAGTATATGTCAAAAAACCACCTGGTTTTGCAGATCCTGATCATCCTAATTATATCTTCAAGCTTGATAAGACTCTTTATGGGCTGCATCAGGCACCTAGGAAATGGTATGAGACTCTGTCTCAGTATCTATGCAAGGATGGCTAAAGAAGAGCTACTATAGATGGAACTCTCTTCATCAAAGGACAGGGAAATGACATAATGCTAGTTCAACTGTATGTGGATGACATCATCTTTGGATCAACTAACTCAAAGCTCTGCAAAGACTTTGAGAAGCTAATGAAGGACATATTTGAAATGAGTGCCATGGGGGAACATATTTCTTTCTGGGAATTCAAGTGAAGCAAGTTGAAGATGGCAACTTCATTTGTCAGTCAAAGTATGTTCAAGACATACTCAAATGGTTCAACATGTCTGGCTATAAGATTGCAAAGACACCCATAGCTAGAAACCACTCCCTTGGACCGGATCTTGAGGGGGAGTGTGTAGATGAAAACTTATAAAGGGCTATGATTGGGTATCTTATGTATCTTACAGCTAGCATGCCTAATATCATGTTTGCTACATGTATTTGTGCAAGATATCAAGCCAATCCTAAGATTCTCATCTTATCACTGTCAAAAGGATTCTAAGATATCTCAAAAGTGCTTTAACACTTGATCTGTGGTATGCTAAGAATTCTGACTTTAATCTATATGCATATACAGATAGTGATTATGGTGGTTGCAACATGACTACAAAGTCTACATCTGGGAGATGTCAGTTTCTTGATGGAAGGGTTATCTCATGGAAATGCAAGAAACAATCTTGTGTCTCTGTATCAACTGTTGAAGCTGAATACATTGCTGTTGCAAACTCCTGTGCTCAAGTGCTTTGGATTCAAAGTCAGATGCTTAGTTCAACCAAACTTATTCTAGTGTCATGAAAATTGACTCATTGAACTTTAAATAGAGTTTAGTTTTTATGGTTTTAGGTTAGTATTTAGATTTTAAGGGTTTCATAGATTAGTTTTTACTGTATAACTTTATAGCTTAAGAATAGTTTTCTAAGTTTAGGGATTAATGAGTTGGTTCCAATGTTTTCAGAACCGGATCGGACGTCAAACCAGACGCCTTACCGTTTGGTGGTCGGACCGGTTGGACCGGTTGGACCGGATTTAACTATATTTTAATTTTATCTATATATGTAATTAAATATAAGTAATTTTTATATGATTTATATATATATATATATGTTGTAGTTATATATAAAACTTAACTATATTTGTATATCCAACGTACTAATTTATTGTCTAACACCCTATTTTACCCATTAAAAAAAAATGAAAACCGGTCCGAACCGGTCCAATTTCCCGGTCCGATCAATGGTTTGGGACGAACCGGCCGTTCGACCACTACAAAATGAATCACACCAAACCGGACCGGACAAGCCCCCGATTCGTGGTCGAACCGGTCTGACCGGCCGGTCCGAACCGGTCTCAACAACAATGGTTGGTTCCTACTTTGCTTGGATGAGTTCAACTGAGTTCATTTGAGTTGATTTCTCATTGTAACTTTTTTTCAAAATCCCAAATGAACATACCTTAATTATACATATAATATATCTATATATAATATATGTGTATATATATATATCTATATATAAGGAAGGGTTCAAATGCAAATAATGAGAAATTAAAATAATTATTAAATTAAATCCAAACATTTAGTTGGTTAGGATATATGGTTGTAGTTCTTTTTAATTAAAAAAATGCAAAATTGTATTTAAGTGGGATCCTTTTTAACATTTTGTAGAACCATGGATTTTAATCAATTAAAGCATAAGAAATTTAGTTTAAAAGTTCTCCAAAATTCTCTTAATTTGCATTTGAATTCTTCCCTTTATTATTTTACACACACATACGTATATGTATGTGTGCGTGCAGGACCGGTGAAGGGGGTCACTTACAACACAATACAACAAAGAGGAGATTTACCAAACTTAATCAAACAGTAAACTGGATTTACCACAAGTGAGACACTATGAACACAAGTAATATAAGAGACAGAACAATAGAACAATGGTATATGGTTTTTAAGAACGCAGTATATTGCTTTCTCTATGTTTTATTACAAGTGTTACAAAGCATATATGGAAAGATACAAGAACATGAGATACTTATACTACATCCTACAGCCGGCTATACTTTGAAAGCTAGCTGGATACAATTGACTAGACACAAACAAAATCAATTGTAGAGTCAAAAGGCAGATTGCCTTTTGACTAGTGACTATAACATGCCATAGCTCACATCCTTATCTATTACAAAAAGGATAAAGTACATGAAGTAGAAAGTTACAGACTCAAGACCTCAATGTACAGTTACCAAAAGCATGGACCTTTTCACCAACTCATGTAAGTTGGTGACATTATAGAGATGTAGCGAAAAAGTGTCCAGCTTTATGGAAAAGTACATCAGATAAAGCATGTGTCAAAAGTCTTCGGAAGAAATCTGTCTTCATGAGTTGAAGCTTCGGAAGACTTTGTCTCTGAGGCTTCAGAAGACTTCATCTTTGGCTTCGAAAGATATTGGTTTTGGCCTCGGAAGATTTCACACTTAGAATATTTCAGTTGCATGTGTGAAACTTCCTAAGCATTCTTCTTCAATGTACTTGTGCAGCATGCAGGATAGACTTTGGATGTTTGAGTTGCATCAGCCTCTTCAATAATCTCTACAAACTCCCCCTAGGCTGATGCTACCAAAAGACTTAGTAGACTTTAGATATCAACAGTTCTCATTAAAATGATAACCAGCCCTTTCTTCATGAGATGATCAGGTTCCTTCAAACTGTTAAAATGTCTTCACATATCAAAGAGATCATGTAGAGGCAACTGAAACATATCTTGCCAAGTGTAGATGTCTTCAGTGCCTGTTCTCTAATGACATGCCATCTTTCTGGATTTGTGGTGTATGTCCAGGACAAGATAGGTCTTCCTAATGCTAGAGGAGCTATTGAAATCAGAGTTGATAGAGCATCCTCTCGCTGCACATCCTCAGGATGTTCTAACTCATCCTGGGGTTTAGAAGAGGGTGCACTCTTCTGCTTCTTTGGCTTTAGTTTAGAAGCCATCCTCTTCATTCCCTTTACATGTTTTAACTGAGAAGACTGGCCTGCGGTACCAGATTGATCTTCGTTGTCTTTCTTAGTTGGGACTTCCTCTCTCTCAGGCTCAGAAGGAGAGGGAGGTTGACCCTGTTGTGGATCAAAAGATGAAGCTTGCTGAGATTCAGAAGAAGGTCCATGTTGTGTTGTCTCTGGTTGTTCAACCTTAACCTCCACTTCAATGGGGCTTGACTTGAAGGGGAGTGTAAATCAATAAGCTCTCCACTTTTTATCTTCTTCTTGATCACCCTGATATGCTCAACCATAGTGGATAGAGACATGTGGCCAAGTCTCCTTCTGGAGAATCCATACAACTTCAAGAAGCTCATCATCCTCTGCCTATTAGTAGATTTCTTCATGCTTTTATGGATGATGGCTCTTGACGTAGCAACTTCTTCCCTCAGCTTCTTTTTGGTTGTCTTTCTTTCTCTGACTATCTCAAGTTCGAGTTGTTTGAGATACTCAAACTTAACATAGTCATAAGACAAGGGAAGAAGTGCTTCTGCCTGATAGAAGCCTGTGGCACTCAAGTAGTTGATCATCCTAATTCTATCTTCTTCTTTATCTACTTGAGGTTCTTGTTGAACCACATCCTCTTATGCAGAACTTTCTTGAACTGGGGAGAGGGTAGGTATATGTTTGTACAATCTTTTCTTTCTTTTCTCTTCTTTGATTTGTACAAGAAGCTCTGCATCTTCTGCCTCCTTCTTCTCCCTTAACCTTTCCAGGTCATCCAGTTCATTTAGCTCTTCTAAGGGGAGAGAGATGACATTGTCTATGTCATAGTTTCTTGTCTGCAAATAGTTTATCCTGACTGCCCTTAACTCATCATTCTGAGTATCTGGTCTAGGGGCAGCCCTGATAGTAGACTCCATGAGTCTTACAGACTCAGAAGAGGAACTTTCTCCCCTCAGCCTCCTTTTCCTCTCTCTCTCCTCCTCCTCCTCAATCTCCTTAGATGTCATCTTTCTTTTCCCTTTGTCACTCACATACCTTTGTGACTCAGGGTGGAGAGAGCTTTGGCCTTCATTGCTTGATGCAGCTTATGAGCTCTGGCTAGAGAGAGGTTGAGAAGCACCTTCACCAGTAGGTGTCTCAAAAGGAGTGTGAATCTCTGCATGATGGTGAGACAGGGCTCTCAGGTTCTGCCACTGGGCTTCAGTCAAGGTTTCCCCTATGAAACTAATCTTAGGGTCTGCCTCAACATCTAGTTGACCGATGGCATTGCCTGATTGCCTGAGTCTCCTTCTAAAGCTAAACTCTGCAGTGATCCTGTCTTGGATTCTTTGAGCCAGCCTGTCAGTTTGTCTTGAGTTGCTTGGATTGACAAGTGGCATGTTGACTAGATCTAGACCTTCATAGTAGTTCAAAGTCTAAAAATTTAAGACTTCTTGCTGCCCTTGAACTCTTATGATGATTAGGGCTTTCCTGTTGCTGTCATACATCCACCCAATGATGTGATTGGAAGATGGTGAAGATGACATAGCCCTTGGTATCCCATCCTCAAACAGACTCTGTATGAAGGAGTCTGTGTAGTCCACATCAATGTGAAATTAAGGAGGTTGCTGAGCATGCACATTTTCAAGCGAGGATGGTGAGTCCTCAATGTCCATTCTTTCTGAAGAACTCCCAGGTTCTATAGCTGCAATGACTTTCTCCCCCTTTTTGGTAGCATCACCCACTTGCATAGGTGTGCTAGAAGATAGGTCAATCACATCCACAGGTTCTTGTGTTCCTGGTTGAGCTCTTCTTAAGGGTCTCCCAGCTAGTTTTTCTTTAAGATATGAAATCTCAAGTTGCCGATCATTGATCCGGTTGTGTAAGGTAGTCAGCTGAGATTCAAGGTGACTGACCTTTGAGACTAAATAGTGCATGTTTTAGACAGTCTGTGCACCTTTAGTCTTAGATTCCTCTCATCTTCATCAGAAGAATCATTAGGGGATGAGATGATTGGACCAAAGTCTTCTCTCTCACCACCAGCTTTAGGTTCTTGGCTGCTGGATTTCCTCTGCTCACTGGCAGTCTCAGTTGAGATGACAGTAGGCTGAGTTGCCATGGTTGAGGTCTTAATGATGTAATCACTTTCAAAAATGAGAGCCTCTTCCATATGGACATCCTGAGTAGGTTCAGAAGTGTCCACCTCAGTAGTGGGTGACTGATGGGGGCTAGAAATAGGAGCCTCAGAAGCACTCATCTCTCTTTGAGTGTTGGGTTTGTTGGACCAAATCAAACTAGTTTAACCATTTAAACTTGAAAACGCAGCAGATTAACATCAAATATTATCATTTGTAATCTGAAAATATGGTTCATTTCATGACAACAACAAACCCAAGAACATAAGGATCTTATATATGTGTTTGAACTAGCTATCACCGATAAATAACAACCCAAATAAGCAATACATACTACCTTCCAAAAGCTACTGAAAAACGAGATATAGATGAAGGGAATGATGTTCTTGAACAACCAAAACACCAAGAAGAGGTGTCCTCAAGCTTCCATATCCACAAGCATCAAGCATACACCATTCTTGCTAGGAATTGAGCACCAAATCGGATCAAGAAAGCTACTGGAACCTTGTTCCAGCTGTGAACAATGCTGGAACCTTGTTCCAGCCGTGAACAATCATGAAAGCTGCTGGAGTTTTGTTCCAGCCGCAAACACTTTCTTCCATAAGAAAAAATTGATGTTCATGTGACCCTTTAGCATATATAAGTGAGAGCAAGATGAAGTGTGTGTATTCAAGCAGATTGAAGGTTCCAAAAACTTCAAAAGAAAACAAAGGGGAGGACTCTTTCAAAGGGGGCGGCCGAACCCTCTTAAGGGTTATGTTTCCCCCCAAAAGCCCCTTTTTTTAATCCTTTGTTAAACTAATGATTATATAGATATATAATTAATCTTTTAATTATATAACATACACACACTTTTATTATTTGATGTTATTTAACTAAATTAAACAACATTACAAATAATATCCATGAAGAAAATATCCATATAAGTTGTTCAGTCTCATATGCAACTTATTTAGAAAACCCATTTTCTAAATTGGTGTATTTATTTAATTGTATGATCATATCATTAATTAAATAATATTTGGTGTTTGCAAAGCTTGTTATTGGGTATGACCCGACTTGGATCATAACGTACTAACCACATCAATGTTCTATGTGTCTTGGGCATAAAAAATCCAACAATCTCCCACTTGCACAAGATACATAGAAGATTAATGTAAGCAGTAAATACCGCCTAACAACAGTTTACTACCCTTTATACGCATGACTTAAAGCCATTCAATAACATCATCCCCTTCAAGTATCCAACTTGAAATGATTTAGGTGAATTAATCATTTATCCTTTTGTTTCAGATGTCATGTTAAATCCAAGGACATAGAATGATCATTCCTTGTTGATTTAACTTAATCAGGCCTTAGACATCTTGCTCTCAACGAATAAGAGGAACAAATTCCATCTTGACTACATACGTTTTTCACAATCACCTCGTGTCACACCTGAACATAGCCTTATGCACTGCCCATTATTTTAGAGCAGCGAAGAACTAGCTCAAGGAATAACATTTGGTGAATATCAAAACCCAATATGTATCTCAGGTCGGAGGATACCAAATGATATTTGCCTTTACTCAAATTTACTTATGATACCTTCCATGGTTGGAATATCATTTCCAAGCCAGGTTTTGACACCTTCCATGGTTGGAATATCCTTTCCAAAAGGTAGTATCTCATCAACATACAATACTAAGAATGTTATTATGCTCCCACTAGCCTTCGTATATACACAAGCCACGCCAACGTTCTTGATGAAACCAAATTTCTTGATCTCTTCATCAAAACGTTGATTCCAACTTCTCGATGCTTGATTTAATCCATAGATTGACTCTTTATCTTGCATACTTTTAGGATGTTGTGGATCGACAAAACCATCTGGCTGAACCATATGGACAGTCTCCTCGAGATGTCCATTAAGACAAGCGGTTGTGACATCCATTTTCCAAATCTTATAGTCATAATATTCAGCTATGGCAAATAATATCCTTATTGACTTTAGCATTGCCATAGGCAAGAAAGTTTCATCATAATCAACCCTTTGAGTTTGATTGAAACCTTCTGCTACAAGTCTTGCTTTGTAAGTATCCAAGTTTCCATGCATATCTATTTTCTTCTTGAAACCCACTTGCATCCAACCAGTTTGGAGTTAAGTGGAGGGTCAACTAATTCCTAAACTTGATTGTCATACATGGATTGCATCTCAACGTTCATGGCATCCAGCCATTTGTCATAATCCAAATTGTACATTGCTTCATGGTATGTAGTTTGTTCATCGGAGTCAACCACATAGCATCCATTCATGAAAAATCCATATCTTTCAGGTGGAATGCAAACTTTACTAGATCTGCAAACGTTTTGTGTGTATTGATCAACCTCTTGATCATCATCAACAACCTCTTGTTGATTGCTAGTGTCAACCAACCGTGTATTGGCTTGTAGATTTTGATCCTCATCAAATTCCACTATTCTATACATTATTCCTTCCATAAGGAACTTAGTTTCCAAGAATTCAGCCTTTCGAGCAATAATTACTCTTGCTCTTGTTGGATCAAAAAGTAGTATCCTATATAGTCTTTAGGATATCCAACAAATATACACATAGTGAATAGACTATCTTGGTTAGGGCCATATTTAAAATACGAGCCTCGGGGAGCATTGCGAAAACCCAAATGATAGAGGTAGTGAGCTTATAGCCATCATAGATTGAACCATATCCAATAGGGTTCGATTTCTCCTTTTAGACACACAATTATGTTGTGGTGTTCCAATTGAAGTAAGTTGTGAGACGATCCCACAACTTCTTAGATGGTACTAAAAGCATCACTGAGGTATTCACCTCATCTATTGGAATGAAGAACTTTGATAGTTTTATAGAGTTGATTTTCTACTTCATTCTTGAAAGTTCTGAACATTTCAAAAGCTTCATGTTTGCGTGTCATCATGTACACATAACCATAGCGACTATAATCGTCGGTAAAGGTAATGAAGTATCTTTCACCATTTACAGTCATTGTCTTAAAAGGGCCACATACATCCGAATGTATGATTCCCAATAAGTCTTTTGCCCTCTTGTTAGTGCCAGTAAAGGGTGACTTGGTCATCTAGTTTGTAACCAAGACTCACACTTATCGAATAAAACATTTTCATTTGCTTTTCAAAAGACCATTCTTTAAGGTGTTTGAATTTGATTCTTGTTTTATGTGACCAAGATGACAATGTCAAAGATAAGAATCACTTAAAACCATTTTAAGTTCTTGGTGCTTGTTTGGTATAATGAGCTGTAATAGGATGAATCATTATGAACTAATTCATAGATTTCATTAAAAGGCATAGCCTTGAAATAAAATACATCATCCATATAAACATAAATACCATTGTTAACAAACTTTAATTCATAACCACATTGTTCTAAAAGGGAAATCAAAATTATGTTCTTTAGAATAACTTCCAAACCATTTGAAAGTTTCTAAATATTGTCTCTTTTCTTGAAGTGCTTATTTCATATAAACCCCTGCAACAAATTGCAAAAGGAGTTCCACATCCGGTATCCAATACCCATGTGTTTGAAGAAATAACATTTCAACCAATGTGAATTATGAAAGTTCTACATGAGGTTTGCCCAGCATCCCTCTTGTTTCTCAACTCTTTGAGATAGGTTGGACAATTCCTTTCCAATGTCCTATCTCTCCACACTCAAAGCATGGATCGTTCTCCGTTACCTTAGGCTTCTTAAGCTTAGGCTTTGGAGGTTCCGCTTTAGCCTTTCCTTTCCCCTTTCCTTTGATGTGCCCCTTTCCTTTGGCAACATTTGCCTTGGGATAAGGGAATGGCCTATTCTTATTGCCTCCCTCATTGATCGAGAGAACAGGTAGAACCTTTCTACCCATCCCTGCCTCGGTTGTTTTGAGCATTGCATGAAGCTCACGAATACTCATGTCCCATCCGTTCATATTGTAATTCATTATGAACGTCTCAAACCTTTTGATTAGGCCATTAAGGATCATATCCGTGGCTACCTCTTTTGAGATGGGACAATTAAGCCTCCCGAGGCAATCAACGTGGCATTTTAACTTAAGAACATAAGATGATACCGATTGGGTTTCTTCCATATGACACGCATGAAGTGCTCGAACCGTTTCGAAGCGCTCCACCCTAGCTTGTTGAAGGAACATTTCCACAACTGGGTAATTATGTCATATGCCCCATGTTGCTCCAAGTCCTTTTGGAGTCCGGGAAACATAGTTCCCAACATGTGGCAGGAAACCTGCATGGGATCCTTAGTATATTGAAGCCAATCGTCATAGGCCTCAATATCCTCAGGGTCGGGTTGGTCAGGAATAGGATCGTCAAGAACATAGGTCCTTTTCTCTTACTTGAGAACAATTCTCAAGTTTTCATACCAGTCCATAAAGTTATTACGGTTAAGCCGATCCCATTCTAAGATGGTTCTCAGTGATATGGTAGGGACGGTCGGGGTGGTAGCCTTTTTGTTTGTGGCCATTACTACAAAATTTACAAAGTTCATTTTAGTATTTCTGAAAAAAATACATTTTAATTATTAATACCCTTTACACGTCTCATAGACAATTACTAATTAAAATCTAGAATCCCATGTTACATTTAAATGATGGTTAGGTGACCTTTATCCCATTATTTAAATTAACAAGGTAGTCAACATTTGGCAATTGCAACCTATTGCAACTTCTAGCTTTATGGGATCGGTTAAACATCTTATGTTTAGTCGGCATGTAAAATCCCATCAACACCATTGTACGCCATGCTTCGGTGACCCAATGCACATGGTTTCCAATTCAAGTCGTCCTACTTACACACACGTGTGAGTTTACACATACAAGTGGTTAGGTGACCTTTATCCCACAAGTATATTAAGCCCACCTCAAACACACAAGTTCCCTAAACGTGGTTTGTAACATCTTGTATTTTTGGTTAACTAATAGTTAATCTCGTTTATTCTTGTAGGGTCTACTAATGCCTTTTCATGAAACTTGTGGGTAGTTGTGTGATCTATTCTTAATCCATTATTATAAAAGATTATAGTTTATCTTTTGTTTTGAACATAAGAATTATGGTAAATAATATTTTATAATAAAAATAATATCAACGTTAATAATGAAAATAATATTAATAATAATAACAACAATAAATGATAACTATAATAATAATAATTTATAAAAAAAAATCATTAAACTTAAAAATGTTAAAACTTAAAGTAATAAAGTTGAGGGGGTGTTTTTGCCATTTTAGAAACTTAATATGGGAGTTTTTGCATAAATTAATAAACATGCTTAACTTGAGGGACCATTTGTGTAATTTTTGAAAAAAACCCAAACCATTTCCCCCTAACCCCGCTTTTCCGGCCAAGACTCCGGCTACCGCCGGCTATGGCTCCGGCGAGCGTCAAAAATGCCTCAAAACACTCGGTTTTCACACACAAACTGACCCAAACCGGTTCGTTTACGTGATTCGAACCTGAATGCGCACTTTAAACGCGTTTAAACACCGGTTACAAACCCAAATCGATCGAGTAACCGAAACCCATTAATCTTATAGCCGTTTAGGCATTAAAACTCTGTAATAATTCAATTGAATGAACCTAAACGGCTATCTAACTACGATTAATCGTCCACACCTCCTAATTACACCTGAAATCACACAATCAGAGCTACACGATTATCCTCTCATCGCGAATCTGCTACCATTCGAACCCCATCTTCCAAGCTTCAAAACTCGAAATTGATACAGGGTTTTTCATCCTCGAGGTCATTAGAAACTATCTGTGCATTGAATTTGATTATCATCATCATTTGAGCATCAAACTGGTTTACGTGGCCGCGAATTGTTCTTCATCGTGTTCATCTCGAATTCATCATAATCGGGTAAATAAACAACAATTATATACTCGTAATCACATGGGGAATCAAAGCCCCGTGATCATTCACGAAAACAATATCGTTTCGGTCTTTGATTTTGGGTTTGATCAATCTAGGGTTCTAAGGAAATTGGGGATTCCTGTGTTTATTGTATTTAGCTTTTTAAGGCGAAGTTTTAAATGCGGCTGGATGCCTTGGTTCACTGGTTCCCCACTTACATCCCGAATTAGAGGTCCCGGGTTCGAACCCGGCGACCTCCAATCCATTTGTTTTTGGCTTTTCAGCCTTTAAAAAAATATAGAAAATTTCTAAAAATTCATAAAAATTAATCTTGTAAACTTAAATTATTTTGAAGTCATTTAACCAATTTCTAAAAATTTATGTTCTTATTATACTTGTATACTTTTATAAAACAAATGATATAATTAGTTAAATTTCTTATAAAAAAATAAATTTTAATGATGACTAACTTATTAAAACCATTATTAGTTCAAGTAATATATTTAAATTATTTCTTATAAGTTAACTTAAAATATAGTTTTAATCTACTAAATAGTTGTTTGTTCAAATAATGTATATAAACTATTTTTTATATAAAATAGACATTAAAAATTGTTATTGTTATTGGCTCACACTTTATTTATATATATATTTTTTTTACAAATAAAAAATATAAAAAGATATCTACACTTTATATTTTGTTTTGTCAACCATATTAAACGATTCAAGTTTATGACCTCATGACAAATTATTAAATCAATGTAATTCTTTGTTAAAAATATATATATATCAAGGAATCCCAAATTTTCTCTTAAAACCCTAAATCATGTTTAAACGTAATCTAAAACTTAAATCTTGTGAATATTTTTACTTAGGTTCGTTGTGAAGAACTACGTTGGAACGTTGCTTATTATATTTCTTATTAATCGTCTTTTACATACATTTGATCATGTGAGTATTCCATACCCCCTTCTTATTTTATTTCACACTTTGGGGTGAAACATGTTAATTTATACTTTGCACTTGTAAACTTATTTGAGACTTATAACTTTATGGCAATACATCATGTTAAGTTGTGGTTAGTTGAACTTATGTGGTTACCATGTTATGGCGTTATATGTACAATCATTAACTATTGCTAGCCCAGCGAGGTCATAGATCTATGGGTAAGACAAGCCTGCTTGGTTGATCCAAGTACACTTAGCTGATCGTATATACTTTTAACGTTTGAGACTTGTAAAACATTGTCAAGGTTTGATTGTTGCATTGTCCATAACATCCCTAATCACTTTATTCACTAACTTATGACTTGAATTGCCATCTTTTATATACTTATGTATTGAAAACTATGGATTGCTCACCAACATTATTGTTGACTCTTTATTTTTAACATGTTTCAGGAAATGCCCAAGTTTGATTATCTACACACTGAAGCTAGCACATCTAGGGATGAACCTAGATTAATAAATAAAATAGGATGAATTGTTACATTTTATGTTACGTTTTTATATCCTTTGAGACTTATGTTTGTAATGTGACAAATGAAATTTTGTGTAGAATATATTTGGATTATTAATAGCGTTATGTGGCTATGAACGATCTTAACTCTCACTCCTCGACTTTCCGCCGTCAAGGTTGGGGTGTGACATGGTTAGGTGACCTTTATCCCACAAGTAGTTCTCAAGTGATTCGAGTGTCGTGTAAAAGGATGGTGTTTAACTTGTTTCCAAAGGGATTTAAGTTTCCATTAATTCTAGTTATGAAAACTCTATGTACCTTGTATTCGCATGCTTTCAAATACATGGTACCCTATGGTTCCTTTTTAATAAAACCTCTTTTATTTTGAAATCATTAGTCCTTTCAATAACCTTTTATTAGTCAGTTAATGTTTAGGAACCAAAAAAAATCAGCTTGTTATGATAATTTATTTAGATTGTTAAGCATATCCATATATCAAACAATCAACATAAAATGAATAATCAAACAAGCATATATCAAACAACCACATGTGCATAACCATAGCCACTATGTTGACAACACTTGTTTGCCATCACAAGTGTTGTCATTTGGTCTTTCCTAAGGGTTGAACACAACACAAAGACGAGATCTCCAAAGACCCCCACTTGAACTTGCATCCAAATGCTTCAAGTCCTTCTCTTGTGTCTTCCTTTTGTGTTTCCATCTTGTGCATCTTCTTTTACAAAACTCATACCCTAATACAAATTTTCTAACAAAAGAAAACATACTTAATCTATCTATTACATCACAAATGAATGAATAAAAAAATTACATCCAAATACTAAACACAAAAGAATAATATTAAAACCCATAAGAATGAATACAACCAACACAAAACATCCATTCAAAACCAAAACAACACAAGGTCAAGGCTAGGTTATGCACCAATATGAATCATCATATACAACATTCAAGAACCAAATAAACCCCCATATGACCCTAAATTTTCAGCCAACATAAACCATGAATTTAGGGTCTTTTGTCCAACAAAACATAATCAACTACTTGATATCTTACTTTCAAGGTTTAATCACTAGCATGTTAGATATAACCTTGAAAGGTTGGGGATTTATTATCATCACCACAAAAAAGCCCCAATATGGTTGTTAAAGCCTCATAAAACCAATTTTACAAGAACAAATGAAACTAGTCATCCACATATCCGGCTCTAGATGCCAATGTTGGGTTTGTTGGACCAAATCAAACTAGTTTAACCATTTAAACTTGAAAACGCAGCGGATTAACATCAAATATTATCATTTGTAATCTGAAAATATGGTTCATTTCATGACAACAACAAACCCAAGAACATAAGGATCTTATATATGTGTTTGAACTAGCTATCACAAATAAATAACAACCTAAATAAGCAATACATACTACCTTCCAAAAGCTGTTGAAAAACAAGATATAGATGAAGAGAATGATGTTCTTGAACAGCCAAAACACCAAGAAGAGGTGTCCTCAAGCTTCCATACCCACAAGCATCAAGCATACACCATTCTTGCTAGGATTTGAGCACCAAATCGGATCAAGAAAGCTGCTGGAATCTTGTTCCAGCCGTGAACAATCAAGAAAGCTGCTGGAGTTTTGTTCCAGCCGCAAACACTTTCTTCCATAAGAAAAATTGATGTTCATGTGACCTTTTAGCATATATAAGTGAGAGCAAGATGAAGTGTGTGTATTCAAGCAGATTGAAGGTTCCAAAAACTTCAAAAGAAAACAAAGGGGAGGACACTTTCAAAGGGGGCGGCCGAACCCTCTTAAGGTTTTGTTTCCCCCCCCCCCCCCCCCCAAAGCCCATTTTTTAATCCTTGTTAAACTAATGATTAATATAGATATATAATTAATCTTTTAATTATATAACATATACAAACTTTTATTATTTGATGTTATTTAACTAAATTAAACAACATTACAAATAATATCCATGAACAAAATATCCATATAAGTTGTTCAGTCTCATATGCAACTTATTTAGAAAACCCATTTTCTAAATTGGTGTATTTATTTAATTGTATGATCATATCATCAATTAAATAATATTTGGTGTTTGCAAAGCTTGTTATTGGGTATGACCCGACTTGGATCATAACGTACTAACCACATCAATGTTCTATGTGTCTTGGGCATAAAGAATCCAACATTGAGTAGGGTGAAAAAAGAGTGAATTATGATACTCACTGAAACCTAGATCTTCATCAGTATAGAAATCAAGGTTGGGAATTGGTTGGTTGAGATCTATAGGCTGGGGATGGTAACTGTCCCCTAAAGGTTGATCACTTGAGTTTGGAGACTCAGAGTGATAGCTTAAGGCAGTTGGGATAATGAGCTCATCAGGCTGAGCATGAGGAACCTCAACACTGATCCTTAAAGAGATGGGAGTGGTCTGCTCCTCAAGAGAAGTGGGAGCTCCAGTGTCCACTTCAGCCTGTAAGGGTGAGTGTATGGGGACCTCCACAGACTGAATAGTCTGAGCAGGAGTTTGTTTGGATTTTCTTTGGTAAGTGAGGGTAATTTGAGGCTTTTGAGGTGTTAGGGAAATAGTAGGTGTGGGTTCAACACTAGCTTGTGTTGCTAGGTTGTCACCTTGAGCAATGAGCTTTAACATTTTTGGGACTAGGGCTGTTTCTACCCCAGAGAAGCCAACAGTGGGCTTTCTTAGTATTTTAAAGATACAGGGCTTCATCTGTCCTAATTTAAGAATGTTACTTGTTTCCTTTAACTGTGAGCCCAGTTCACAGTTAAGAATGTACTGGACATATCTAGGAAACATGTAATATTCTAAGGAGTCTAAGTAGCAAGCAAGTTGGTATAAACAAATTGAGAATATCTGAACTTGACCCCTTGAACCATTCCATGGATGATGAAGGAGAGATTCTTAGTAATCTGGTCCCATCCACCATGCTTGTTTGACAAGCTGTGGATGACCACATGGAGCAAGAATCTCCACTGGGATGAGACCTTACCTTTCCTAAAGGTCTTTACAAAGGAATCTTCTCATATCCCATCTATTCAAAGGAATGATTAACATCTTCATTTGGGAAGAACACCTCACCTTCTTCATCATCCAGCTGAAGATGCCTGTTGATGATGGCCGGAGTGATGAAGACTGTTCTCCCTTGCACTATGGCAGACAGTGCCTTCTCCTCGTCCGTTATGACCTCTTGGCAGGTCTTCCAGAAATCAAGCAGATGATCCTCATAGAGAGGAGGATCAATGGTTAGGGAGGTGAAGTAATTTGACAAAGCTAAGAATCGACAAACCTCTGAGAAATGAGGATCTTTCTCAGAGCTTAACAGAGCAACCTGATTGTGTTGCCTGTGTAGCTGCATGGTAAAGTTGGGATCATTTCTGTGAGCGAGATTGGCCATTGTGAGGTAGCTTAAAGATGAAGAAAGAAGGAAGAAAGAAATTCAGAGAGAATTTTGGGTTTTAGGTATGGAGAAGAACAAATGATAGAAAGAGGGGGAACTGTTGGGTTTATATATAAGAGGGATTTCAGATAAAGTTTAATGAAAGAGGATAAAGTTTGAAATCTGGATGTTGGTCCCACCTCTGAAAAAGTAGTTTACTTTTGTTCAAAAAGTAGTTTTCTTGGAAATCAAAAAGCTTCCGAAGGTAAATTATTTTCGGAAGTTTTAATTTACAAAAGCTTCCGAAGCTAGAATGACTTCGGAAGAGTTTCCTGAGAGTTTTGAAAATTTTTCTTTGGAAAAGAAACTAAAACTTGATTGCTTTGTATATAAAACACAAAGCTTCCGAGAGTTAATTTTGCTTCGGAAGAAAATAGTCCTTAAAAATGAATAAGTGTCTGAGACAAGTATTTAAGCTTCGGAAGGTAGACTAAAAACCTCTTCCGAAGGTAAATTTCTTAGATAGTTATTTGTTTTGAAGGCATGATTTGCTTCCGAATTAAAGCATAACTTCTGAAGGATAAAAAATTGTCAAAAATCTAAGGAAAGTCTTCAAAAAGATAATTTTATCCAGAGAAAACATGAGCTTATGAAAGTGATGAACTAGACAACTTAGGACACACATATTTTAAGAAATAATAAGAATTAGTTTTAAGAAAAACTTACTCAAAGTTGATCATCCTAATAGCTGATATTAGATATTTAAATCTCTGTTCATCAAAAGCCTTTGTAAACAGATCAGCATATTGTTCACCTATGTGAACTTTGACTAGTTTAATTAATCCCTTTTCATGGTTATCTCTTATTAAATGATACCGGATATTGATGTGTTTGGTCCTTGAGTGCTGCACAGGATTCTCTGTGATTGAGATAACACTGTTTTTGTCTATGTGAATAAGAGTCTCCTTGAAGTTTAACCCATAGTCCAGCATTTGATTCTGAATCCATAGCACTTGAGCACAGTAGCTTGCAGTAGCAATGTATTCAGCTTCAGCAGTTGATGCAGAGACACAGGATTGTTTCTTGCATTGCCATGAGACAACCCTTCCACCAAGAAACTGACATCCCCCAGATGTAGACTTTGTAGTCATGTTGCAACCACCATAATCACTATCTATATAAGCATACGGATTGAAGTCAGGATTCTTTGGGTATCATAAACCAAGTGTTGAGGCACCTTTGAGGTATCTAAGAATCCTCTTAACAGTGATAAGGTGAGACATCTTAGGGTTGGCTTGATATCTTGCACAAATGCATGTAGCAAACATAATATCAAGCATGCTAGCAGTAAGATACATAAGAGACCCAATCATAGCCCTGTATAAGTGTTCATCTACACACTCCCCCTCAAGATCAGGTCCAAGGGAGTGGTTTCTGGCTATGGGTGTCTTAGCAATCTTACAATCAGTCATGTTGAATCTCTTGAGTATGTCCTGAACATACTTTGACTGACTTATGAAGATGCCATCTTCAACTTGCTTCACTTGAATTCCTAGAAAGAAATTGAGTTCCCCCATGGCACTCATTTCAAATTTGTCTTTCATTAGCTTCTCAAAGTCTTTGCAGAGCTTTGGATTAGTTGAACCAAAAATGATGTCATTCATATACACTTGAACTAACAGAATGTCATTTCCTTGTCCTTTGATGAAGAGAGTTCCATCTATGGTACCTCTCCTGTATCCGTGTTTGCATAGATACTCAGACAGTGTCTCATACCACTTCCTGGGAGCCTGATGCAGCCCATAAAGAGCTTTGTTAAGCTTGCAGACATAATTAGGATGATCAGGATCTACAAAACCAGGTGGTTGTTTGACATATACCTATTCATCAATCACTCCATACAAAAAGGCACATTTTACATCAAGCTGAAAGACCTTGAAGTTCTTGGATGCAGCAAATGCCAGGAATATCCTAACAGCTTCCGGTCTTGCTACTGGAGCAAAGACATCAGTGTAGTCAATCCCTTCTTCTTGTGTGTATCCTTGAACAACTAGTCTAGCTTTGTTCTTGATGATAATGCCTCTATCATCTTTCTTATTCCTAAATACCCATTTGGTTCCAATGGTAGTCTTCCCATGAGGAAGAGAACAAAGGTTCCAAACTTTCGGCCTTTTGAATTGAAGCAGCTCTTGTTGCATAGCCTCAAGTCAACTTCCATCCTTTAGAGCCTCATCAACTTTCTTTGGCTCTGTCTGGGATAAGAAACAAGAGTGAAGACAAACATTTGCTTCATGGGTTTGTCCTCTTGTTCTTACTCCTGTGACAACATCTCTAATGATGCTTGTGGTAGGGTAAGACTTGTGGATCCTAAGCTGAGGGATCACAACAAGTTGCTGAGAAAGATCTAAATTAGAGAAATTTAGATCTGGCATGGATGTTTCTCCCACCACATTAGCACACTTATCAAGAGAAACTTGATCCAAGCAGTGTGTGACATCATTGATGTTGTCATCTGTGGTATGGTTAGTAGTATCAAGACATTCTTGATCACTGTCACCGCCATCATTGTTGTCTTCCATCATTGATGTATACTTATCTTGTTGTGGAGCCTCTGAGATAGAATTTGAAGGCACCCCACATGCATCAGCTGAGTTTGTCATTGTAGTGCTGATAGACGCCTCATTTGTAGAAGTAGTTTCAACTGGAGCTGAAGATGTGTGACTTGAAGATCTTCTTAGCTCAAATCTTAGATCAGGATCACCTGTATTTAGATTTTCTGCAGATCCTGAAACATTCTCACAAGCTATGTTAAAACAGTTGGTAACTAAATCAAGATCAAATAGCCAATCAGGACCAAAACCAACCACACAGGGTGTGTGTTCATTGAAAGTCACATTAGCTAACTCCTCAACAATTTTGGTTCTAAGATTGTATACTCTATAAGCCTTAGCTTGAGAAGAGTATCCAATAAAGTGTCCATCATCTGATTTCTCAGCAAATTTGGAAATTTGATCTTTGGTATTCAAGATGGTGCAAGGACATCCAAATGACCTGAGAAAACCAATGAAAGGTTTCCTCTTGTGCCAAAGTTCATAAGGAGTCTTGGCATGAGTCTTGACCACTAAAACTCTATTCTGCACATAGTAGGCAGTGTTGACTACCTCTGCCCAGAAGGTGATGGGCAGCTTAGAGTCAAACAACATGGTTCTTGCAGCTTTAATCAATGTCCTGTTTCTCCTCTCAGCAACACCATTCTGTTGAGGAGTCCTGGGAGCACTGTATTTTCTTGTAATACCCTTTTCATCACAAAATGTATCAAGGATTTGGTTCTTAAATTTAGTTCCTTGATCACATCTTATGATCTTGACCTTGTGATCAGATTGATTCTCAATCTTTAGGATGAAATTCTTAAAAATCTCAGGGTCTCATCCTTAGTTCTAAGGAAGAAAACCCAAGTGAATCTTGAAAAGTCATATGTGATTACCAAACAATAATAGGTCCTTCCTAGACTCATTACACTGGTGGGGCCAAAGAGATCCATATGTAACAAGTCTAGGGGTGTAGTGATGGAGTTTCTTTCCTTAGGCTTATGAGATACCTTGTGTTGCTTCCTTTTCAGGCATGTAACACAATGGTCATCACTTGTAAACTCTTTCTTTGGTATTCCAGTTACCAAACCATTCTTAATTAATTTATTAATGTTCTTAAAGTTTACATGGCATATTCTTTTATGTCATAGGAAAGACTCATCACTATTGGCTTTAGATAGAGAGCATAAAACTTCTCCAGAGGGAGATGTTTCTTGCAAATCCATCTTGTACATGTTCCTTTTCCTCGGGGCTCTAAGTAGGATATGCTCATGAGGAATGACCACACCAGGCTTGAGAACAATGCACTCATGCTCAGTAAAGAGCATGTTATGACTCTAATCACAAAATTGGGATATACTCAGAAGATTTACCCAACCTCTTTGAAAAAGTTTACCTTCTCAATGCTGAGCTTACCATTTGTGACCATGCCCCTTCCTAAAATGTAACCACCTACATCTCCTCCAAAAGCAACTGGTCCTCCATCAATCCTCTCAAAGTTCTGGAGTAGTGACCTATTGCATGTCATGTGCCTAGAACAACCACTATCAATGATCCAGACATTCTTGTTTGTCTTGAGCTATCCCTACACAAAGAAAAGGATTAGTTACATTTGGAAACCCAAGCCTTTCTTGTCTTGGCCTCAGAAACAGAAGGCAATGCAACAGTAATAGATCCTATGGTTGTCCTGAGAGGATCTTAGCTGTTGTTGATGGAGAATTCTCAATCACTTGGTCTTTCTTAGACTTCCAAACCACCTTTGGAGTCTTGGACTTGACCTTCAAAACTTCGAAAGCTTTTAGAACTTCAGAAGTTTTGATGATTGAACATTCGGAAGATTCTACAGACACTGCAGCAGACTTCAATGCTTCGGAAGAACTCCTTTCTTCCGAGACCAACTTCTCTTCCGAGGGTAATTTTCCACTTGCCTTCTTCTTAGATTTGGAGCTTCCGAAGGAAACAGATTTTCCTTCCGAAGCTTGAATCTTCATGGAACTCTTTGAAGTCTTTGTCTTGGTCATATGGATAGTACCTTTAGGATTGTATGGACAATCCTTAGCAATGTGAGTGGTACTTTCACACATGACACACACTATTTTCTTCTTCATAAGAGTCTTCTGCTAGGAACAAGACTGTCTTTGGTCACATCCCTTCTCCACCTTCATCTTTGCAGATGCTGAGACAGTCCTTTTGGGTTGGGAACTGTTCTTGGAGTTTGATGGTTCAGGCTGTGTAGTAGTGGTACACAGCATATCAGTCTTCTTCTTGCTACTGAGATGATTTGAACAAGAACCAGAACTCTTAGCACAAGAGTTTTGGTTGATGTTTTCAGTCCTTACTACTTCAAATCCTGCAAAGATGAAAAATTGTTTTTGCTTAAAGTCAAAAGTAGCCTTGATCTCTTGAGCCTTCCTTGCTTTTCTTTTGCTCTTTCTGATCAAGTTCTTTCTCATGGACTTAGTCATCACAGTCTTCTTCTTCTCCTCAAAAGGATAATGGCCCTTCTTAGAATCCTCCTCTTCAATCTTCTTAGAGGAATTCTTCACTACCTCTTCTTCATCCTCTTCATTTATAGGATCTATGAGAGGAAGCTCATCTTCACAAGTTCCACACCTAGGAGGTCTTACAGACAAGATTATGTGTGGAGGAGCTATCTCATTTGATCCTAGTCCCTGCCTGTTTTGATAGCACACCTTGTTATGCAGGGATGAGGATATCATGTTCTTGAAGGTCTCTTCTTCAAGAACACTCTTTTCTGCCCTAGCTTTGCTAATCACAAGCTCAGCCTGACACTCAGTCAATTTGGTTATGAGATCTTTGATTTGAGTCCTAAAATATATGTGTTCATATTTTAGAACTGAAATGGTTTTCTCTAGGTCTTCTATCTTCAGTTTGTAATCATTTTCAGAATTTCTAAAATCATATTTTAAAATGTTTAAGGACTCAAGATCAGATCTCATCTCGAAGTTATAGGACCTGTATCTATTGACTTTAGCAATGCATTCAGGAGTACAGAGATGTTCCAATACCTTGGCTTCATCATGATCTGCCATCAATGCTTGGCTTGGAGAAGCATCTTCCACCTGAAAGCTCCAGTCAAAGCCTCCTTCTTCAAGAGCAACAGCAGCCTGCTGCTTTGACTTCTCATTCTGGAGAGCTTTGTCAGTGTAGTTAGGTCTGGACTGTGTTTGGCCACTACTTGTTTTAGGTGCCTTACACTCTCTGGCAAAATGGCCCATCAAGTTACAGTTGAAACACTTGACTTTGCCTTTGTCCAGGCCAAACTTTCCACTAGTTGCATTTCTTGGAAACTTCCTTCTAGTTCTCTTGTATAACTTCTTGGCTCTGTGAGTAAGAAGAGCCATCTGCTGGACTATTTCCATGTATTCCAGATCATCTGGATTAATATAGTCCAGGTCTTCAAAAGTGAAAAGAGAGTTGCCAAAGTTTCATCAGAAGACACAAAAGCTTGAGAAGAGCTTGTCTCTTGGAATGGGCTTCCTTGAGTGTAGTTCTCCTTTGTGTCTCTAGGAAGGTGATGAAAGGACCCTTTGGTGAGTTGTCAGGATAGCATATGAGATGATGTTTGGGTTCTATGCTATCCCTTTCAACCACATATAGGGCTGAACCCATTTGATTGTTGGAGTTGCCAGATGAATCTTGCATGTTCATCTCCATCTAGTAGCCACTTAAAATCCCATATAACTCTATCAGAGTAAGAGTTTTGAGATTTTCAGTCCTCTTGATCACCACACAGTAGTGTGTCCACTGCCTATGATTTGAGTACATCTCGGTGAGATGTACTCAATATTGTCCCTCTTTGAATACGTACCATACCTTTCTTAGCGTTTTTCATCTTGAACCTTTTCAAGATTTTATCAATATATGCACTTTGGTTTAAACCTATCAACCACCTCGATTTGTCCCTATAGATCTTTATTCCCAAAATATAGACGGCTTCACCGAGATCTTTTATGGAAAAACAACTTCCAAGCCAGGTTTTAACACCTTCCATGGTTGGAATATCATTTCCAACAAGTAGCATGTCATCAACATACAATACTAAGAATGTAATTATGCTCCCACTAACCTTCTTATATACAAAAGCCTTGTCAGCATTCTTGATGAAACCAAATTTCTTTATCTCTTCATCAAAACATTGATTCCAACTTCTCGATACTTGTTTCAATCCATAGATTGATCTCTTTAACTTGCATACTTTATTAGGATGTTGTGGATCGATAAAACCATCAGGCTGAACCATATGGACAGTCTCTTTGAGATATTCATTAAGAAAAGCGTTTTTGACATCCATTTTCCAAATATCATCGTCATAATATGCAGCTATGGCAAATAATATCCTAATTGACTTTAGCATTGCCACAGGCAAGAAGGTTTCATCATAATCAACCCCTTGAGTTTGAGTGAAACCTTTTGCTATAAGTCTTGCTTTGTAAGTATCCAAGTTTCCATGCATATCCGTTTTCTTCTTGAAAACTCACTTCCATCCAACCGGTTTGGAGTTAAGTGGAGGGTCAACCAATTCCCAAACTTGGTTGTCATACATGGATTGCATCTCTACGTTCATGGCTTCTAGCCATTTGTCACAATCCAAATTGGACATTGCATCATGGTATGTAGTTGGCTCATGAGAGTCAACCACATAGCACCCATTCATGAAAAATCCATATCTTTTAGGTGGAATGCTAGCTCTACCAGATCTGCGAACGTTTTGTGTGTGTTGATCAACCTCTTGATCATTATCAACAACCTCCTGTTGATTGCTAATGTCAACTAAACGTGTATCGGCTTGTGGATCTTGATCCACATCAAATTCCACTATTCTATATGTTATTCCTTCCATAAGGAACTTAGCTTCCAAGAACTCTGCCTTTCTAGCAATAAATACTTTTTGCTCTGTTGGAATAAAGAAGTAGTATCCTATACAGTCTTGGGATATCCAACATATATACACTTAGTTCCAACTTGTTTTGGATGTTTAGCTTAACATAAGCTTCACAACCCCATACTTTTAAATATGATAACGATGGAACTCTTCCATGCTATTTCTTAAAAGGTTTCGAATCCACTTTCTTGGTTGGGGCCATATTCAAAATACAAGCCGCGGAGAGCAATGCGAAACCCCAAAATGATAGAGGTAGTGAGCTTATAGCCATCATAGATCAAACCATATCCAATAGGGTTCAGTTTCTCCTTTCACACACACCATTATCTTGTGGTGTTCCAGGTGGAGTAACTTGTGAGACGATCCCACAACTTCTTAGATGATCCTGAAAAGCCTCATTGAGGTATTCACCTCCTCTATCTGAACGAAGAACTTTGATAGTTTTATTGAGTTGATTTTCTACTTTATTCTTGAAGATTTTGAACATTTCAAAAGCTTCATTTTTATGTGTCATCAAGTACACATAACCATAGCCACTGTAATCATCGGTAAAGGTAATGAAGTATCTTTCACCATTTCTTGTCATGTCTTAAAAGGACCACACACATCCAAATGTATGATTGCTAATAAGTCTTTTGCCCTCTCTTCAGTAGCACTAAAGGGCGACTTGGTCATCTTAACTTGTAAACAAGATTTACACTTATCAAATGAACCATTTTCATTTGTTTTAAAAAGACCATTCTTTTGAAGTGTTTGAATTCGATTATTGTTTATATGACCAAGACGACAATGCCAAAGATACGAATCACTTAAACCCATTTTAAGTTTCTTGGTGCTTGTTTGGTATAAGGAACCATTAAAGAATGAATCATCATGAACCAATCCATAGAAACCATTAAAAGGCATAGCCTTAAAATAAAATACATCATGCATACAAACATAAATACCATTGTTAACAAACTTCAATTCATAACCACATTGTTATAAAAAGGAAACAAAAATTATGTTCCTAGTCAAACTAGGAGCATACAAAATGTTCTTAAGAACAACTTCCAAACCATTTGAAAGTTTCAAAATATAGTCTCCTTGGGCTTTGACATCAACTTTTGCTTTCTTGCCCATGTAGAGACTTGTGTCTCCGTTCTTGAAGTGCTTATTTATTTTGAACCCCTGCAACAAATTGCAAATATGAGTTCCATATCCGGTATCTAATACCCATGTGTTTGAAGAAATAACATTTAAACCAATACGAATCATGGAAGTTGTACCTGAGCTTTGCCCAACATCCCTCTTCTTTCTCAACTCTTTGAGATAGGTTGGACAATTCCTTTTCCAATGTCCTATCTCACCACACTCAAAGCATGGGTCATTCTCCGTTACCTTAGGCTTCTTAAGCTTAGGCTTTGGAGGTTCCCCTTTAGCCTTCCCTTCCCTTTGCCTTTTGATGTACCCCTTTCCTTTGGCAACATTTGCCTTGGGAACGAGGAATGGCCTTTTCTTATTGCCTCCCTCATTGATCGAGAGAATAGGTAGAACCTTTCTACCCATCCCTGCCTTGGCTGTTTTGAGCATTGCGTGAAGCTCACCAATGCTCTTGTCTAACCCGTTCATATTTTAATTCATTATCAACATCTAAAACATTTTAGTTAGGCCATTAAGGATTAAATCTGTGGCCAACTCCTTTGAGATGGGGCAACTAAGCCTCTCGAGGCGATCAACGTGGCTTTTCATCTTAAGAACATAGGATGATACCGATTGGGTTTCTTCCATGCAACAGGCATGAATCGCTCGAACGTTTTGTAGCACTCGAACCGTTTCGAAGCGCTCTACCCTAGCTTGTTGAAGGAACTTGAGGCAGGAAACCTGCATGGAATCCTCAGTGTACTCAAGCCAATCGTTACAGGCCTCAACATCCTCGGGGTCGGGTTTTGGTTGGAATGGGATCGTCAAGGACATAGGCCTTTTTCTCTTGCTTGAGAACAATTCTCAAGTTTTGAAACCAATCCATAAAATTATTATGGTTAAGACGATCCCTCTCTAAGATGGTTCTCAGTGATAGGGTATGGACGGTCGAGGTGGTAGCATTATTGTTTGCGGCCATTTCTACAAAATTTACAAAGTTCATATTAGTATTTCTGAAAAATTACATTTTATTCATTAATACCCTTTACATATCTCATAGACAATTAATAATTAAAATCTAGAATCCAACAGTGCACTTAATGATGGTTAGGTGACCTTTATTCCATTATTTAAATTAACAAGGTAGTCAACATTTGACAATTGCAAGCTATTGCAACTTCTAGCCTTATGGGATCGGTTAAACATCTTGTGTTTAGTTGGAATGTAAAATCCCATCAACACCATTGTACGCCATGCTTCGGTGACCCTATGGACATGGTTTCCAATTCAAGTCGCCCTACTTACACACACGTGTGAGTTTACACATACAAGTGGTTAGGTGACCTTTATCCCACAAATATGTTAAGCCGACCTCAAACACACAAGTTCCCAAAAAGTGGTTAGGTGACCTTTATCCCACAAATAGTTCTCAAGTGATTCGAGTGTCGTGTAAAAGGATGGTGTTAAACTTGTTTCCAAAGGGATTTGAGTTTTCATTAATTCTAGTTTTGAAAAATCAATGTACCTTGTATTCACATGCTTTCAAATACGTCGTACCCTATGGTTCTCCTTTTAGTAAAACTCCTTTTATTAAAATCATTAATCCTTTTAATAACCTTTTATTAGTCACTTAATAATTAGGAACCATAAATTTTTAGCTTGTTTTGTTTCTTAATAAGTTTGTTATACACATCCAAATATCAAACAACCATCATATAACAAACAACCAAACAAGCATAATCAAACAATCACAAATGCATAACCATAGCCACTAAGTTGACCACACTTGTTTGCCATCACAAGTGTTGTCATTTGGTCTTTCCTAATGGTCCAAAGACCCCCACTTCAAGTTGCATCCAAATGCTTCAACTCCTTCTCTTTGTGCCTACCTTTTGGGCTTCCAACTTGTACATCTTCTTTTACAAAATTTATATCCTAATACAAATTCTCTAATAAAAGAAAATATACATGATCTATCTATTACATCACCATTGAATGAATAAATAAATTACAACAAAATACAAGCACAAAAGAATAACATTACAACCTATAAAGAATGAAATCAACCAAAACCAAACATTCAACCAGCAACCAAAGCAACACAAGGTCAAGGCTAGGTTATGCACCAATATTAAACAACATATACAACGTTCAAGAACCAAAATAAATACCCATTTAACCCTAAATTTTCAGCCAACATAAACCAAGAATTTAGGGTTTTTGTCCAAACAAAATATAATCAACCATTTGACATCTATATTTCAAGGTTTAATCATAAGCATGTAAGATATAACCTTGAAATACAGGGGATTCATCATATCATCACAAAACAACCCCTATTAGGTTGTTAAAGTCCCATAAAACCAATTTTACAAGGACATAAGAAGCTAGTAATCCACATATCCAGCTCTAGATGCTAATGTTGGATTTGTTAGACTCATTATCAAAGTTGTTTAACCATTTAAACATGAAAATGCAGTGGAATCAAACCTTAATATTTTGTTTTGTAAACTGAAAATTGAGGCATATTATGTAACATCAACAAACCCAAGAACATAGGATCAAATATATGTTTATGAACTAGCTATCAAGAAGAATAAACAACGAAAACAACACCCATGAAACTACCTTTCAGGAGCTGCCAAAAATGTGAGATATGAGGAAGATGATGATGTTCTTGAACGATCAAAACACCAAGGAAAGGTGTCCTCAAGCTTCCATAACCACAAGCATCAAACAAAGACCTTAGTGCTAGGATTTGAACACCAAAAATGACCAAGAAGCTGCTGAAAATGCCCCTTTTTAGCTGTGAATATCTCTAGAGATTAGAGAGTTTTGTTCTTAGTCCTTTTCATGTAAGAGAGAGTGAGAGGTTGAGTGTGGGACTATTTAAAAGTGTCTTCTCCCAATACCTCAAATGAAAACAACCCGATCAAGGGGGCGGCCGAATGGGGCCTTTAAAATTGGGTTTTCCCCCCAATTTTTATCAACCATTTTAATTTAACTAATAACTTATTGAGTTATGAAATTAACCTTTAATTGTAAAACTCATAAACTCTATTATTATGTGATATTATTTAACTTACTAAATAACATTACAAATAATACACATGTACAAAATATCCTTATAAGTTGTTCTATCTCATATGCAAATTTGATTTAGAAAACCCAATTTTTAAATTGTTGTAATTATTTAATTACATATTCATATCATAAATTAAATATTAATTGGTGTTTGCTAAGCTTGTTATTGGGTATGAGCCAACTTGGATCATAACGTACTAACCATATCAATGTTCTATGTGTCTTGGGTATAAAGAATCCAAGAATAAATACTTACAATACATTTACCTTCGGAATTTTGATATATCTTCTGAGCTTACATATGCTTCTAAGAACTTATATGTTTTTGGAGGAAAATTTTCTTTTGAAAGCAATTAAGTGTTGGAAGATTTATTCTTTTGCACCTAGTTGTTCCTTAAGATAAGATATTTCAAGTTGGTGATCATTGACCCTATTTTGTAAGGAAGTCACTTGAGATTCTACATGACTAACATTAGAGACTAGATAGGAGCAAGTTTGTGATAGTTTTTGGACTGATAGTCTTAAGTTCCCCTCATCTTCATCAAAAGAATCATTAGAGGATGAGATAATTGAACCAAAGTCTTCACTCTCACCACTAGCATCATGTTCTTGGCTACTGGATTTCCCCTGCTCACTGATAGCTTCAAGTGAAGTGTCAATGGGTTGAGTTGCCATGGTTGAGGTCTTAATGATGTAATCACTAGCAGAAGTGAGAGACTCTTCTATATGAGCCTCTTAAACAGGGTGATGAGTGGATGATGTGGGCTAGATATGGTAGAATTAGGAGCACTCATCTCTCTTTGAGTAGGGGAGGAGTAGAGAGACTAATAGTACTCACCGAATCCCATATCTTCATCATCATAGAACTCAAGGATAGGGATAGGTTGGTTGAGATCTATAGGCTGGAGTTGATAACTTTCCACTAAACATTGTTCACTTGAGTGTTAAGACTCAGAGTGAAGACTTAAGGCTGATGGGCTAATAAGCTTATTAGGCTGAGCATGACGAATCTTAGCACCGATTCTTAATAAGATTGGAGTGTTTTGCTCCTCAAGAGAGGTGGGAGCTCTAGTGTCCACTTCCTCCTGTATGGGTGATGATATGGGGGCTTGTAAAAGTTGAATACCTAATACAGGAGTTCGTTTGGATTTTCTTTGGTAAGTGAGGAGTGTTTTAGCCTCTGAATGTGGTTAAGAAGTAGAAGGTGTGGGTTCAACACTAGCTTGTGTTGTTAGGTTGTCATCTTGAGCAATGAGCTTTAACATTTTGGGGACAAGGGCTGTTTCTACCCTAGAGAAGCCAACAGTTGGCTTCTTCACTATTTTAAAGATGTTAGGCTTCATTTGTCCCAATTTAAGAATATGACCTGTTTCCCTAAACTATGAACCTGGTTCATAGTTGAGAATGTATTGAACATATCTAGGAAAGATGTAATACTCTAAGGAGTCCAAGTTTGCAAGTAAATTTGTATAGACAAATTGAGAGTACCTGAACTTGACCCCTTGAACCATTCCATGCACAATGAAGGAGAGATCCTCAGGAATCGGGTACCACCACCCGTGCTTGTTAGACAAGCTGTGGATGACCACATGAAGCACTTTGGAAAGGACAATTCACCTTCATAGAGAAATATCCTTTTCCTGAAGGTCTTTATAGAGAAATCTCCTTGATAGACCATGTGCTGAAAGGAGTGGTTGACAGCTTTCTATGGAAAGGACAATTCACCTTCCTTATCATCCAGTTGAAGATGAGTGTTGATGATGGCTGGAGTGATGAAGATTGAATAGAATCAGAAATCAACAAAGCTCTAAGAAACTAGAATCAGGCCATTTTCGGTCCATCTGAAGATGAGTGTTGACAATGCACTGTAGCAAACAATGCCTTCTTCCCATCCATCATGACCTCTTGACAGGTCTTCTAGAATTCAAGCAGATGATCCTCATAGTGGTTAGGGAGGTGAAGTAGTTGGATGGAGTCAAAAATCAACAAACCTCTAAGAAACTAGAATCTTTCTCAGAGTTCAAAAGGGAAACCTGATTATGCTGCCTGTGAAGTTGCATGGAGAAATCTAGTCGTTTCTGTGGTTTAGGTTGGCCATTTTAGAAAGCTTAAAGGTAAGAAAATAAAGAACAAAGGTGGTTTATGGTTGAATTTAGGTTTCAGAATAGTACAGAGGAAGAAGATAGTGAAAGAGGGGGGGACCATTGGGTATACATATACGAAATGGATCTCAAACATAGTCAGTGAAAGAGGATAAGTTCTGAAATCCGCATGTCGGTCCCACCTCTAAAAAGCAGTTTTATTTTGCCCAAAAAGTAGTTTTCTAGGAAGTCTAAAATCTTCCCAAGGTAATTTTTCTTTGGAATTTTTGATGAAAAGCTTTCGAAGCCAAAATAACTTCCCAAGATATTCCAAAGAGTTTAAAATTTTGTTTCGAAAGGGATTAAGACTTAGGAATAAAGCTTCCGAGAATTAATTGCTTTTGGAAGAAAAGTGTTCTTGAAAACATACTAGTACTTAGGAATAATGTTAAACTTTGGAAGATATTTTGGAAATATATTCCGAAGATAAATTTTCTTCAGTAGTGTTGTTTTGAAGACTTAAATTTCTTCTGAAGGTAAATGCATATCTTTCGAAGAATAAAAAGATCAACATTTTCAAAAATCTAAGGAATGTTTTCTAAAGAGATTTTGCTTCCAAAGTAAACAAGGGCTCATGAAGGTGACAAAAAAAAACAACTTCGGACACACATATTTTAGAAAGAATATGATTTAGTTTTAGGAAAAGCTACTCAAAATTAATCATCCCAATAACTAATACAAGATATTTAAATCTCTGCTCATCAAAAGCTTTGGTGAACAAACTAGCATATTGTTCATTTGTGTTAACTTTGACTAGTTTGATTAATCCCTTTTCAAAATTATCTCTAATCAAATTATACCTGATATTGATATGTTTGTCCTTGAGTGTTGCACAGGATTTTCTGTGATAGATTAACACTATTGTTGTCTATGTGGATAAGAGTCTCTTTGAAGTTGAATCCATAATCCAACATCTGATTCTAAATCCAAGGACTTGAGCAGAGCAGCTTGCAGTAGCAATGTATTCAACTTCAGCAGTTGATGTAGAGACACAAGATTACTTCTTGCATTACCATGAGACTATCCTTCCATCAAGGAACTGACATCCCCATGATGTAGAATTTGTAGTCATATTGCAGCCATGCAGGACCGTTAGAAGGGGTGATGCACTTTACAACACAACAACACAATTGAGGAGAGTTCTTTAGAACACTTATCAGATCAAATAGGGAACTGGTTAACTAGAGCAAAAGATGCTAATAACACAAGTACATGAGAGACAGAACAAGAAAGCAAACAACACAAGTATTTGGTTTTCAAGAATGCTATAGATCCCTTCTCAAGTTCTATTACAAAGTGTTACAAAGCATTATGGAAAGTTACAAGTACTTGATATACATATACTACATCCTATAGCTGGCCATACTTGAAAGCCAGCTAGATACATAAGACTAGACAACAAAATCAAATGTAGAGTCAAAAGGCAGATTGCCTTTTGACTTTGTGATTATGACATGCCATAGCTCACATCCTAATATATTACAAAGAGGATTAAGTACAAAAAGTAGAAAGCTCAGACTCAATACCTCAATGTATAGTTTACCAAAAGCATTGACCTTTTTCACCAAATTGTGAATGTTTGTGAGTGAAACAGAGTTGCAGTGGAAGGTGGTCCAACTTTAGGGAAAAGTACATGAGATAATAGCATGTACATAAAAGTCTTCGGAAGAAATCTGTCTTCATAAATGTTGGGTTTGTTGGACACATAATCAAAGTTGTTTAACCTCTTAAACATGAAAAACGCAATGGAATCATAGCTTAATAATATGTTTTGTAAACTGAAAACTAAGGCATATTCTTTAGCAACAACAAACCCAAGAACAAAGGATCAAATATATGTGAAAGAACTAGCTATCATGTAGGAAATAACAACCAAAACAACACTCATGAAACTACCTTTCAAGAGCTGCCAAAATGTGAGATTTGAGGAAGAGAATGAGGTTCTTAAACGACCAAAACACCAAGGAAAGGTGTCCTCAAGCTTCCATACCCACAAGCATTAAGCAAGCACCTTTGTTGCTAGGATTTGAACACCAAAAACCAAAGAAAAAGCTGCTGAAACCACCTTCCATCCGTGAGCTTCTTGAAGAAGAAAGAGAGAGTATTGTTCTTTTTGGTCTTTTGCATGTAAGTGAGAGAGAGAGGATTGAGTGTATGACTAGTAAAAGGAGTCTTGCTCCGAGAATAAAATAAACCAACCACCCAAGGGGGGGGGGGGCGAATGGATTTCAAGTGGGGTTCCCCCCCCCCCCTAATTTTATTTTTCCACTTTAATTGTAACTAGTCACTAAATAAGTTATATATAATTAACCTTTTACTTATATAAATCATACACTCTATTATTATTTGATGTTATTTATCCAACTTAAATAACATTACAAATAATACTCATGAACAAAATATCCTTATAAGTTGTTCTATCTCATATGCAATTTATTCAAAAAACCCAATTTCTAAATTGGTGTAATTATTTAATTGTATGATCATATCATCAATTAAATATTTATTGGTGTTTGCTAAGCTTGTTATTAGGTATGACCCAACTTGGATCATAACGTACTAACCACATCAATGTTGTATGTATCATGGGCATAAAGAATCCAACAATAAACTGGCTTCAGAAGACTTTGTCTTTGAAGCTTCGAACGACTTCATATTTGGCTTCGGAAGATATTGGTCTTGGCTTCGGAAGATTTTACACTTAGAATATTGCTTGTGTAAGATGTAAAACTTCCAAAGCATTTCTACTTTAGTACTTTAGTGCATGCATGCAGAGAGACTTTGGACGCTTTGAATGTTTTGACTGCATCAGACTTATTGGAATCCTTACAAACTCCCTTAGTCTGAGGCTACCAAAACAATTGAAGATCTTCATCAGTTGATAGTCCCTCATCTGATGATGACTAGGCCCTTCTTCATTAAATGGTCTGGATCACTCAGACTTTTATAGTATCTTCTCGTCTCAAAGTGATCATGCAGAGATAGGTTGAATAAATCTTTCCATGTGTATACATTCATACCACCTTGATCTCTAATCACATGCCATCTTTCTGGATTAGTTATGAAGGTCTAGGATAAGGTAGGTCTCTCAGAAGCAAGAGGAGCCACTTGAATTGGAGTTAATTGGGTTGCCTCTTCATGCACTCCGTCAAGTTGATTTGACTCACCCTGAGGTATGGAAGTAGATGGTTTTGACCTTTTCTTCTTCTTTGACTGTGGTTTAGAAGCCATCCTCTTCCTCCTATTTGATGACTTTAACTTAGAAGACTAGTCTGCAACACCTTGTTAATCAGTCTTGTCTTGCTCGGTTGGGTGTTCCTCCCTCATAGGTTCCGAAGGAGAAGGAGTTTGACCAAGATGTAGAACATAAGATGAAGCTTGTTGAGGCTCAGTAGGAGGTCCAGGTTTTGTTGTCTTAAAAGGTTCAACCTTAACCTACACTTTTTAAGGGACCTGACTTGGTGGGGAGTGTAAGTGAACAAGTTCTCTTTTGACCTTCTGCTTGATCACCCTATTGTGCTCATCCATAATAGAAAGAGACATAGGACCATCCGGAGAATCCATACAGCTTCAAGAAGCTCATCATCCTTTGTTTATCAGCAGACTTCTTCATGCTCTTCTAGATGATGGCTCTTGACCTTGCAACATCTTCCCTCATCTTTCTTTTTGTTGCTTTTTGTTCTTTAAGTACTTCAAGCTCAAGATGTTTAAGATACTCAAACTCTATGTACTCAAAGGACAATGGAAGAAGTGCAGATGTCTTGTAGAGACCTATGGCACTCAGGTAGTTGATCATGTTTTGCCTGTCTGTTTCCATGTCTACCTGAGGTTCTTGTGGAGCCACATCCTCTTGTGCAGGACTTTCTTGAACTGGGGAGAGAGTGGGAACATGCTTGTACAATCTCTTTTTTCTATTCTCCTCTTTGATTCGGAGAAGTATCTCTACATCCTCTACTTCCTTCTTCTCTCTTGACAATTCGATGTCAGCCAGTTCATTAAGTTCTTATAAAGGGAGAGATATAATCTCCCTAATGTCATAGTTACTAGTTTGCAGGTAAGTATTCCTGACTGCCCCTAACTCATCATCTTGAGTGTTTGCTCTGGGGGCAGCCCTGATTGTAGCTTCCATAAATCCAGCAGACCTAGAGGAACTTTCTCCCCTTAGCTTCCTCTTCTCTCTCTTTCCTCCTCCTCAATCTCCTTAGGAGTCATTTTGCTTTTCCCTTTGTCACTCACAGACCTTTGTGACTCTAGGTGGAAAGAGCTTTGGCCTTCATTGCTTGGTGTAGCTTCCAAGCTCTGGCAAGAGAGAGGTTTTGATACACCTTGACCAACAGGTGCTTCATTAAGGGAATAAGATGCTGAAGTAGTTATAGGTATGACAGGGCTCTTAGGCTCTACCACTAGGCCTTTAGTTAAGGTTTCCCCTTCGAAGCTAATCTTAGGGTCTACCTTAACATCCAGTTGACCAATAATATTACCTAATTGCCTTTGTCTCCTTTTTAGACTGAACTTTCAGCATTTATGTCCCAAATCCTTTGTGCCTGCCTGTTAGCTTGTCTAGATTGGATTGGATTGACAAGTAGCATGTTGATCAGGTCAAGACCTTCATAGTAGTTCAAAGTCTGAAAATTGAAGACTTCTTGCAGCCCTTGAACTCTTTGAAGAATAAGGCTCTTCTGTTTGAATCATACATCCACCGTATGATGTAGTTAGAAGTTCATTGAGGTGGAGATGACACTACCCTTGGTATACCTTCCTCAAAAATACTCTAAATGAAGGAGTCTATAGAGTCCACATCAATGTGAACTTAAGGAAGTTGATGAGTATGGATAGTTGCAAGTGAAGATGGTGAGTCCTCAATGTCCATGCTTTATGAAGAACTCCTAGGTTCTGTGTCTGTGATGACTTTCTCCCCCTTTTTAGTAGCATCACCCACTTGCATAGGTGAGCTAGAGGTTAGATCAATTACATTAACAGGTTGTTGGGTTCCTAGTTGAGCTCTTCTTAAAGGTCTCCCACCTAGTTTTTCATTTAAATCCTTTTAATAACCTTTTATTAATCACTTAATGATAAAGAACCATAAATTTTCAGCTTGTTTTGTTTGTTAATTAGTTTGTTATGCATATACATATATCAAACAACAATCATATAACAAACAACCAAACAAGCATAATCATACAATCACAAATACATAATCATAGCCACTAAGTTGACTACATTTGTTTGCCATCACAAGTGTTGTCATTTGGTCTTTCCTAAGGGTTAATAACAACACATAAGATAGGATCTCCAAAGACCCCCACTTGAAGTTGCATCCACATGCTTCGAGTCCTTCTCTTTGTGCCTTCCTTTTGTGCTTCCAACTTGTGCATCTTCTTTTACAAAATTTATATCCTAATACAAATTTTATAATAAAAGAAAATACACCAAAATTATTTATTACATTACCATTGAATGAACAAATAAATTACAACCATATACAAGCACAAAAGATTAAAATTACAACCCATAATGAATGAAATGAACCAAAAACAAACATTCATCCAAAACCAAAGCAACATAAGGTCAAGGCTAGGTTATGCACCAATATTAAACAATAGATACAACATTCAAGAACCAAAATAAATCCCCATTTAACCCAAATTTTCGGCCAACATAAACCAAGAATTTAGGGTTTTTGTCTAAACAAAACAAATCAACCATTTGACATCTATCTTTCAAGTTTTAATCATAAGCATGTAAGATATAGCCTTGAAAAATTGGGGATTCATTATATCATCACAAAATAGCTCCTATAAGGTTGTTAAAGTCCCATAAAACCAATTTTACAAAGACATAAGAAGTTAGTTATCCACATACCCGGCTCTAGATGCCAATGTTGGTGTGTTTGACACATAATCAAAGTTGTTTAACCTCTTAAACATGAAAACATAGCTTCATAATATGTTTTGTAAACTGAAAATTAAGGCATATTATTTAGCAACAACAAACCCAAGAACAAAGATCAAATATATGTGAAAGAACTAGTTATAATGTTGGAAATAACAACCAAAACAACACTCATGAAACTACCTTTAAAGAGCTGCCAAAATGTGAGATTTAAGGAAGAGAATGAGGTTCTTGAACGACCAAAACGCCAAGGAAAGGTGTCCTCAAGCTTCCATACCCACAAGCATCAATCAAGCACCTTTGTTGCTAGGATTTCAACACCAAAAACCAAGAAGCTGTTGAAACCACCTTCCATCCGCGAGCTTCTTGAAGAAGAAAGAGAGAGTATTGTTCTTTTGGTCTTTTTCATGTAATAGAGAGAGAGAGGATTGAGTGTATGACTAGTAAAAGGTGTCTTGTTCCAAGAAACAAAATAAACCAACCACCCAAAGGGGGGGGGAATGGATTTCAAATGGGGTTTCCCCCTAATTTTATTTTTCCATTTTAATTGTAACTAGTCACTAAATAAGTTATATATAATTAACCATTTACTTATATAAATCATACACTCTAACATTATTTGATGTTATTTATCCAACTTAAATAACATTACAAATAATACTCATGAACAAAATATCCTTATACGTTGTTCCATCTCATATGCAATTTATTCAAAAAATCCAATTTCTAAATTGGTGTAATTATCTAGTTGCATGATCATATCATCAATTAAATATTTATTGGTGTTTGCTAAGCTTGTATTAGGTATGACCCGACTAGGATCATAACGTACAAACCAAATCAATGTTCTATGTATCTTGGGCATAAAGAATCCAACAATCTCCCACTTGCACAAGATTCATAGAAGATTGATGCAAGCAGTAAATACCGCCTAACAACGGTTTACTACCCTTAATACGCGTCACTAAAAGCCATTCAATAACATCATCCCCTTCAAGTATCCAACTTGAAATGATTAAGGTGAATCAATCATTTATCCTTTTGTTACAAATGTCATGTTAAATCCAAGGACATAGAATGATCATTCCTTGTTGATTTTACTTAATCAGGCCTTAGACATCTTGCTCTCATCAAATAAGAGGAACAAATTCCATCTTGACTACATACGTTCTCACAATCACCTTGTGTCACACCTGAACATAGCCTTATGTACTGTCAATTATTTTAGAGCAGTGAAGAACCAGCTCAAGGTATAACACTTTGGTGAATATCAAAACCCAATATGTATCTGAGGTCGGACGATACCAAATGATTTGTACCTTTACTCAAATTTACTTATGATCAATCAAGAAAATTCCATGTAGTAAAATTTGAAATGCGGGTCAGTCCAATATTCGTATCCCACAAATATCTATAAGCTTTGGCAGCAACCAATTGCTCTATATTCATGCCTTATGAATATCCACCAATCCATGGTCATAATAGTCTTACGTTCATATTTGTTCCCACAAACATGACCGACTATGAACATTTAGAATAATAAACATATTCATGGATGTATACATGCTAAACATTATATAACTCAGAATATCATAAATATATGAAAGAGTTAAATGTTATATTGTTCCAAACTTTTAAATACTAAACAGATCAATTCCAATCACTAGAATATCGAAGTCCTAATACACAAGTATGACTTTCATGCTTTGCCCTTTCAAGGAGTTTCGTGAGTGGATCCGCAATGTTTTGATCAGTGTGAACTTTACGAATATATATCTTTCCTTTTTCAACTTCATCCCTTATGTAGTTGAATCTCCGCTCAGTGTGTCTAGTCTTTTGATGTGCATGGGGTTCCTTGATTTAAGCAATCGCACCCTCGTTATCACAAAAAATTCTAGGGGGTCTTGAATGGTAGAGACCACCCCTGGATCAATGATAATTTTTTTATCCATGCAGCTTCCTGAGTTGCTAATGAGGCGGCTATGTATTCAGATTCTGTAATGGACAATGCTACCATGTCTTCTTTTGAACTCTTCCAAGACACTGCTCCTCCATTCATAATGAATACATACCCCGATTGTGATCAAGAATCATCTCGATCAGTTTGGAAACTCGCATCCGTGTAACCCTTTACAACGAGTTCCTCTTCATCAGATGTGTATATTAGAAACATATCCTTAGTCCTCCTAAGGTATTTCAATATACTTTTAACAGCCATCCAATGGCTATTATCTGGATTCTCCTGATATCTTCTTGTCATGCTTAACGCACATGACACGTCTGGTCTAGTGCATATTATCGCATACATGATGGATCCTATAGTAGAAGCATATGGATGTCCTTCATTCGATCTTACTCATCCTTTGAGCTTGGACATTGATATGTACTCAATATTGTCCCTCTTTGAACAGGTACCATACCTTTCTTATAGTTTTCCATCTTGAACCTTTTCAAGATATTATCAATATATGCACTTTGTTTCAAACCTATCAACCACCTCGATCTGTCCCTATAGAACTTTATTCCCAAAATATAGACGGCTTCACCGAGATCTTTTATAGAAAAACAACTTCCAAGCCAGGTTTTAACACCTTCCATGGTTGGAATATCATTTCCTAAAAGTAGTATGTCATTAACATACAATACTAAGAATGTAATTATGCTCCCACTAGCCTTCTTATAAACAAAAGCCTCATCAGTGTTATTGATGAAACCAATTTCTTGATCTCTTCATCAAAACATTGATTCCAACTTCTCGATGTTTGTTTCAATCCATAGATTGATCTTTTTAACTTAAATACTTTATTAGGATATTATGGATCGACAAAACCATGAGGCTAAACCATATGGACAGTCTCTTCGAGATGTCCATTAAGAAAAACGGTTTTTACATCCATTTGCCAAATCTCATAGTCATAATATGCAACTATGGGAAATAATATCCTAATTGACATTAATATTGCCACAGGCGAGAAGGTTTCATCATAATCAACCCCTTGAGTTTGAGTGAAATCTTTTGCTATAAGTCTTGCTTTATAAGTATCCAAGTTTCCATGCATATCCATTTTCTTCTTGAAAACCCACTTGCATCCAATCGGTTTGGAGTTAAGTGGAGGGTCAACCAATTCCCAAACTTGGTTGTCATACATGGATTGCATCTCTACGTTCATGGCTTCCAGCCATTTGTCACAATTCGAATTGGACATTGCATCATGGTATGTAGTTGGCTCATCGGAGTCAACCACATAGCATCCATTCATGAAAAATCCATATCTTTCAGGTGGAATGCTAACTCTACCATATCTGCGAACGTTTTGTGTGTGTTGATCAACCTCTTGATCATGATCAACAACCTCCTGTTGATTGCTAGTGTCAACCAAACGTGTATCGGCTTATGGATCTTGATCCTCATCAAGTTCCACTATTCTATACGTTATTCCTTCCATAAGGAACTTAGCTTCCAAGAACTCTGCCTTTCGAGCAATAAATACGTTTTGCTCTGTTGGATCAAAGAAGTAGTATCCTATGCACTCTTTAGCATATCCAAAAAATATACACTTAGTGGATCGGCTTTCCAACTTGTTTTGAGTGTTTAGCTTAACATAAGCTTCACAACCCCATACTTTTAAATATGATGGTGATAAAACTTTTCCATGCCATATTTCAAAAGGTGTCGAATCCATTTTCTTGGTCGGGGCCATATTCAAAATACGAGCCGCGAAGAGCAATACGAAACCCCAAAATGATAGAGGTAGTGGGCATATAACCATCATAGATCGAACCATATCTAATAGGGTTCGGTTTCTCCTTTCAGACACACTATTATTTTGTGGTGTTCCGGGTGGAGTAAGTTGTGAGACGATCCCACAACTTCTTAGATGATCCTGAAAAGCCTCACTGAGGTATTCACCTCCTCTATCTGAACGTAGAAGGTTGATAGTTTTATTGAGTTGATTTTCTACTTCATTCTTGAAGATTTTGAACATTTCAAAAGCTTTATATTTATGTGTCATCAAGTACACATAACCATAGCAACTGTAATCATGGGTAAAGGTAATGAAGTATCTTTCACCATTTCTCGTCATTATCTTAAAAGGACCACATACATCCAAATGTATGATTCCCAATAAGTCTTTTTCCTTCTCGTTAGTACAAATAAAGGGTGACTTGGTCATCTTACCTTGTAAACAAGATTCACACTTATCAAATGAACCATTTTCATTTGTTTTCAAAAGAGCATTCTTTTGAAGTGTTTGAATCTGATTCTTGTTTATGTGACCAAGACGACAATGCCAAAGATATGAATCACTCAAACCCATTTTAAGTTTCTTGGTGCTTGTTTGGTATAGTGAGTTATTATAGGATGAATCATCATGAAGAGATACCTTTAAAAGGCATAGCCTTGAAATAAAATACATCATCCATACAAACATAAATACCATTGTTAACAAACTTTAATTCATAACCACATTGTTTTAAAAGAGAAACAAAAGTTATGTTCCTAGTCAAACTAGGAGCATACAAAATGTTCTTAAGAACAACTTCCAAACCATTTGAAAGTTTGAAAATATAGTCTTGGGCTTCGACAACAACTTTTTCTCTGTTGCCCATGTAGAGACTTGTGTCTCCCTTCTTGAAGTGCTTATTTCTTTTGAACCCCTGCAACAAATTGCAATTGTGAGTTCCACATCTGGTATCCAATACGCATGTGTCTGAAGAAATAACATTTAAACCAATATGAATCATGAAAGTTGTACTTGAGGTTTGCCCAACATCCCTCTTGTTTCTCAAATCTTTGAGATGGGTTGGACAACTCCTTTTCGAATGTCCTATCTCACCACACTCAAAGCATTGATCGTTTTCCACTACCTTAGGCTTCTTAAGCTTAGGCTTTCGTAGCCTTTCCTTTCCCTTTGCCTTTGTTGTATCCCTATCCTTTAGCAACATTTGCCTTGGGATCAGGGAATGGCCTTTTCTTATTGCCTCCCTCATTGATCGAGAGTACAAGTAGAACCTTTGTACCCATCCCTGCCTCGGTTGTTTTGAGCATTGTGTGAAGCTCACCAATGCTCTTGTTCCACCCGTTCATATTGTAATTCATTATGAACGTCTCAAACTTTTTAGTTAGGCCATTAAGGATCAATCCGTGGCCAACTCCTTTAAGATAGGGCAGTTAAGCCTCTCGAGGTGATCAACGTGGCTTTTCATATTAAGTACATAAGATGATACCGATTGGGTTTCTTCCATGCGACACGCGTGAAGCGCTCGAACCGTTTCGGAGCGCTCTACCCTAGCTTGTTGAAGGAACTTTTCCTTTAACTAGGTAATCATGTCATATGCTCCATGGAATCATAGTTCTCAACATGAGACAGCAAACCTGCATGGAATCCCAACTGTATTAAAGCCAATCGTTATAGGCCTCAACATCTTCGGGGTCGGGTTGGTCAGGAATGGGATCGTCAAGGACATAGGCCTTTTTCTCTTGCTTGAGAACAATTCTCAAGTTTTGAAACCAGTCCATAAATTTATTATGGTTAAGACGATCCCTCTCTAAGATGGTTCTTAGTGATAGGGTATGGACGGTCGGGTGGCAGCATTATTGTTTGCGGCCATTTCTACAATAATTAACAAAGTTCATATTAGTATTTCTGAAATATTAAATTTTAATCGTTAATACCCTTTTATGTCTCATAGACAATTAATAATTAAAACCTAGATCCAACGTTACATTTAAATGATGCTTAGGTGACATTTATCCCATTATTGAAATTAACAAGGTAGTCAACACTTGACAATTGCAACCTTTTACAACTTCTAGCCTTATGGGATTTTTTAAACATCTTATGTTTAGTTGGCATGTAAAATCCCATCAATACCATTGTACACCATGCTTCAGTGACCCTATGCACACGATTTCCAATTCAAGTTGTCCTACTTACACACACGTGTGAGTTTACACATACAAGTGGTTAGGTGACCTTTATCCCATAAATACGTTAAGCCCACCTAAACACACAAGTTCCCTAAAAGTGATTAGGTGACCTTTATCCCACAAATAGTTCTCAAGTGATTCGAGTGTCGTGTAAAAGGATGGTGTTAAACTTGTTTCCAAAGGGATTTAAGTTTCATTAATTCTAGTTTTGAAAACTCTACGTACCTTGTATTCGCAAGCTTTCAAATACATGGTACCCTATGGTTCTACTTTTAGTAAAACTCCTTTTATTAAAATCATTAATCCTTTTAATAACCTTTTATTAATCACTTAATGATAAGGAACCATAAATTTTCAGCTTGTTTTGTTTGTTAATTAGTTTGTTATGCATGTACATATATCAAACAACAATCATATAACAAACAACCAAGCAAGTATAATCATACAATCACAAATGCATAATCATAGCCACTATGTTGACTACACTTGTTTGCCATCACAAGTGTTGTCATTTGGTCTTTCCTAAGGGTTAATAACAACACATAAGACAGGATCTCCAAAGACCCCCACTTGAAGTTGCATCCAAATGCTCTAAGTCCTTCTCTTTGTGCCTTCCTTTTGTGCTTCCAACTTGTGCATCTTCTTTTACAAAATTTATATCCTAATAAAAATTTTCTAATAAAAGAAAATACACCTAATCTATTTATTACGTCACCACTGAATGAACAAATAAATTACAACCATATACAAGCACAAAAGAATAAAAATTACTACCCATAATGATTGAAATGAACCAAAAACAAACATTCATCCAAAACCAAAGCAACATAAGGTCAAGACTATGTTATGCACCAATATTAAAAATATACAACATTCAGGAACCAAAATAAATCCCCATTTAACCCAAAATTTTCGGCCAACATAAACCAAGAAAAAATGAACCAAAAACAAACATTCATCCAAAACCAAAGCAACATAAGGTCAAGACTATGTTATGCACCAATATTAAAAATATATACAACATTCAGGAACCAAAATAAATCCCCATTTAACCCAAAATTTTCGGCCAACATAAACCAAGAAAAAATGAACCAAAAACAAACATTCATCCAAAACCAAAGCAACATAAGGTCAAGACTATGTTATGCACCAATATTAAATATATACAACATCAGGAACCAAAATAAATCCCCATTTAACCCAAAATTTTCGGCCAACATAAACCAAGAAATTTAGGGTTTTTGTCCAGACAAAATAAATCAATCATTTGACATCTATCTTTGAAGGTTTAATCATAAGCATGTAAGATATAGCCTTGATAGATTGGGGATTCATTATATCATCACAAAACAACCCCTATAAGGATGTTAAAGTCCCGTAAAACCAATTTTATAAGGACATAAGAAGCTAGTTATCCACATATCCGGCTCTAGATGCCAATGTTGGGTTTGTTGGACACATAATCAAAGTTGTTTAACCTCTTAAACATGAACACACAGCGGAATCATAGCTTAATAATATGTTTTGTAAACTGAAAATTAAGACATATATTTAGCAACAACAAACCCAAGAACAAAGGATCAAATATATATGAAGAACTAGCTATCAGGTAGGAAAGAACAACCAAAACAACACTCATGAAACTACCTTTCAAGAGCTGCCAAAACGTGAGATTTGAGGAAGAGAATGAGGTTCTTGAACGACCAAAACACCAAGGAAAGGTGTCCTCAAGCTTCCATACCCACAAGCATCAAAGAAGCATCTTTGTTGCTAGGATTTGAACACCAAAAACCAAAGAAGAAGTTGCTGAAACCACCTTCCAGCCGTGAGCTGCTTGAAGAAGAAAGAGAGAGTATTGTTCTTTTGGTATTTTACATGTAAGAGAGAGAGAGAGAGATAGAGGATTGAGTGTAAGACTAGTAAAAGGAGTCTTGTTCCAAGAAACAAAATAAACCAACCACCCAAAGGGGGGGGGGGGCAACCAAATGGATTTCAAATGGGGTTTCGCCCCCAATTTTATTTTTCCACTTTAATTGTAACTAGTCACTAAATAAGTTATATATAATTAACCTTTTACTTATATAAATCATACACTCTATTATTATTTGATGTTATTTAACCAACTTAAATATCATTACAAATAATACTCATAAACAAAATATCCTTATAAGTGTTCCATCTCATATGCAATTTATTTAAAAACTCATTTTCTAATTTGGTATAATTATTTAATTGCATGATCATATCATCAATTAAATATTGTTGGGGTTTGCTAAGCTTGTTATTGGGTATGACCTAACTTGGATCCTAATGTACTAACCACATCAATGTTGTATGTATCTTGGGCATAAAGAATCCAAAAATAAACTAGCTTCGGAAGACTTTTTCTTTGAAGCTTCGGAAGACTTTGTCTTTGAAGCTTTAGAAGACTTCATATTTGGCTTCAGAAGATATTTGTCTTGGCTTCGGAAGATTTTACACTTAGAATATTCTTGTGTAAGATGTAAAACTTCCGAAGCATTTCTACTTTAGTACTTTAGTGCATGCATGCAGAGAGACTTTGGATGCTTTGAATGTTTTGACTGCAACAAACTTATTGAAATCCTTACAAACTCCCCTAGGCTAATGCTACCAAAAGATTTGAAGATCTTCATCAGTTGACAGTCCTCATCATGATGATGACTAGGCCCTTCTTCATTAAATGGTCAGGATCACTCAGACTTTCATAGTATCTTCTCATCTCAAAGAGATCATGTAGAGGGAGGTTGAATAAATCTTTCCATGTGTATACATTCACACCACCTTGATCTCTAATCACATGCCATCTTTCTGGATTAGTTATGAAGGTCTAGGATAAGATAGGTCTCTCAGAAGCAAGAGGAGCCACTTGAATTGGAGTTGATTGGGCTGCCTCTTCATGCACTCCCTCAAGTTGATATGACTCACCTGAGGTATAGAGTGGATGGTTTAGACTTCTTTTTCTTCTTTGACTATGGTTTAGAAGCCATCCTTTTCTTCCTCTTTGATGACTTTAACTGAGAAGACTAGTGTGCAACACCTTGTTGATCAGTCTTTGCAGGATCGTTGAAGGGTGTAGAGTTACAACACAAGAACACAAAGAGGAGATAACTAAACTTAGATCAAATAGTAAACTGGATAACCAAGTGGTGATACTAAGAACACAAGTAATATATGAGACAGAACACAAAGAACACAAGTGTTTGGTTTTCAAGAATGCAGTATATTTCCTTCTCTATGTTCTATTACAAGTTTTACAAAAGCATATTCGAAAGATACAAGAACATGAGATACTTATACAACATCCTACAGCCGGTTATACTTTGAAAGCCAGCTGGATACAATTGACTAGACACACACAAAATCAATTGTAGAGTCAAAAGGCAGATTGCCTTCTGACTAGTGACTATGACATACCATAGCTCACATCCTTATCTATTACAAAAATGATAAAGTACATAAAGTAGAAAGTTACAAACTCAAGACCTCAATGTACAGTTACCAAAAGCATGGACCTTTTCACCAAACCATGTTAGTTGGTGACTTGCAGAGTTGCAGCGGAAAGGTGTCCAGCTTTATGGAACAGTACATAAGATAAAGCATGTTACTAAAAGTCTTCGGAAGAAATCTGTCTTCATGAACTTGAAGCTTTGGAAGACTTTGCCTCTGAGGCTTCGGAAGACTTCATCTTTGGCTTCGGAAGATGTTGGTCTTGGCTTCGGAAGATTTCACACTTAGAGTATTTCTGTTGCACATGTGAAACTACCGAAGCATTCCACTTTAATGCACTTGTGCAACATGCAGGAAAGACTAAAGGTGTTTAGGTTGCATCAGCCTCTTCATTAATCTCTACAAACTCCCCCTAGGCTGACGCTACCAAAACATTTAGAAAACTTCAGATATTAACAATCCTCATTAGGATGATCACCATTCCTTTCTTCATAAGATGATCAGGATCCTTCAGGCTGTCAAAGTGTCTTCTCATGTCAAAGAGGTCACGCAGAGGCAGCTGAAACAAATCTTGCCATATATAGATGTCTTTAATGCCTTGATCTCTAATAACATGCCACCTTTCTGGATTTGTGGTGTATGTCCAAGACAAGATGGGTCTTCCTGATGCTAGAGGAGCTACTGAAGTTGGAGTTGATTGAGCTTCCTCTAGCTGCACATCCTCAGGCTGTTTTGATTCATCCTGAGGTTCAGAAGGGATGCAGGCTTCTTCTTCTTCTTCTTAGACTTTGGTTTAGAAGCCATCCTTTTCCTTCTCTTTCCAAATTTTAACTGAGAAGACTGGCCTGCAGCACCAGATTGATCTTCACTGTCTTTCTCAGTTGGGACTTCCTCTCTCTCAGGTTTAGATGGAGAGGGAGGTTGACCTTGCTGTGGATCAGAAGATGAAGCTTGCTGAGCATTAGCAGGAGGTCCGGGTTGTGTTGTGTTTGTTTGTTCAACCTTAACCTCCACTTCAGGTGGGGCCTGACTTGGAGTGGAGTGTAAGTCAGTGAGCTCTCTACTCGTAATCTTCTGCTTGATTACCTTGATATGCTCATCCATAGTGGATAGAGACATGGCTCCAAGTCTCCTTCCGGAGAATCCATACAACTTCAAGAAGCTCATCATCCTCTGCCTATCAGTAGACTTCTTCATGCTTTTTGGGATGATGGCTCTTGACTTTGCAGCTTCTTCCCTCAGCTTCTTCTTTGTTGTCTTTCTTTCCTTGACTAACTCAAGCTCAAGTTGTTTGAAATACTCAAACTCAATAGAGTTATAAGGTAAGGGAAGGAGTGTATTTGCCTGATAAAGGCCTGTGGCACTCAGGTAGTTAATCGTCTTGATTCTGTCTTCTTCCTTATCTACCTGAGGTTCTTTTTGAACCACATCCTCTTGTTCAGGACTTTCTTGAACTGGTGAGAGGGTAGGCATACCTTTGTACAGTCTTTTTCTTCTTCTATCTTCTTTGACTTGTACTAGGAGTTCTGCATCTTCTGCCTCCTTCTCTCTTGACCTTTCCAGATCAACGAGCTCATTTAATTCATCCAAGGGGAGAGAAATGATATTATCTATGTCATAGTTCCTAGTCTGCAGATAGTTGATCTTGACTGCCCTTAACTCATCATTCTGAGTATCTGGTCTAGGGGCAGCCCTAATTGTAGACACCATGAGTCTTGGAGACTCAACAGGGGAACTTTCTCCCCTTAGCCTCATTTTCCTCTCTCTCTCCTCCTCCTCAATCTCCACAGATGCCATCTTTCTTTTCCCTTTGTCACTCTCAGACCTTTGTGACTCATGGTGGAGAGAGCTTTGACCATCATTGCTCGTTGCAGCATCTGAGCTCAGGCCAGAGAGAGGTTGAAAAGCACCTTCACCAACAGGTGTCTCAGAAGGAATATGGATCTCTGCAGCAGTTGGAGATGATGAGACAGGGCTCTCAGGTTCTGTCACTGGGCCTTCAGTCAAGGTTTCCCCTATGAAGCTAATCTTAGGGTCTGCCTCAACATCCAGTTGACCGATGACATTGCCTGATTGCCTTAGTCTCCTTCTTAGGCTGAACTCTGCAATGATCCTGTCTTGGATTCTTTTAGCTAGTCTGTCAGCTTGTCTTGATTGGCTTGGGTAGACAAGTGGCATGTTGACTAGATCCAGACCTTCATAATAGTCCAAGTTCTGAAAATTGAAGACTTCTTGCTGTCCTTGAACTCTTATGATGATGAGGGCCTTCCTGTTGTTGTCATACCTCCACCCGTAATGTGATTGAAGGATGGTGAAGGTGATATAGCCCTTGGTATCCCATCCTCAAACAGACTCTGTATGAAGGAGTCTGTGTAGTCCATATCAATATGAACTAGGGAGGTTGCTGAGAATGCATAGTTGCAAGTGAGGATGGTGAGTCCTCAATGTCCATTCTCTCGGAGGACTCCCAGGTTCTGTGGCTGTAATGACTTTCTCCCCCTTTTTGGTAGCATCACCCACTTTCATAGGTGAGCTAGAGGATAGGTCAATCACATCCATAGGTTCTTGTGTTCCTTGTTGAGCTCTCCTTAAGGGTCTCCCAGCTAATTTTTCCTTAAGATATGAAATCTCAGTTGCTGATCATTGATCCTTTATTGTAAGGTAGTCACCTGAGATTCAAGGTGACTGACCTTTAAGACTAGGTAAGCGCATGTTTTAGATAGTTTTTGCACTTTTAGTCTCAGATCCCCCTCATCTTCATCATAAGAATCACTGGGGGTGGAGAAGATTGGACAAAGTCCTTTCTCTTATAACCAGTTCTAAGTTCTTGGCTACTCGATTTCCTCTGCTCACTGCAGTCTCAGTTGAGATGTCAGTGGCTGAGTTGCCATGGTTGAGGTCTTAATGATGTAATCACTTTCAGAAGTGAGAGCCTCTTCCATATGGACATCCTGAATAGGTTCAGGAGTGTCCACCTTAGTTGTAGGTGACTGATGTAGGATAGATGTAGGAGACTCAGTAGTACTCATCTCTCTTTGAGTAGAGGGAAAGAAGAGAGATTCATTATACTCATTGAAACCTATATCTTCATCAGTATAGAATTTAAGGTTGGGAATGGGTTGGTTGAGATCTATAGGCTGGGGATGGTAACTGTCCCCTGAAGGTTGTTCACTTGAGTGTTGAGACTCAGAGTGATGGCTTAAGGCAGTAGGGCTAATGAGCTCATCAGCTGAGCATGAGGAACCTCAGCACTGATTCTTGAAGAGATGGGAGTGGTATGCTCCTCAGGAGAAATGGGAGCTCCAGTGTCCACTTCTTCAATATAGGTGAGTATATGGGGACCTCCACAGACTGAATAATCTGAGCAGGGGTTTTTTGTATTTTCTTTGGTAGGTGATGGAGATTTGAGGCTGTGTGGTTGGTTGGGAAGTAGCAGGTGTGGGTTCAACACTAGCTTGTGCTACTAGGTTGTCACCTTGAGCAATGAGCTCTAACATTTTTGGGACTAAGGCTGTTTCTACCCCAGAGAATCCAATAGTGGACTTTCTCAATATTTTAAAGATGCCGGGCTTCATCTGTCCCAATTTAAGAATGTTACCTGTTTCCCTTAACTGTGAGCCCAGTTCACAGCTAAGAATGTACTAGACATATCTAGGAAACATGTAATATTCTAAGGAATCTAAATTAGCAAGCAAATTTGTATAAACAAACTGAGAGTACCTGAATTTGACCCCTTGAACCATTCCATGGACAATGAAGGAGAGATCTTCAGGAATCTGGTCCCATCCACCATGCTTGTTTGATAAGCTGTGGATGACCACATGGAGCAGGAATCTCCACTGGGATGAGACCTTCCCTTTCCTGAAGGTCTTTACAGAGAAATCTCCCTCATACCCCATTTGCTCAAAGGAATGTTTAACAGCTTCCTTTGGGAAGAACACCTCACCTTCTTCATCATCCAGCTGAAGATGTCGGTTGATGATGGCCGGAGTGATGAAGATTGTTCTCCCCTGCACTGTGGCAGACAGTGCCTTCTCCCCATCCATAATGACCTCTTGGCAGGTCTTCCAGAATTCAAGCAACTGATCCTCATAAAGTGGAGGATCAATGGTGAGGGAGGTGAAGTAGTTTGACAAGCTAAGAAACGACAAACCTCTGAGAAATGAGGATCTTTCTCAGAGCATAACAGAGCAACTTGATTGTGTTGTCTGTGTAGCTACATGGTAAAGTTAGGATCATTTCTGTGAGCAAGGTTGGCCATTTTGAAGTAGCTTAAGGACGAAAGAAGAAGAAGAAAGAAATTTCAGAGAGAAATTTGGGTTTTTAGGTTTGGAGGAAGAACAGATGATAGAAAGAGGGGGGAAACCGTTGGGTTTATATGTGAGAGGATTTCAGATAAAGTTTAATGAAAGAGGATAAACTTTGAAATCCGGATGTCGGTCCCACCTCTGAAAAAGTAGTTTACTTTTTGCTTAAAAAGTAGTTTTCTTGGAAGTCAAAAGCTTCCGAAGGTTAATTGTCTTCAGAAGTTTTAATTAAAAAGCTTTCGAAGCTAAAATGACTTCGGAAGAATTTCCTGAGAGATTTGAAAATTTTGTTTCGGAAGAAAAATTAAAGCTTGAGTGCTTTGTGTATAAACTAACAAAGCTTCCGAGAGTTAATTTTGCTTCGGAAGTAAATGGTCCTTAAAAATGAGTAAGTGTCTGAGACAAATATTTAAGCTTCAGAAGATAAATTTTAAAATTTCTTCCGAAGGTAAACTTCTTAGACAGTTATTTATTTTGAAGGCATAATTTACTTCCGAAGTTACAAAAAAACATTACTTCCGAAGTATCAGAAATTTTCAAAAATCTAAGAAAAGTCTTCAAAAAGAAATTTTCATCCAAAGAAAACATGAGCTTATGAAAGTGATGAACTAGACAACTTAGGACACACATGAATTTTAAGTAATTATAAGAATTAGATTTAACAAAGATCTACTCAAGGTTGATCATCCCAATAGCTAATATAAGATATTTAAATCTCTGTTCATCAAAAGCTTTTGTAAACAGATCAGTATATTGTTCATCTGTGTGAACCTTGACTAGTTTAATTAATCCCTTTTCATAGTTATCTCTTATTAAATGATATCTGATATTGATGTGCTTTGTCCTTGAGTGCTGCATAGGGTTCTTGTGATTGAGATAACACTGTTGTTGTCTATATGAATGGGAGTCTCCTTGAAATTTAATCCATAGTCCAGCATCTGATTTTGAATCCAAAGTACTTGAGCACAGCAGCTTGCAGCAGCAATGTATTCAGCTTCAGCAGTTGATGCGAGACACAGGATTGTTTCTTGCATTGCCATGAGACAACCCTTCCACCAAGAAATTGCATCCCCCAGATGTAGACTTTGCAGTCATGTTGCAAGCACCATAATCACTATCTGTATAGGCATACAGATTGAAGTCAGAATTCTTGGGATACCATAGGCCAAGTGTTGATGCACCCTTGAGGTATCTTAGAATCCTCTTGATAGTGATAAGGTGAGACATCTTAGGGTTGGCTTGATATCTTTCACAAATACATGTAGCAAACATGATATCAGGCTTGCTAATAGTAAGATACATAAGAGACCCAATCATAGCCCATTATAAATGCTCATCTACACACTCCCCCTCAAGATCAGGACCAAGAGAGTGGTTTCTGGCTATGGGTGTCTTAGAAATCTTACATTCAGTCATATTAAACCTCTTGAGTATGTCCTGAAAATATTTTGACTGACTTATGAAGATGCCATCTTCAACTTGCTTCACCTGAATTCCCATAAAGAAATTGAGTTCCCCCATGGCACTATTTCAAATCTGTCTTTCATTAGCTTCTCAAAGTCCTTGCAGAGCTTTGGATTAGTTGAACCAAAGATGATGTCATCCATATATACTTGAACTAGCAATATGTCTTTTCCTTGTCCTTTGATGAAAAGAGTTCCATCTATAGTACCCCTCCTGTATCCATGTTTATAGAGATGCTCAGATAGTGTCTCATACCACTTCCTGGGTGCCTGATGTAGCCCATAGAGAGCTTTGTCAAGCTTGCAGACATAATCAGGATGATCAGGATCTACAAAACCAGGTGGCTGTTTGACATAAACCTCTTCATCTATCACTCCATTCAAAAAGGCACACTTTACATCAAGTTGAAAAACCTTGAAGTTCTTGGATGCAGCAAATGCTAGGAATATCCTAACAACTTCTAATCTTGCCACTGGAGCAAAGACATCAGTGTAGTCAATCCCTTCTTCTTGTGTGTATCCTTGAACAACCAGTCTAGCTTTGTTCTTGATGATGATGCCTCTATCATCTTTCTTGTTCCTAAACCCATTTGGTTCCAATGGTAGTCTTCCCAGAAGGAAGAGGACAAGGTTCCAAACTTTCCCCTTTTGAATTGAAGCAACTCTTGTTGCATAGCTTCAACCCAACTTCCATCCTTTAGAGCTTCATCAACTTTCTTTGGCTCTATTTGGGATAGAAAACAAGAGTGAAGACAAACATTTGCTTCATGGTTTGTCCTCTTGTCTTTACCCCCGAGACAACATCTCCAATGATGTTTGTGATAAGGTAGACTTGTGGATCCTAAGCTGAGGGATCATAACAAGTTGTTGAGAAAGATCTAAATTTGAAGATTTTTGATCTGGCATAGATGTTTCTCCTACCACATCAGCACAACTTTTCAAGTGAAACTTGATCCAAGCAGTGTGTGACATCATTGATGTTCTCATCTATGGTGTGGTTAGTGGCGTCAAGAAATTCTTGGTCACTGTCACCATCACCATTGTTGTCTTCCACAGTTGAGGTGTTCTTATCTAGTTGTAGAGCCTCTGAGCTGGAATTTGAAGGCATACCAGATGTATCAGCTGAATTCGTCATTGTTGGCTGACATAAACCTTATTTGCAGAAGTGGTTCCAACAGGAGCTGAAGATATATGTCTTGAAGATCTTCCTAGCTCAAATCTTGGATCAGGATCATCTGTATTCAAATTTTCTACAGATCCTGAAACATTCTCACAAGATTTGTTAAAACAGTTGGTAACCAAATCAAGATCAAACAACCAATCCGGACCAGAACCAGTAACACAAGGTGTGTGTTCATTGAAAGTCACATTGGCTGACTCCTCAACAATTCTAGTTCTGAGATTGTACACTCTATAAGCCATAGCTTAGGAAGAGTATCCAATAAAGTGTCAATCATCTGATTTCTCAGCAAACTTGGCAATTTGATCTTTGGTATTCAAGATGGTGCAAGGACATCCAAATGACCTGAGAAAACCAATGAAAGGTCTCCTCTTGTGCCAAAGTTCATAAGGTTTTGCCATGAGTCTTAACTACTAAAACTCTATTCTGCACATAGAAGGCAGTGTTGACTGCCTCTGCCCAGAAGGTGATGGGCAATTTAGAATCAGACAACATGGTTCTTATAGCTTCAATCAGTGTCCTGTTTCTCCTCTCAGCAACACCGTTTTGCTGAGGAGTCCTGGGAGCACGAATTGTCTTGTAATACCCTTTTCATCACAGAATGTGTCAAGGATATGGTCTTAAATTCGGTTCCTTGATCACATCTTATTATCTTGACCTTGTGATCAGATTGATTCTCAATCATCAAGATGAAATTTTTCAGAATCTCAGGAGTCTCATCCTTAGTTCTAAGGAAGAAAACCAAAGTGAATCATGTAAAGTCATCTGTGATCACTAGACAGTATAAGGTCCTTCCTAAACTTATTACACTAGTGGGGCCAAAAGATCCATATGTAACAAGTGTAGGGGAGTAGTGATTGAGTTCTTTTCCTTAGGCTTGTGAGATACCTTATGTTGCTTCCCTTTCAGGCATGCAACACAGTGGTCATCACTTTTAAACTCTTTCTTTGGCATTCCAATTACCAAGTCATGCTTAATTAACTTATTCTTCTTCTTAAAGTTTACATGGCACATTCTTTTATGCCATAGGAAAGACTCATCACTATTGGCTTTGGACAGAAAGCATGAAACTTCTCCAGAGGGAGAGTTTCTTGCAAATCCATCTTGTACATGTTTCCTTTCCTGGGGGCTCTAAGCAGGATATGCTCATGAGGAATGACCACACTAGGCTTAAGAACAATGCACTCATGCTCATTAAAGAGCATGTTATGACTCTGATCACAAAATTGAGATACACTCAGAAGATTGCGTCGAAGCTCCATCAATCCTTTCAAAGTTCTAGAGTAGTGATCTATTGCCAGTCATATGCCTGGAGTAGCCATTGTCTATGATCCAGACATTTCTGTCTGTCTTCAGCTGTCCCTGCACAAAAGAGAATGATTATTACATCTGGAAACCCAAGCCTTGCTTGTCTTGGGCTTATTTGAAGAAGGTAATTTAACAGTAATAGATCCTAGGGTTGTACTAAGAGGATCTTGAGCTATTTTTGATAGGGAAATCTCAGTCACTTGGTCTTTCTTAGATGTCCACACCACCTTTGGAGTCTTGGACTTGACCTTCAAAACTTTAAAAGCTTTTGGAGCTTCAGAAGTTTTGATGACTGAACCTTCGGAAGATTCTGCAAACACTGCAACAGACTTCAGTGCTTCGGAAGAACTCCTTTCTTCCAAGACCAAATATTCTTCCGAAGAGAATTTTCCACTTCCCTTCTGTTAGATTTGGAACTTCCGAAGGAAACTGGTTTCCTTCCGAAGCTTGAATCTTCTTAGAACTCTTTGAAGCCTTTGTTTTGGCCATATGGACCGTACCTTTAGGATTGAAGGGACAATCCTTTGCAATATGAGTGGTGCTGTCACACATAACACAATTCATCACTTCTTCACAAGAGCCTTGTCTTGAGAGTAAGACTGTCTTTGTCACTTCCCTTCTCCACCTTCATCTTTGCAGATGCTGAGACAGTCCTCTTGGGCTGAGGACTGTGCTTGGAGATTGATGGTCCACACTATGCATTGTGATACACAGCAGATCAGTCTTCTTCTTGCTGCTGAGATTAGTTGAACAAGAACCAGAACTCTTAGCAGAGGTGTTTTGGTTGACGTTTTCAGTCCCTACCACTTTAAACCCTAGAAACAAAACTTGTTTCTGCTTAGAGTCAAAAGTAGTCTTGATCTCTTGAGCCTTCCTTGCCTTTATTTTTCTCTTTCAGATCAAGTTCTTTCTCATGGACTTGGTCATCACAGTCTTCACTTTCTCCTCAGAAGGATAGTGGCCCTTCTTGGAATCCTCCTCTTCACTCTTTGTAGAGGGATTCTTCACTATCTCTTCTTCATCCTCCTCACTCATAGGATCTATGAGAGGAAGCTCATCTTCACAAGCTCCACACCTAGGAGATCTTACTGACAAGATTGTGTGTGGAGGAGCTATCTCATTGGATCCCAGTCCCTATCTGTTTTGATAGCGCACTTTGTTATGCAGGGATGAGGATATCATGTTCTTGAAGGTCTCCTCTTCAAGAACACTCTTTTCTGCCTTGGCTTTGCTGATCACAAGCTCAGCCTGGCACTTAGTTAACTTGGTTATGAGATCTTTAATTTGAGTCCTAAAATCTATGTCTTCATGTTTTAGAACTGAAATGGTTTTCTCTAAGTCCTCTATTTTTAGCTTATAATCATTTTCAGACTTTCTAAAATCAGATTTTAAAATGTTTAAGGACTCAACATCAGATCTCAGTTCCAGTTATAGGACATGTACCTGTTAACTTTAGCAATGCATTCAGGAGTACAGAGATGTTCCAATACCTTGGCTTCATCATGATCTGCCATCAGTGCTTGGTTTGGAGAGGCATCTTCCACCTGAAAGCTCCAGTCAAAGCCTCCTTCTTCAACAACAACAGCAGCTTGCGGTTTTGACTTCTCATTATGGAGAGCTTTGTCAGTGTAGTTTGGTCTGGATTGTGTTTGGCCATCATTTGTTCTAGGTGCCTTACACTCTCCGGCAAAGTGGCCCATCAGTTATAGTTATAGTACTTGACTTTGCCTTTGTCCAGTCCAAACTTTCCACTGGTTGCATTGCTTGGAAACTTCCTTCCAGTCCTCTTGTAGAACGTCTTGGCTCTGTGAGTGAGAAGAGCCATCTGCTGGACTATTTCCATGTATTCCAGATCATCTGGATGTATACAGTCCAGGTCTTCAAGAGTGAAAAGAGAGTTTCCACAGCTTTCATCAGAAGACACAAAAGCTTGAGAAGAGCTTGTCTCTTGGAATGGGCTTCCTTGAGTGTAGTTCTCCTTTGGTGTCTCTGGGAAGGTGATGAAAGGACCCTTGGGTGAGTTGTCAGGGTAGCATAAGAGATGATGTTTGGGTTCTATGCTGTCCCTTTCAACCACATGTAGGGCTGAACCCATTTGATTGTTGGAGTTGCCAGATGAACCTTGCATGTTCATTTCCATCTGGTATCCACTGAGAATCCCATACAACTCTGTCAGAGAAAGAGTTTTGAGATTTTCAGTTCTCTTGATCACCACATAGTAGTGTGTCCACTGCCTAAGAAGTGAGGACATGAACTTCCTTACAATGTCTCTGTTTTCAAGAGAAACTCCTCCATCCACTAGGGTATCCACAATCTCAACATACCTGAAGTACTGCTTAGTCATGGTTTCACCTGTTTTGAAGGTGCAGTTTTCAAACTGCTGCTTCAGGAGATCCTTCTTGTTCTCCTTGGCTTCAGAAGAACCCTCATACATCAGTTTTAGTGCATCCCACAGCTGTTTGGCTGTTTTGCAGTTCTTGAAACCTCTGTACACAGAGTTTGGAAGGGCAGTTTGAAAAGCTGTCATGGCTTTTCTGTCGATCTCTACTCTCTTTCTATCTTCATCAGAGTAGTTAGCCACATCCTTGGGCATCATACAAGCACCAGTAGCAGAAGGTGTGCTGGGTATGAAAGGTCCATTCTCAATAGACTCCCACATTCTTGAATCAGAGATCTGATGAAACCTTCCATTCTTAAACACCAGGTGTCAACTCATCAAGAGTGATCAGTGGGGACTTGTTCATGGTTCCAGTTTCCATATCAGTTTTGGAAATGGCTGCCATTTGAAAAGTTTAGTATTTGTGTGTGTGAGAGATCTAAAGATGGTGAGATCTTATATCAAGAGCCTAGAAAGCTCTGATACCAAATGTAGGATCGTTAAAGGGTGTAGAGTTACAACACAACAACACAAAGAGGATATAAACTAAACTTAGATCAAACAGTAAACTGGATTAACCTAGTGGTGATACTAAGAACACAAGTAATATATGAGACAGAACACAAAGAACACAAGTGTTTGGTTTTCAAGAATGCAGTATATTGCCTTCTCTATGTTCTATTACAAGTGTTACAAAAGAATATTCGAAAGATACAAGAACATGAGATACTTATACAACATCCTACAGCCGGCTATACTTTGAAAGCCAGCTGGATACAATTGACTAGACACACACAAAATCAATTGTAGAGTCAAAAGGCAGATTGCCTTTTGACTAGTGACTATGACATGCCATAGCTCACATTCTTATCTATTACAAAAAGGATAAAGTATATAAAGTAAAAGTTACAGACTCAAGACCTCAATGTACAATTACCAAAAGCATGGACCTTTTCACCAAACCATGTTAGTTGGTGACTTGCAGAGTTGCAGCGGAAAGGTGTCCAGCTTTATGGAACAGTACATTAGATAAAGCATGTTACTAAAAGTCTTCGGAAGAAATCTGTCTTCATGAACTTGAAGCTTCGGAAGACTTTGTCTCTGAGGCTTCGGAAGACTTCATCTTTGGCTTGGAAGATGTTGGTCTTGGCTTCGGAGATTTCACACTTAGAGTATTTCTGTTGCACATGTGAAACTTCCAAAGCATTCCACTTTAATGCACTTGTGCAGCATGCAGGAAAGACTAAAGATGTTTAGGTTGCGTCAGCCTCTTCATTAATCTCTATAGTCCTGTCTTGCTCATTGGGTGTTCCTCCCTCATAGTTCTGAAGGAGAGGGAGTTTGAGCTAGATGTGGAAAAGAAGAGAAACTTATTGAGGCTCAGTAGAGGTCTAGGTTATTTTGTCTCAAAAGGTTCAACCTTAAACTCCACTTTTTTAGGGACCTGACTTGGTCAACAAGTTCTCTTGTCACCTTCTGCTTGATCACCCTAATGTGCTCATCCATAGTAGATAAGACATAGGGCCATGTCTCCTTCTGGAGACCATACAGCTTCAAGAAGCTCATCATCCTTTGTTTTCAACAGACATCGTCATGCTCTTCTAGATGATGGCTCTTGACCTTGTAGCATCTTCCCTCATCTTCTTTTTTGTTGCTTTTGTTCTTTAAGTACTTCAAGCTCAAGATGTTTGAGATACTCAAACTCTATGTAATCAAAGGACAATGGAAGAAGTGCAGATGCCTGTTAGAGACCTATGGCACTTAGGGAGTTGATAATGTTTTGCTTGTCTGCTTCCTTGTCTACCGGAAGTTCTTGTGGAGCCACATCCTCTTGTGCACAACCTTTTTGAACTTGGGAGAGAGTAGGAACTCTTGTACAATCTCTTTTTTCTTTTCTCCTCTTTGATTTGGAGATGTATCTCTGCATCCTCTACTTCCTTCTTCTCTCTTGACAATTCCATGTCAGCCAGTTCATTAAGTTCTTATAAGGGGAGAGATATAATCTCCCTAATGTCATAGTTACTAGTTTGTAGGTAAGTAATCCTGACTACCCTTAACTCATCATCTTGAGTGTTTGGTCTGGGGGCAGCCCTGATTGTAACTTCCATAAATCCAGCAGACACAGAGGAACTTTCTCCCCTTAGCTTCCACTTCCTCTCTCTTTCCTCTTCCTCAATCTCCTTAGGAGTCATTTTTCTTTTCCCTTTGTCACTCATAGACCTTTGTGACTCTGGGTGGAGAGAGCTTTGGCCTTCATTGCTTGGTGTAGCTTCCAAGCTCTGGCAAGAGAGAGGTTTTGATACACCTTCACCAATAGGTGCTTCACTGAGGGAATAAATTGCTAAAGTAGTTATAGGTGTGACAGGGCTCTCAGGCTCTACCACTAGGCCTTCAGTCAATATTTCCCCTTCGAAGCTAATCTTAAGGTCTACCTCAACATCCAGTTGACCGATAATATTACCTAATTGCCTTTGTCTCCTTCTTAGACTGAACTTTCAGTAATTCTGTCCCGAATCCTTTGTGCCAGCCTGTTAGCTTGTCTAGATTGGCTTGGATTGATAAGTGGTATGTTGATCAGGTCAAGGTCTTCATAGTAGTTCAAAGTCTGAAAATTGAAGACTTCTTGCTGCCCTTGAACTATTTGAAGAAAAAGGCTCTTCTGTTAGTATCATACATCCACCCTATGATGTAGTTGGAAGTTCATTGAGGTGGAGATGACACTATGCAGGATCGTTGAAGGGTGAAGAGTTACACACACAACACAAAGAGAGATAAACTAAACTAGATCAAACAGTAAACTGGATACCAAGTGGTGACACTAAGAACACAAGTAATATATGAGACAGAACACAAAGAACACAAGTGTTTGGTTTTCAAGAATGCAGTATATTGCCTTCTCTATGTTCTATTACAAGTGTTACAAAAGCATATTCGAAAGATGCAAGAACATGAGATACTTATACAACATCCTATAGCCGGCTATACTTTGAAAGCCAGCTGGATACAATTGACTAGACACACACAAAATCAATGTAGAGTCAAAGGGATATTGCCTTTTGACTAGTGACTATGACATGCCATAGCTCACATCCTTATCTATTACAAAAAGGATAAAGTACATAAAGTAGAAATTACAGACTCAAGACCTCAATGTACAGTTACCAAAAGCATGGACCTTTTCACCAAACCATGTTAGTTGGTGACTTGCAGAGTTGCAGTGAAAGGTGTCCAACTCTATGGAACAGTACATAAGATAAAGCATGTTACTAAAAGTCTTCAGAAGAAATCTGTCTTCATGAACTTGAAGCTTCGGAAGACTTTGTCTCTAAGGCTTCGGAAGACTTCATCTTGGCTTCGGAAGATGTTGGTCTTGGCTTCAGAAGATTTCACACTTAGAGTATTTGTGTTGCACATGTGAAATTCTGAAGCATTCAACTTCAATGCACTTGTGCAGCATGCAGGAAAGACTGAAGATGTTTAGGTTGCATCAGCCTCTTCATTAATCTCTACAAACTCCCCCTAGGCTGATGCTACCAAAACATTTATAAAACTTTAGATATTACAGTCTTATTAGGACGATCACCATTCCTTTCTTCATAAGATGATCAGGATCCTTCAGGCTGTCAAAGTGTCTTCTCATGTCAAAGAGGTCATGCAGAGGCAACTGAAACAAATCTTGCCATGTATAGATGTCTTTAATGCCTTGATCTCTAATAACATGCCACCTTTCTGGATTTGTGATGTATGTCCAAGACAAGATGGGTCTTCCTGATGCTAGAGGAGCTACTGAAGTTGGAGTTGATTGAGTTTCCTCTGGCTGCACATCCTCAGGCTATTTTGATTCATCCTGAGGTTTAGAAGGGGATGCAGGCTTCTTCTTCTTCTTAGACTTTGGTTTAGAAGCCATCCTTTTCCTTCTCTTTCCAAATTTTAACTGAGAAGACTGGCCTGCAGCACCAGATCGATCTTCACTGTCTTTCTCAGTTGGGATTTCCTCTCTCTCAGGTTCAGATGGAGAAGGAGGTTGACCCTGCTGTGGATCAGAAGATGAAGCTTGCTGAGCATGAGCAGGAGGTCCAGGTTTGTTGTGTCTGTTTGTTCAACATTAACCTCCACTTTAGGTGGGCTTGAATTGGAGTGGAGTGTAAGTCAGTGCTCTCCACTCTTAATCTTCTGCTTGATTACCCTGATATGCTTATCCATAGTGGATAGACATGGGTCCAAGTCTCCTACCAGAGAATCCATACAACTTCAAGAAGCTCATCATCCTCTGCCTATCAGCAGACTTCTTCATGCTCTTTTGGATGATGGCTCTTGACTTTGCAGTTTCTTCCCCAGCTTCTTCTTTGTTGTCTTTCTTTCCTTGACTAACTCAAGCTCAAGTTGTTTTAAGTACTCAAACAAAACATAGTCATAAGGTAAGGGAAGGAGTGCATCTGCCTGATAGAGGCCTGTGGCACTCAGGTAGTTAATCATCTTGATTCTGTCTTCTTCCTTATCTACCTGAGGTTCTTGTTGAACCACATCCTCTTGTTCAGGACTTTCTTGAACTGGTGAGAGGGTAGGCATATCTTTGTACAGTCTTTTTCTTCTTCTCTCTTCTTTGAGTTGTACTAGGAGTTCTGCATCTTCTGCCTCCTCTCTCTCTTGACCTTTCCAGATCAACCAGCTCATTTATTCATCCAAGGGGAGAAATGATATTATCTATGCATAGTTCCTAGTCTGCAGATAGTTGATCCTGACTGCCCTTAACTCATCATTTTGAGTATCTGGTCTGAGGGCAGCCCTGATTACGATCTCCATGAGTCTTGAAGACTCAGTAGAGGAACTTTCTCCCCTTAGCCTCCTTTTCCTCTCTCTCTCCTCCTCCTCAATCTCCTCAGATGTCATCTTTCTTTTCCCTTTGTCACTCTCAGACCTTTGTGACTTAGGTGGAGAGAGCTTTGGCCTTCATTGCTCGTTGCATCATCTGAGCTCAGGTCAGAGTGATGTTGAGAAGCACCTTCACCAGCATGTGTCCAAGGAATATGGATCTCTGCAGCAGTTGGAGATGATGAGACAGGACTCTCAGGTTCTGTCACTGGGCCTTCAGTCAAGGTTCCCCTATGAAGCTAATCTTAGGGTCTGCCTCAATATCCAGTTGACCGATGACATTGCCTGATTGCCTTAGTCTCCTTCTTAGGCTGAACTCTACAATGATCCCGTCTTGGATTCTTCCAACCAGTCTATCAGCTTGTCTTGATTGGCTTGGGTTGACAAGTGGCATGTTGACTAGATCCAGACCTTCATAGTAGTCCAAGTTCTGAAAATTAAAGACTTCTTGCTGTCCTTGAACTCTTATGATAATGTGGGCTTTCCTGTTGTTGTCATACCTCCACCAATAATGTGATTGAAGGATGAGAAGGTGACATAGCCCTTGGTATCCCATCCTCAAACAGACTTTGTATGAAGGAGTCTGTGTAGTCCACATCAATGTGAACTAGCGGAGGTTGCTGAAAATGCACAGTTGCAAGTGAGGATGGTGAGTCCTCAATGTCCATTCTCTCGGAGGAACTCCCAGGTTCTATGGCTGTAATGACTTTCTCCCCCTTTTTGGTAGCATCACCCACTTGCATAGGTGAGCTGGAGGATAGGTCAATCACATCCACAGGTTCTTGTGTTCCTGGTTGAGCTCTCCTTAAGGGTCTCCCAGCTAGTTTTTCCTTAAGATATGAAATCTCAAGTTGCTGATCATTGATCCTTTGTTGTAAGGTAGTCACCTGAGATTCAAGGTGACTGACCTTTGAGACTAGGTAAGTGCATGTTTTAGACAGTTTTTGCACTTTTAGTCTCAGATCCCCCTCATCTTCGTCAGAAGAATCATTAGGGGTGGAGAAGATTGGACCAGAGTCCTTTTTCTCATGACCAGTTCTAAGTTCTTGGCTACTGGATTTCCTCTGCTCACTGGTAGTCTCAGTTGAGATGTCAGTGGGCTGAGTTGCCATGGTTGAGGTCTTAATGATGTAATCACTTTCAGAAGTGAGAGCCTCTTCCATATGGACATCCTGAACAGGTTCAGTAGTGTGCACTTCAGTTATAGGTGACTGATGTGGGATAGATGTAGGAGACTCAGTAGTACTCATCTCTCTTTGAGTAGAGGGAAGAAGAGAGATCATTATACTCACTGAAACCTATATCTTCATCAGTATAGAAGTCAAGGTTAGGTATGGTTGGTTAAGATCTATAGGCTGGGGATGGTAATTGTCCCCTGAAGGTTGATCACTTGAGTGTTGAGACTCAGAGTGATGGCTTAAGGTAGTAGGGCTAATGAGCTCATGAGGCTGAGCATTAGGAACCTCAGCACTAATTCTTGAAGACATGGGAGTGGTCTGCTCCTCAGGAGAAATGGGAGCTCCAGTGTCCATGTCTTCCTGTATGGGTGAGTATATGGGGACCTCCACAGACTGAATAGTCTGAGCAGGGGTCGTTTGTATTTTCTTTGGTAGGTGATGGATATTTGAGGCTGTGTGGGTGGTTGGAGGTAGCAGGTGTGGGTTCAACACTAGCTTGTGCTGCTAGGTTGTCACCTTGAGCAATGAGCTCTAACATTTTAGGACTAGGGCTGTTTCTACCCCAGAGAATCCAACAGTGGACTTTCTCAATATTTTAAAGATGCCGGGCTTCATCTGTCCCAATTAAGAATGTTACCTGTTTCCTTAACTGTGAGCCCAGTTCACAGTTAAGAATGTACTGTACATATCTAGGAAACATGTAATATTCTAAGGAGTCTAAATTAGCAAGCAAATTTGTATAAACAAACTGAGAGTGCCTGAACTTGACCCCTTGAACCATTCCATGGACTATGAAGGAGAGATCTTCAGGAATCTGGTCCCATCCACCATGCTTGTTTGATAAGCTGTGGATGACCACATGGAGAAGGAATCTCCATTGGGATGAGACCTTCCCTTTCCTGAAAGTGTTTACAGAGAAATCTCCCTCATACCCCATCTACTCAAAGGAATGATTAACAGGTTCCTTTAGAAAGAACACCTCACCTTCTTCGTCATCCAGCTGAAGATGTCTGTTGATGATGGACGGAGTGATGAAGATTGTTCTCCCCTACACTGTGGCAGACAGTGCCTCCCCATCCATAATGACCTCTTGGCAGGTCTTCCATAATTCAAGCAACTGATCCACATAGAGTGGAGGATCAATGGTGAGGGAGGTGAAGTAGTTTGATAGAGACAAGAAACGAAACTCTGAGAAATGAGGATCTTTCTCAGAGCATAATAGAGCAACATGATTGTGTTGTTTGTGTAGCTGCATGGTAAAGTTGGGATCATTTCTATGAGCAAGGTTGGCCATTTTGAAGTAGCTTAAGGATGAAGGAAGAAGAAAGAAAGAAATTTTAGAGAGAAATTTGGGTTTTTTAGGTTTGGAGGAAGAACAAATGATAGAAAGAGAGGGAAAACGTTGGGTTTATATGTGAGAGGGATTTCAGATAAAGTTTAATGAAAGAGGATAAACTTTGAAATCCGCATGTCGGTCCCACCTCTGAAAAAGTAGTTTACTTTTTGCTCAAAAAGTAGTTTTCTTGGAAGTCAAAAAGATTCCGAAGGTTAATTATCTTCGGAAGTTTTAATTTAAAAAGCTCCCGAAGCTAAAATGACTTCGGAAGAATTTCCTGATAGATTTGAAAATTTTGCTTCGGAAGAAAAATTAAAGCTTGAGTGCTTTGTGTGTAAACAGACAAAGCTTCCGAGAGTTAATTTTGTTTCGGAAGTAAATGGTCCTTAAAATTGAATAAGTGCCTGAGACAAATATTTAAGCTTCGAAAGATAAATTTGAAAACTCTTCTGAAGGTAAACTTCTTAGACAGTTATTTAATTTGAAGGCATGATTTACTTTCGAAGTTAAAACAAAACATCCGAAGTATCACAAAATTTTAAAAATCTAAGGAAAGTCTTCAAAAAGAGATTTTCATCCAAAGAAAACATGAGCTTATGAAAGTGATGAACTAGACAACTTAGGACACACATATTTTAAGAAATAATAAGAATTAGTTTTAAGCAAAGCTTACTCAAGGTTTATCATCCCAATAGCTCATATAAGATATTTAAATATCTGTTCATCAAAAGCGCTTGTAAACAGATGAGCATATTGTTCATCTATGTGAACCTTGACTAGTTTAATTAATCCCTTTTCATAGTTATATCTTATTAAATGATACCTGATATTGATGTGCTTTGTCATTGAGTGCTGCATAGGGTTCTCTGTGATTGAGATAGCACTGTTGTTGTCTATGTGAATGGGAGTCTCCTTGAAGTTTAATCCATAGTCTAGCATCTGATTTTGAATCCAAAGTACTTGAGCACAGCAGCTTGCCGCAGCAATGTATTCAGCTTCAGCAGTTGATGCAAAGACACAGGATTGTTTCTTGCGTTGCCACGAGACAACCCTTCCACCAAGAAATTGACATCCCCCAGATGTAGACTTTGCAGTCATGTTGCAACCACCATAATCACTATCTGTATAGGCATACAGATTGAAGTCAGAATTCTTGGATACCATAGGCCAAGTGTTGATGCACCCTTGAGGTATCTTAGAATCCTCTTGACAGTGATAAGGTGAGACATCTTAGGGTTGGCTTGATATCTTGCACAAATACATGTAGCAAACATGATATCAGGCCTGCTAGCAGTAAGATACATAAGAGACCCAATCATAGCCCATTATAAATGCTCATCTACACACTCCCCCACAAGGTCAGGACCAAGAGAGTGGTTTCTGGCTATGGGTGTCTTAGCAATCTTACAGTCAGTCATATTACACCTCTTGAGTATATCCTGAACATACTTTGACTGACTTATGAAGATGCCATCTTCAACTTGCTTCACTTGAATTCCCAGAAAGAAATTGAGTTCCCCATGGCACTCATTTCAAATCTGTCTTTCATCAGCTTCTCAAAGTCTTTGCAGAGCTTTGGATTAGTTGAACCAAAGATGATGTCATCCACATATACCTGAACTAGCAATATGTCTTTCCCTTGTCCTTTGATGAAGAGAGTTCCATCTATAGTACCCCTCCTATATCCATGTTAACAGAGATACTCACACAGTGTCTCACACCACTTCTTGGTGCCTGATGCAGCCCATAGAGAGCTTTGTCAAGCTTGCAGACATGATCAGGACAGGATCTACAAACCAGGTGGCTTTCACATAAACCTCTTCATCTATCACTCCATACAAAAAGGCACACTTCACATCAAGTTGAAAAACCTTGAAGTTCTTCGATGCAGCAAATGCCAGGAATATCCTAACAGCTTCTAATCTTGCCACTGGAGCAAAGACATCAGTGTAGTCAATCCCTTCTTCTTGTGTGTATCCTTAAACAACCAGTCTAGCTTTGTTCTTGACGATGATGCCTCTATGATCTTTCTTGTTCCTAAACACCCATTTGGTTCCAGTGGTAGTCTTCCCAGAAGGAAGAAGACAAAGGTCCCAAACTTTCCGCCTTTTGAATTGAAGCAGCTCTTGTTGCATAGCTTCAACCCAACTTCCATCCTTTAGAGCTTCATCAACTTTCTTTGGCTCTATCTGGGATAGAAAACAAGAGTGAAGACAAACATTTTCTTCATGGGTTTGTCCTCTGTCTTTACCCCTGAGATAACATCTCCAATGATGTTTGTGGTAGGGTGAGACTTGTGGATCCTACGCTGAGGGATCACAACAAGTTTTTGAGAAAGATCTAAATTTGAGAAATTTAGATCTGGCGTAGATGTTTCTCCCACCACATCAGCACACTTTTTAAGTGAAACTTGATCCAGTAGTGTGTGACATCATTGATGTTCTCATCCACAGTGTGGTTAATGGCATTAAGAAATTATTGGTCACTGTCACCATCACCATTGTTGTCTTCCACAGTTGAGGTGTTTTATCTGGTTTAGAGCCTCTGAGCTGGAATTTGAAGTCATAGAGATGTATCAGCTGAATTTGTCATTGTAGGGCTGACAGAAACCTCATTTGCAGAAGTGGTTCCAACTGGAGCTGAAGATATGTGTCTTGAAGATCTTCCAAGCTCAAATCTTGGACCAGGATCATCTGTATTCAAATTTTCTACAGATCCTGAAACATTCTCACAAGATTTGTTAAAACATTGGTAACCAAATCAAGATCAAACAGCCAATCCGGACCAGAACTAGTAACACAAGGAGTGTGTTCATTGAAAGTCACATTGGCTAACTCCTCAACAATTCTAGTTCTGAGATTGTATACTCTATAAGCCTTAGCTTGGGAAGAGTATCCAATGAAGTGTCCATCATCTGATTTCTCACAAACTTGGCAATTGATCTTTGGTATTCAAGATGGTGCAAGGACATCCAAATGACCTGAGAAAACCATGAAAGGTCTCCTCTTGTGCCAAAGTTCATAAGGAGTCTTGCCATGAGTCTTAACTACTAAAACTCTGTTCTGCACATAGCAGGCAGTGTTGACTGCCTCTGCCAGAAGGTGATGGGCAGTTTAGAGTCGGACAACATGGTTCTTGCAGCTTCAATCAGTGTCCTGTTTCTCCTCTCAGCAACACCGTTTTGCTGAGGAGTCCTGGGAGCACTAAATTGTCTTGTAATACCCTTTTCATCATAACATGTGTCAAGGATATAGTTCTTAAATTCAGTTCCTTGATCACATCTTATGATCTTGACCTTGTGATCAGATTGATTCTCAACTTTAAGATAAATTCTTTCAGAATCTCAGGAGTCTCATTCTTAGTTCTAAGGAAAAAACCCAAGTGAATCTTGTAAAGTCATCTGTGATCACTAGACAGTATAAGGTCCTTCCTAAACTCATTACACTGGTGGGGCCAAAGAGATCCATATGTAACAAGTGTAAGGGAGTAGTGATTGAGTTCTTTTCCTTAGGCTTGTGAGATACCTTATGTTGCTTCCCTTTCAGGCATGCAACAAGTGGTCATCACTTGTAAACTCTTTCTTTGGCATTCTAGTTACCATGTCATGCTTAATTAACTTATTCATGTTCTTAAAGTTTACATGGCATATTCTTTTATGCCATAGGAAGACTCATCACTATTGGCTTTAGACAGAAAGCATGAAACTTCTCCAGAGGGAGAGGTTTCTTGCAGATCCATCTTGTACATGTTTCCTTTCCTGGGGTGCTAAGCAGGATATGCTCATAAGGAATGACCACACCAGGCTTAAGAACAATGCACTCATGCTCAGTAAAGAGCATGTTATGACTCTGATCACAAAATTGAGATACACTCAGAAGATTGTATCCAAGCTCCTTTACAAAGTTTACCTTTTCTATGCTGAGCTTACCATTTGTGACCTTGCCCTTCCAGAAATGTAACCACCTTCATCTCCTCCAAAAGCAAAGGTCCTCCATCAATCCTTTCAAAGTTCTGGAGTAGTGACTATTGCCAGTCATGTGCCTGGAGCAGCCACTGTCTATGATCCAGACATTTCTGTCTGTCTTCAGCTGTCCCTGCACAAAAGAGAATGATTAGTTACATCTGGAAACCCAAGCCTTGCTTGTCTTGGGCTCAGTTGAAGAAGGTAATTTAACAGTAATAGACCCTATGGTTGTACTAAGAGGATCTTGAGCTGTTTTTGATGGAGAAATCTCAGTCACTTGGTCTTTCTTAGACGTCCACACCACCTTTGGAGTCTTGGACTTGACCTTCAAAACTTGAAGCTTTGGAGCTTCAGAAGTTTTGATGACTGAACTTTGGAAGATTCTGCAAACACTGCAGCAGACTTCAGTGCTTCGGAAGAACTCCTTTCTTCCGAGACCAATATTCTTCCGAAGAATTCCACTTCCCTTCTTGTTAGATTTGAACTTCCAAAGGAAACTGGTTTTCCTTCTGAAGCTTGAATCTTCTTAGAACTCTTTGAAGCCTTTGTTTTGGCCATATGGACAGTACCTTTTTGATTGAAGGGACAATCCTTTGTAATGTTAGTGGTGCTGTCACAAATAACATAATTCATCTTCTTCTTCACAAGAGCCTTGTCTTAAGAGTAAGACTGTCTTTGGTCACTTCCCTTCTCCACCTTCATCTTGTAGATGCTGAGACAGTCCTCTTGGCTGAGAACTGCTTGGGAGTTGATGGTCCAGGCTGTGCAGCAGTGGTACACAGCAGATCAGTCTTCTTCTTGCTGCTAGATGAGTTGAGCAAGAACCAGAACTCTTAGTAGAGTTTTGGTTGATGTCTTCAGTTCCTACCACTTTAAACCCTGCAGAAATAAAAACTTGTTTCTGCTTAGAGTCAAAGGGCCTTGATCTCTTGAGCCTTCCTTGCCTTTCGTTTGCTCTTTTCTGATCAGTTCTTTCTCATGGACTTGGTCATCACAGTCTTCACTTTCTCCTCAGAAGGATAGTGGCCCTTCTTGAATCCTCCTCTTCACTCTTTGTAGAGGGATTCTTCACTATCTCTTCTTCATTCTCCTCACTCATAGGATCTATGAGAGGAAGCTCATCTTCACAAGTTCCACACCTAGGAGATCTTACTGACAAGTGTGTGGAGGAGCTATCTCATTGGATCCCAGTCCCTGTCTATTTTGATAGCACACTTTGTTGTGCAGGGATGAGGATATCATGTTCTTGAAGGTCTCCTCTTCAAGAACACTCTTTTCTGCCCTGGCTTTGATGATCACAAGCTCAGCCTTTACTTGGTTATGAGATCTTTAATTTGAGTCCTAAAATCTGTGTGTTCATGTTTTAGAACTGAAATGGTTTTCTCTAAGTCCTCTATTTTTAGCTTATAATCATTTTCAGACTTTCTAAAATCAGATTTTAAAATGTTTAAGGACTCAACATCAGATCTCAGTTCCAAGTTATAGGACCTGTACTGTTAACTTTAGCAATGCATTCAGGAGTATAGAGATGTTCCAATACCTTGGCTTCATCATGATCTGCCATCAGTGCTTGGTTTGGAGAGCATCTTCACCTGAAGCTCCAGTCAAAGCCTCCTTCTTGAACAGCAACAACAGCTTGCTGCTTTGACTTCTCATTATGGAGAGCTTTGTCAGTGTAGTTTGGTCTGGATTGTGTTTGGCCACCATTTGTTCTAGGTGCCTTACACTCTCTGGCAAAGTGGCCTATCGGTTACAGTTGTAATACTGACTTTGCCTTTGTCCAGTCCAAACTTTCCACTGGTTGCATTGCTTGGAAACTTCCTTCCAGTCCTCTTGTAGAACGTCTTCTTGGCTCTGTGAGTGAGAAAGCCATCTGCTGGACTATTTCCATGTATTCCAGATCATCTGGATGGATACAGTCCAGGTCTTCAAGAGTGAAAAGAGAGTTGCCACAACTTTCATTAGAAGACACAAAAGCTTGAGAAGAGCTTGTCTCTTGGAATGGGCTTCCTTGAGTGTAGTTCTCCTTGGTGTCTCTGGGAAGGTGATGAAAGGACCCTTGGGTGATTGTCAGGGTAGCATAAGAGATGATGTTTGGTTTCTATGTTGTCCCTTTCAACACATGTAGGGCTGAACCCATTGATTGTTGGAGTTGCCAATGAACCTTGCATGTTCATTCCATCTGGTATCCTTGAGAATCCCATATAACTCTGTCAGAGTAAGAGTTTGAGATTTTCAGTTCTCTTAATCAACACACTATAGTGTGTCCATTGCCTAGGAAGTGAGGACATGAACTTCCTTACAATGTTTCTGTTTTCAAGAGAAACCCTCCATCCACTAGGTATCCACAATCTCAACATACCTGAAGTACTGCTGAGTCATGGTTTCACCTGTTTATGAAGGTGAAGTTTTCAAACTGCTGCTTCAGGAGATCCTTCTTGTTCTCCTTGGCTTCAGAAGAACCCTCATACATCAGTTTCAGTGCATCGCACAGCTGTTTAGCTATTTTGCACTTCTTGAAACCTCTGTGCATAGAGTTAGGAAAGGCCAGTTTGAAGAGCTGTCATGGCTTTTCTGTCTATCTCTACTCTCTTCCTATCTTCATCAGAGTAGTTAGCCACATCTTTGGGGATCATACGAGCACCAGTAGCAGAAGGTGTGCTGGGTATGAAAGGTCCATTCTCAATAGACTCCCACATTCTTGAATTAAGAGACCTGATGAAACCTTCCATTCTTAAACACACCAGGTGTCAAACTCATCAAGAGTGATCAGTGGGGACTTGTTCATGGTTCCGGTTTCCATATCAGTTTTGGAAATGGCTGCCATTTGAAAAGTTTAGTATTTGTGTGTGAGAGATCTAAAGATGGTGAGATCTTATATCAAGAGCCTAGAAAGCTCTGATACCAAATGTAGGATCTTTAAGGGTGTGAGTTACAACACAACAACACAAAGAGGAATAACTAAACTTAGATCAAACAGTAAACTGGATTAACCAGTGGTGATACTAAGAACACAAGTATATATGAGACAGAACACAAGTGTTTGGTTTTCAAGAATGCAGTATATTGCCTTCTCTATGTTCTATTACAAGTGTTACAAAAGCATATTCGAAAGATAAAGAACATGAGATACTTATACAACATCCTACAGCCGCTATACTTTGAAAGCCAGCTGGATACCATTGACTAGACACACACAAAGTCATTGTAGAGTCAAAAGGCAGATTTCCTTTTGACTAGTGACTATGACATGCCATAGCTCACATTCTTATCTATTACAAAAGGATAAAGTACATAAAGTAGAAAGTTACAGACTCAGACCTCAATGTACAGTTACCAAAAGCATGGACCTTTTCACCAAACCATGTTAGTTGGTGATTTGTAGAGTTGCAGCGGAAAGGTGTCCAGCTTTATGGAACAGTACATCAGATAAAGCATGTTACTAAAAGTCTTTGGAAGAAATCTATCTTCATGAACTTGAAGCTTCGGAAGACTTTGTCTCTGAGGCTTCGGAAGACTTCATCTTTGGCTTCGGAAGATGTTGGTCTTCGCTTCGGAAGATTTCACACTTAGAGTATTTGTGTTGCACATGTGAAACTTCTGCCCATTCCACTTCATGCACTTGTGCAGCATGCAGGAAAGACTAAAGATGTTTATGTTGCATCAGCCTCTTCGTTATCTCTACACACTACCCTTGGTATACCTTCCACAAACAGACTTTGAATGAAGGAGTCTATAGAGTCCACATCATTGTGAACTTGAGGAAGTTGATGAGTATGGACAGTTGCAAGTGAAGATGGTGAGTCCTCAATGTCCATGCTCTGTGAAGAACTCCTAGGTTCTGTGTCTATGATGACTTTCTCCGTCTTTTTGGTAGCATCACCCACTTGCGTAGGTGAGCTAGAGGTTAGAAGAATTACATTCACAAGTTCTTGTGTTCCTAGTTGAGCTCTTCTTAAAGGTCTCCCACCTAGTGTTTCCTTAAGATAAGATATCTCAAGTTGCTGTGTTGGAGCATATATAGTCATATATAGTGTGTTTGTCGCTTGTTGAATAGTCTAGGATTAATGTATTACACCTGATATGTTGTAAACACATGAAACTGGGTCATTCGTAGGAGCATATGCGAATGAGACTCAGTCGTACGGCTGAGCCATGCTAATGGACCAGTCATGCAATTGAGAGATGCGATTGGGACATTCGTAAGACTGAACCATAAGAATGCTCCGGTCGTACGATTGAACCATACGCATGGTCCAGTCGTACGATTGAACCATACGCATGGTCCAATCGCATGAATGGGCCTAGTCGCATCTATTATGGGCCGAGGCCTATATATACCAGTTTCAATGTGTAGAGAGAAAAAAGATTGGGAGGAAGTCTGCCGGAGCCTAGGGCTGCCGGATGAGAGGGGAGATCCTGCTCGTTCTCCCTCTGCCAAGAGTCTTGATTCTTATGTTGTAACAAGCTTGTAATCGTTAGGTTTATCATTGAAACCATTCAATTATAGTTCGTATTATTGATTGTCTCTTGGTTTTGCTGTGTTTATCCTTACGTCAAGAACACGCTCGGATGTCTACCAATCCAGCGACTTCAAAATTGGTATCAGAGCCGGTTACTACTGGAATGATCTAATAATCATTCTAGCAACCCGAGCTCTTGATTTTTGGATATAATTTCAGATCTTGACATTAAACCCACTTCGTGTTATTCGTGTTTTGCTCAGATCTTGTTACGTGTGTTGTTTCTATGTTAAAATCGAACTTAAAACCACGTTTGGATCACCCTTTCAAACCTGATGATGTCTATTTTGTTTCGGTTCATGTAAAATTCATCAGGTTAGGGTTTTGGGCAGCCCTGGCGGTTATAGATCTGAAAATCTACGTGCAGATGCGCTCGTGCGACTGGACCATACGAATGGACTATTCGTACGACTGGACCATGCTAATGGACTATTCGTATGACTGGACCATGCTAATGGACCATTCGTACGACTGGACCAGTCGTATGTTCAATCGCACGAATGAGCCATCAACATTGACTCATCCGCATTGTTCCAGACCAAAAAAAGAGTCTGGAACTGCCTCTTGCACAGATTTGAGGATGAGCAAAGCATATTCACCCTAAGGTTATTTTGTTAAATAAGTTCGATGTATACCCCATTATTCGTCGGACTTCCAGAATAGGTGAATGCCGTTGGAACATGAAAGAGAGAAGAGAAGATGTCAGCAGTCGGTGCTGATTTTGTGGGGTAGTCAGGAGCATCTAACTATTTATGGTCTAATCAAGTTATATTATCCACACAGAAAGGATTCTCATTCTTAGGGGGAATCCATGTATAGAGAAATGAGGACGCAATCAGAAAGTGATGATGTGAATAGGTTTCTGATGATGAATCTACGTGCATGCTGATTTGTTTGATATTGTCAGCTGTGGATTGGAACCTTCAACTTTTTGCCCAATACACTGTATGAAGACGCCAGGAGAGCACAACATTATATATTGGGATATGCTAAATGTGAGGGGGAATTTTTGTAGGTGTTAATGTTAATCAGGTTAGCTTCTGTGAAGATTGAAGCAATGGAAAACTGTTCATGTCATTATCTGGAAAAATCAGTCATATGGGGAATCTTGCTGCTGTGATGGTGTTCTGCAAAGTAAACGAAAGTTGTTGTGCCTAAATTCATTTTAAGGTATATTGTAGCAACCTGACGGATCGGCAACATTGGCTAATATGGTTTTTAATTTGATTATATTGGAAACCAGAGCAAAGATTGACTGAAGATTATAAGAGGTGTTATCTACTATTCACAAGCAACGTCATGTATCTACAAACTCCCCCTTGGACCTAGTTTCGTCTAATGTCTTACATCCTTCATAAGTCCTCGAACTTCTTTTACTTCTCTTCTCTAGTGACTTCAGCGTGTATCTCAAAAGCAAAACATAGTCTTATAACGTTCTGAAATTGTAGAGCTTGTAAAATATCTTGAGAGTCATAGAATAATGGCCACTTGTACAATGTATAAACATCATCTGCACACAAGTTTCTAAGCCACATAGGGTCAAACACCCTAATGGTTTCCATAAGACCATCCTTATTCAAGATTATGACTGGCTCTCCTGTCCTCCAATCATAATACCACCATTTGAAGTGTGGTGTGAAGTCCTGTGGCATTTCTTGTAGTGGAATCTTAGACATGGTGCACGGAGGACTCCACTACAGCACTATTCTAGGTTTTCCAGTTATGGCATCAACCTCAGATCGTCTAATATACCTCGTTGGTTGTTAAGGTTTGAGGTGACCCATCTGGTGTGGTACTCTCTCTTTAGAGCTGCTACAAACTAGCCATACATCTTGCGTGGATCAGCGTATAGCAATTTCAGCTTTGCTAACTGGTTCAGCTCAAATCCAGGAAGAGTCTTCAGGTCATGTGGGAACCTTTTCTCACGTTTAACTGCATAAACATTGAGATCCTCAAAATACGCCCATGCTATATTCTGCCGACACCTTTTGATGTTTCTTCACTTTATACAGCTTGGTGTAGGCAGTTGACGTTGAAACACCGCGTTGGGCTCTTATTTCTTCAAAGCAAGCAGTCCACTTAGCCTTCTGATATTAACTTCAGCTTCAGAGGCTTGGACTGTGTCTTCTTTCTTGTCTGACTCTGCTTCCATTCTATCCAGAGTCTCAAAAGTTTCACTAACAAGGTTGTCTCCCAGATTGGGAAGGACATTACCTTCAATGTCAGTGTACTATGGATAGTGTTGATCTGTGACATCTTCTATCTCAATCTCTTCAACGTCGTTGAGGTCATCGTCACTTTCAACTTGGACTGTTGCAGCATCCTTGACAATCTCATCAGGATTTAGCTTGAACATTTCAGCAGTTTGCTCATCAGTGAGATTGTGAATGATCCCTCCTTCTTCAGGAGTGTACATCACCGATCTCCTGACTATTCCCTGCAGATCAAGAATCACCGTGAGCTGAGTCTTGATCTATTGGAGGGGAGCAACATCATGTTCATCCCTCTGAAAATTTGGATCTGCTTTTTTTGGACATGTAACACAACAATCATTAGTAATAATCAAGATGGAAATATCAACATTAAATATAAACATTCGTTACATTAATGTGATACAAAATTCAAATACATATGATTAAATAACAAAAACAGCTAAGTATTACTCTTGTCTGGATCATATGCTCCTCTGTTGACGGGGCGGATGTGGAGGCACCTTGATCTTGTGCTTTCTTCGTCCTCCTTTCACTTGCAGATGTGGCACCCACAACAGATGTGTCATCTTCATCATCATCCATATCATCATCACCCGCATCATCACCACATCAGTATCATCTCAATGTCGTCACCATCATCATCATCATCATCACTATTTTAGAATCCTAGTAAATTCTTAAAAAGTGTAAATCAGTTACAATTTTAGAATTTTAGGGGGAGAATAGGGCAGTTAGTAACATTAACAAAAAAAACGAGGGAGAAGGAGAGGCTGGCTGATAGAATGTAGATCGTAACTATGATACCGATTCAATGACCATGGAATATGATAGATCACTTAGGACTTAAAAGATTAAATAAAATAAGATACGAAGTTCAAAGTATAAGTCTGTGTAGTATGAGCAATATAAAAGGAAAATGATAGTAAGACTAGCTACTACTAAGGTAACACAAAGAAAGTAGACCTAGAGGTTGTTAGACCACAAATGATATGTCAGTAAATATAACACAATAGACTATTAGACCTTATTAGTGATATCAAGAACAAACTAAGTTGTTCAACAAGCTGTCGGTTAACATCTTATCCCTGGTTAACACAATCAACAAATTCCAATAGGGTGACGAGTAGATAAATGCCACAAATATGTGCGTAAGACTAAAATATGAGCAAAAGCAATCAAACAAATAACTTATGTCGTTGGTGAGAACTATGCAAAAATATTAAAATTTCTCAAACAAGAAGATAGGTTATGTGCCTCTCTGCTGTGCGGTGGTACTAACCTGAGGATAAGCATAACCTATATATTATAGACTTCATTGTTGTTTGCCGCCTTTCTATTGTGCGGTGGCACTGACCTGACCTGAGACTTGGTTCTCTCCGAAAGTTCTAAGAATAGTTTCTTCTTGAAAATTACCCTGAGACCGCTCAAAATCTCCTGAGGAATGTTGATTACCGTATAAATGTGGGAGCCACAAATGCCTGTTGAAATAATCAAACCTAAACTGTCACCAATCTGTGTGAAAAGTCTATGTATGGATTTAAGAGGACCAGTATACTGACAATCATCGTGGTTGCAATTCTTGAATGTCCAAATCAAGGTGGGATCTAATAGTACTAGTATGATTTCCTAAACTTGCTAACGACTCTGCATGAAAAACAAGAATTGAGCATCAAAAGGTGTTGATAACATGTCCCAAATGATTTGACTTGCCTGTACGATTCCAATTTGAATTGATCTAGTTATGGTCAAAAGTAATTGAAACTACTTATTCCGGAACCAAATCAATTAGATATCTATCTAAGGATTTATACCTCACACAAAAAGTCAAAAAAAGTCTAGTTTTGTATTTCAGTTGAAGTCTTTTATTTTGTTTCAGTTTAGTAAATTCAGTTTGTTTGATATCCGACTACATCATGGAATTCAGTAAGGGAGTTAATCATCTAAAAGGGTCACGTCTGAGGTGACCACACGTGTTTTCAAAGGTAAAATCAGTCACCTCTGAGGTGACAAATTTGTTTAAAAGGATCACGTTTGAGGTGATCAACAGTTTTTCAAGTTAAAATGACATGTCTGAGATGATCAAATGCACATAAAGTTTAATCAAAAGTTAGAAAGGGTTAAGTGAGAAATGGTCATAAAGTCAAAATCATGAGTATGATCCAATCACACAAATGGACCATGAGTATGGTCCAATCGTGCGAATGAACCACACTCATGCACTAACCAGCCGAAGGGCACATGAGTATGGGCCATTCATCCGAATGGCTTATCAGAATGAACCATTCGACCGAATGAAAGTGTGCGAATGAGTCAGTCGCCCAACTGAATGTAGTCGACTGAGCCAATCGCACGACAGAGGTCCATTCGCTCGAATGAACCAAGCGAATGGGTCCAATCGGCTAAATGAAATCAGATTCAGTATAAATAGGGCCACAGTCGATCGCATTCAACTCATCACCCCCTAATCGCCCTCATTTCGCACATACTACCTTTACTGTGCCCAAATTTCTTTAGATCAAAATTTCTGACTCCTATTGATATTTTGACGATTATGGATTGTTATACAAGTACAATATGATGATATCTCACTTAAATCAGGAAATTGTTCCCTAATTTTAAGAATCTTGACCCACACAAGAACCAACCACTTACTGACAAATAACCTAACTAACCAAGTAAAATGTTAAAATTTGTGTTATTAGGTTATTAGTTATGTGATTGAGAGTCGAATGAACCAAAACACGACGTATAACTCTGTGTTTTGGTCCAAATTCATACTTCTGATAGTGGGTCATGCGAACGGACACACGGATGAACTTCAATCGTGCGATTGAGTGGTTCGAATGACTCATTCGGCCGAATGAGTGATGCACATGAGCTCAGTCGGCCGACTGAACCATTCACCTGCTCATTCACTAGATTGAACTCAATCGCATGTTTAATCACCCGATTGAATCCAGTCGCATGACAGGACAACCGACTGAATCCAGTCGCATGGTTCAATCGCATGAATGAACCAGAATGAATTCAACCAAGTTAACTAGAACTGATTTGTGTCGTGTGGTTAGCTAATGTTTAATTGTTTTGTGTTATAGATTGATGGCTGACAGATGGTCCATCAACCCTAAGCACAACATATGTGCTAACTTAGATGCTACGACTCAGAATGGTGCCAAGTTCGTAGGGATCATTGCTTTTCTTAGGCGATCCAGGATCCACCGGGCTATTTCTACACCATGCACCCTTACCGGTATATACAACAGGCCTTCTGGGAGGGTGCATCAGTTGATCGGTCACGTGAGCCGTACAACATACGGAGTTCTATCTTTGGTATGGATATAGAGATCACGGCTGCGGACATTCAGTGAGTACTTGGGTTGGGAGATGATACAGACTACCCCACCAGACTTCACCCACTGACGGTGAGAGGGTGCTTTATGAGATGAAGTACGATGGGGATATAAACACAGGTGTGCTCAACAAGAGCAACCTATGTCCCCAGTACAAGTACTTGGCACACGTCATCCTCAAGTGCCTGGCATTGCGAATGGGTGGGTTCGATGACCTGTCAGACCAGATTCATAACGCCTATGTGGCACTGGTTCTGAACCACCCCTTCAGTTTTTCTAGCATGATCTTCTCTTACCTCATAGAGAACTTGGAGGCAAAGGCCAAAGAGGGTTTTTGCATGTACCCTAGGTTTCTACAGATGATATTTGATGAGAAGCTACCCTCGCTGCCAAAGGAGAGCCACAACACTGTGGCATTAGAGATTATGGATGATACGATGTTGGGTCGTATGAAGGTTTACCGGGGAAAGCAGGTCAAGCCCTGGTAAAGAGACATAGGCCATCTGGCCAAGGTGGACTACATGACGCCAGGGAGGCGTAAATGGTGTCATGTAGACAGTGACTCGGATGTTGAGCAGTTAGAGCTCCCAGAGGATGACTCCGATGACGATGACATCAGTGATTGTAGAGATGTTGGGCCCACTCAAACGAGGGCCCCCACTGCTGATATAGCATCTCCAGCACCCACCCAAGGAGAGACAGAGGCTGCAGGGTTCCATAAAGATTTCCAACCTGATGAGGAAGAGGAGTCGGACAAGGAGCCTCTGACTCAAACGGTGGGCAACAAGGTTGTTGCCACCGAGCGAGGGCTCCGGGCGGTTGGTGAATGCCCTGGCGAGTCGGGAGAGGCTGACACTGATCCTACTTATGCTCCCGATCAGCCAAGTAGTGTTCCAGGGGGAGCATCCACTCGAGGGGAGCGAGGAAGAAAAGGATGGCTCAGCCCCATGGGTTGAAGAAGAAGAAGAGAAGGATGATGTTCATAACCACCACCACTGCTACCACCTTTTCCACCACTTCCACCACTCCACCTACTACCACCACTCCACCTACTACCATCACCCCACCTACATCCACCCATCCACCTACTACCACCACTACTCCAAGCCCATCTACCACCATATCTACCACACCCACTCCACCACCACCTTCATCTATACTACCCCCAATCTTCACCACTGCCATCACCACTACCACTAGCCCCCTTCCAGACCATCGTCATACCTTTCTACCATCTGGATCCTCTCTACCTCCTAGTGGGGTAGAGGAATAGCTCTCGGCACTTAACCGTATGGTGCTGAAGCTGTGGTTGCCGATGATGAGAAATCTGCTCAGATTCGACAGCTAGTAGACCTTACTGCTGCCCAATCTATGCAGATATCTCAGAAGGCACATCAGATAGAGCAGCAGGCCCAGCAGATGGCTGCACAGAGCGAAGAGATGTCCCAACTCCGAGAGCACCATGCCCAATCAGCAAAACGGATAGAGGAGTTGGAGGCGACAAACAAGACCATTATGTTGCGGCTCAAGGGATCAAAGGATGAGCCCTTAAAGATCAAGGAAGGAGATGGAGACGATGATGATGATGATAGTGATGACATTGAGGATGATACTGATGTTGGTGATGATGCGGTGATGATGATGTGGATGATGATGAAGATGACACATTTGCTGCGGGTGCCACATCTGCAAGTGAAAGGAGGACGAAGAAAGCACAAGATCAAGGTGCCTCCACATCCGCCCCCTCAGCAGAGGAGCATATGATCCAAGAGAAGAGTAATACTTATTTGTTTTTGTTATTTAAATCATATGTATTTGAATTTTGTATCACATTAATGTAATGCATGTTTATATTTAATGTTGATATTTCTGTCTTGATTATTAACTAATGATTGTTGTGTTACATGTCTAAATAAAGCAGATCCAAATTTTTAGAGGGATGAACATGATGTTGCTCCCCTCCAACAGATCAAGACTCAGCTCACGATGATTCTTGATCTGCAGGAAATATTCAGGAGATCGGTGATGTACACTCCTGAAGAAGGAGGGATCATTCACAATCTCAATGATGAGCAAATTGCTGAAATGTTCAAGCTAAATCCTGATGAGATTGTCAAGGATGCTCCAACAGTCCAAGTTGAAAGTGACGATGAGCTCAACGACGTTGATGAGATCGAGATAGAAGATGTCACAGATCAACACTATCCAGAGTAGACTGACATTGAAGGTAATGTCGTTCCTAATCTGGGAGATAACCTTGTTAGTGAAACTTTTGAGACTCTGGATAGAATGGGAGCAAAGTCAGACAAGAAAGAAGACACAACCCAAGCCTCTGAAGCTGAAGTTAATATCAAAAAGGCTGAGTGGGGGCTTGCTTTGAAGAAATAAGAGCCTATCGCGCTGCTTCAATGTAAACTGCCTACACCAAGCTGTATAAAGTGAAGAAACATCAAAAGGTGTCGGGCAGAATAATAGCATGGCGTATTTTGAGGACCTCAACATTTATGCAGTTAAACATGAGAAAGGGATTGAGTATTTCAAGTTCCCACATGACCTGAAGACTCTTCCTAGATTTGAGCTGAACCAGTTAGCGAAGCTGAAATTGCTATATGTTGATCCACGCAAGATGTCTGGCTGGTTTGAAGCAGCTCTAAAGAAAGAGTACCACACCAGATGGGTCAACCCTAAACCTCAACAACCAACGAGGTATATTAGACAGTCTGAGGTTGATGCCATAACTGGAAAACCGAGAATAGTGCTGAAGTGGAGTCCTCCGTGCAACATGTCTAAGATCCCACTACAAGAAATGCCACAGGACTTCACTCCACACTTCAAATGGTGGTACTATGATTGGAGGACAGGAGAGGCGGTCATAGTCTTGAATAAGGATGGTGTTATGGAAACGATCAGGTTGTTTGACCCTATGTGGCTTACAAACTTGTCTGCAGATGATGTTTATACATTGTACAAGTGGCGATTATTCTATGACTCTCAAGATATTGTACAAGCTCTACAATTTCAGAATGTTATAAGACTCTGTTTTGGTTTTAAGATACACGCCAAACTTATGAAGGATGTAAGACATTAGACGAAACTAGGTCCAAGGGGGGGTTTGTAGATACATGTGTCCTCAGTTTCTAATCTTAATGTTATATGTTTGTATTGTCTTACACATATGTAATGGTTGGGTACTTAATGAAATGCAAATGTTTGGTTATGTTTATCGTGTTTAATATTTCATTAATGAGTTGTTTAACGCATATTGAATTGACTATATAGGTTTGTGGTTGTTTGAACTAGTATAAATAACGTAATAATTGAATACATTCAAACTTAGTAAAATGAAGTTCTCATGCGTCCGAATGGACCATGCGCCCCAATAGTGTCATGCGTTCGAATGGCCATGCGACAAAGTGTCCATGCACCTAAATGGTTCATACGCCTAAACAACTTCATGCGAATGACTTAGTTGCACGACTGAACTAGGAGACTGGATCAGTCGTATGATTGTAAATGAGATTGGCTCAGTCACACGACTGAACACTCAGTTGTTCGAATGGATCAACCGCATGACTCAATCGCACGACTGAACCATGCTAATGGTTCAGTCGCCCGAATGAGAAACCTAAACCTATAAATACCACCTAATTCATGGAAAAACGTAGGAATTGAACACACTTCGACTCTAGACATACCCTAGCCATCCAAAGACCTCTAAGATCATACTCCAAGTTCATAGATCGCAGTGGATCGATTCCTAATCGATTCTTAACGTTAGATTCAATACATAATTGTTTCTACGTGCGTTCTCACTGATTGGATCGCCAATCAAATAGGATTCAACACTATTTGATTCAGTATACACGTTAATCAGTTAGTATATCGTTCAATACACGATCCCTAACATGCTGATCATTGACCCTATTATGAAGGGTAGTCACCTAAGATTCAAGATGACTAACCTTGGAGACTAGGTAGGTGCATGTTTTTGACAGTTTTTGCACCTTTAGCCTCATATTCCTCTTATCTTCATCCGAAGAATCATGGGGTGATGAGATGGACCAAAGGCTTCTCTCTCACCATCACATAAAGTTCTTGGCTGTTGGTTTTCTTCTACTCATTCACAACTTCAGTTGAAGTGTCAATGGGCTAAGTTTCCATGGATGAGGTCTAAATGATGTAATCACTTGCTGAAGTGTTAGGACCATGTACGGACGGAGTACTAACTGATTTACGTGTATACCAACTCAAATAATGCAGAATCCTATTTGATTGGCGATCCACTCAGTGAGAATGCATGTAGAAACAATCTTAGAATGAATCTAAATGTTAAGAATCAATCAAGCAGGAGAGGATCAAGTGAGAGCATGTGGGCAGGTGGTTTAACATTAGTGCTAAGTATGCATTCTGGATTTGGTCGGACATCTTCTCCACCCCTTGACGCTATGCACTTACAGATGACATGAGCTAAGCACTTACAGACCCAAACGTTTGAAAACACGTGTGGTCACCTCAGATGTAACCCTTTTAGGTGATTAAATTGCAGTTAAAATTCCACTATATAGTCCGACTATTAACACTAAATTGACTAAAAATTGAAACAAAATAAAACAACTATAACTAAAATATAAAACGGAACGTACTTTTGTGATTTTGTGTGAGGTGGAAATTTAAAGATAGATATCTAACAAATTTCTTTCTAGAATAGTACAGCTTCAAGTTATTGTGACCATAACTGGAATGATTCATTATGGAATCATACAGGTAATCAAATCATTCAGGACGTGTTACCAAAATCTTTTGATGCTAGATTCTTGTTTTCATCGAGAGTCATTAGCAAGTTTAGGAAATCATACTAGTACGATAAGATGCACACATTGATTTGGACTTTCAAGAATTGCCGCCACGATGATTGTCAGGATACTTGTCCACTTAAATCCATACACAGACTTTTGACACAGATTGGTGATACATTAGTTTAATTATTTCAACCAGCATTTGTGGATCCCACGCTTATATGGTAATCAACATTCCTCATGAGATTTTTGAGCGGTCTACGGGAATTTTGACAAGAAGAAACTATTCTCAAAGCTTTCAAAGAGAATCCAAGCCTCAGGTCAGTGCCACCGCACAACAAAGAGACGACAAACAACAATGAATTCTAGAATATCTAGGTTATGCTTATCCTCAGGTCAGTGCCACCGCACAGCAGAGAACCACACAACCTATCTTCTTGTTAGAGCATATATTTTTTTCTTTTTGCACATAATGCACCAACAACATTTGTTATTAGCTTGATTGGTTTATGTTTCATTTTTTTCGTGCTTTACTCTTTTTGTGGTCATCTACACACATTTGTGGCGTTTAATTGCTCGTCACCCCTTATTGGAAATAAGTGATTGTGTTAACTAGTGATAAGATGGGAGCCCACAAGTAGTTGAACAACTTAGTTTGAATTGAAGTCACCAATGTGGTCTAATCATCTATTGTGTTGAATCTACCAACACATCATGTAGTGGTCTAACACCTCTAGATCTACTTTCTTTGTGTTACCTTAGTAGTAGCCAGTTTTACTATAATTTTTCCTCTTATATTGCTCTTTGAACTTCATATCTAATTCAATTTAAATCTTTTAAAGTCCCAAATTCTTTGTTCCTATGTACTATCATTTTCCATAGTCATTGAATCGGCATCACAGATACGATTTCATTTCTATCAACTAGCCTGTCTTCCTCCCTCGGTTTTTTTCTTTTTTTTTTGTACTGAAATTAGAACAACTAAAATTAACACTAACTTCTTAACCTATTCTTCCCCTAAAATTCTAAAACCGAAAATCTTTTTGCAGTTTTTGAATTTTATAAGATAGGAAATTATAAAAAGATTAAAAATAAAAATAAAACACAGTGTCGGACTACACGTTTTCATCTTCTGAGATTACGTCACTTTTCTTTTTCACACCATTAACCTCTAAGAGATATAGAAATCTCGGTTTATCAAAAGCTTTTGTATAGAGGTCGGCGCATTGAAAATCCGTACTAATTTTAACCACATCGATTAAATTTTTTTCAAAACAATCATGTATAAAATGATATTTAATCCTGATGTGTTTGGTTTTAGGATGTTGGACAAGATTTTTAGTTACAGCTATCATAGTAGAGTTATCAACATATATAGGAGTATTAGAGAATTGAAAACCGTAATCCCGCATTTGTTGTTGAATCCAGATGATTTGTGAATAGCAACTTGCAGCAGCAACATATTCGGCTTCACAGGTTGACAGAGCAACCGAGGTTTGCTTCTTACACTGCCAGGTCACTAATCTCCTCCAAAAGAATTTACATCTTGCTGATGTTGACTTGTAGTTCATTTTGCAACCGCCGTAATCCGAGTCAGTATACGCTGTAAGCTCGAAGTCATCATCATGAGGATACCACAACCCTAGTGTTGGTGTACCCTTAAGATAAAGAAATATCCACCTCAACATTCTCCACATCTTCATCGTCAGAGGAGGAGTCACTAACTTCTAGTACTCCTCCTAAGTTACTAGAAGATTGGCCTTGTGAACCAGATGCTATCGAGTCTAGGGGCGGTGTGTTTAAGACATCATACATCATTTTTGTGGATAGCTCATCATCAGAAGGCGTGAGAGGAATGTTGAAGGATTTGAAGAATCCATCATAATCAAAAAACAAGGCTGGTCCTTTTCCTACTGAAGGGGTGGTGTATCTCTGAACATCGATGTTGCACCACACTTCTACTTGACCTGTTGTGTAGTTGTAAAACCTCTTGTTTAGTATGTTGTATCCTAGAAAAAAATCCCTTCTCAGCCTTTTCACTGAACTTGCCTGACTGCTGTTTCTTCAGCAACGTACATGGTGCCTCAAACGGTTCGAGGTACTCCATTAGGTTCACATCGTTGTAGCAACTCGTAACATGTTTTACCATGTCGTTTAACCGCCAAGATTGAATCAAGGTGTAACATGCATTGGCCACTACTTCGTTCTAGAATTGGATAGGCAGTTTTGAGTCTGCTAGCATTGTCCAGGCAGTCTCTATCAAGCTTCTGTTCTTTCTTTCAGCAACCCCGTTCATTTGTGGAGTGTAGGGAGATGTGAACGGATGTACAATTCCCTTTTCTTTGCAGAATGCCTCCATCCACTGATTCTTGAACTCTATCATGTAGTCTGAGCGGATCTTACGTACCTTTAACTTGTATAGAGATTCCAAAGTGGTCACAAGTTGTTTGAACAAATCAAATGTTTCTGATTTGGATTTCAAACACATCACCCAAGAGAATCTAGAGTAGTCATCGTGACTACATAATAGTACAGATCCCCAGCAATACTCTTGGTTCTCATTGGACCAAACAGATTCATATGTAGAAGTTCAAGAGGTCATTCAATAGATAAAAGACCTGATCTGCCCAAGATGCATATTAAGTTGATGTGCTAGTGTGATATGATCCAAGTCGGGTCATACCCAATATCAAGCTAAACAACACCATAAATTATGACACCAATTTAGAAAATGGGTTTTCTAAATCATTGCCTTTGTAAATTAACATCATTATATGGATAATTGTTCATATGGTACTTTTTATTATTATTATTTAATCTTACTAAATAATAACAAATAAAAGTACTAAGTTTATAAAGTTTAAATAAGTTTTAACTTTATAAAATTAAGGGTTTAGTGAGTGTTTAATTATGTAACAAAACAAGAGTGGGAATCCATTTTTCAAATGGATTTTCGGCCGCCCTCATACTTGTGGGGTCCCATCTTTGTCTTGTAAACACACAAGATTAAATGCTTACACTCAATCCTTCCAAGAGCCTTCTCTCCTACATGCAAAGGTAGATTTGTGCTCTCATTTCTCTATCTCTCTCTCACCTTACGGATTTGAAGAGAAGAAGGCAAAAGAAAAGAAAAGTTTCAGCATCAAAAGGGGTTTTTGTTGCTGAAAGTTGGTGTCAAGAAACCTAGCATTCAAGAGGTTCATTTGTGGCTTGGGGTATCACCATCTTGAGGTCTTCTTGCTTGAAGATTCAGCCACGAAACTCATCCTTTTCACCTCAACAATATCGATTTTCTGCTGCTCCAAAGGTTGTTTTAACTTCATATATATAAATCCTTTTGTATGCATCTCGTATAATGATCCATGGTTTGGGGTTTGCTTATTAAATGGTTTTAATAATAATCATATTAACAAGTTTTAAAACTAATTATCCGCTGCGTTTTTCATATATACAAGCTTATATGAACTTTGATAAACTTGTTAAATCCCATCAATGGCATCAAGAGCCACTTATACGAATGCATACATGTTTTTGACTTTCTAGTTCATGGTTTTGTGGTGTGTGACACCATATGGCCGAGAGTTAGAAGGGCTGAAAGGTTACCCCTTTTGATTTAAAGATACTATTTTATATGCATGTTAGGATCTTTAAAATTTAGGTCATGTTTGTTTGTTTGTTTGACCAAAACCATTTGTTCTGGTTATGTTGGCCAGAATATGGGTTGAAAAGGGGCTGCCAAAATCGATGATATGTTCATATTTGGATATGTTTTTTGGTTATGCATAACAAAGCTTTGACCTTGGATTGATTGATTGGTTCATGATATATTCATTTGGCTATGTAACAATTTAATTTTATGTTTCAAGTCCCGTTTTGTAATTTATTTATTCATTTGGTTTGTAATAAATAGATTAGAGTTTTCCTTTACTAGAAAAATTGTATTAGGATACATTTTGTAAGGATGTTCAAGATCAAGATTTGAAGAAAAGATGGACAAAGAGGATGCTTGAAGATGTGGTTTCAAGTGGGAGTCCTTTTGCCATCCTTGTGTCATGTTCTTAACCCTTAGGACAAGACCTTTTGACACACTTGTTTTGCTAACAAGTGTGCTCAATTTAGTATGCTTTGTTATGCATATATGGATGGATTGTTTATGCTTGGTTGATTGCTTATGTTGATGTTTGTTTTGAATATTTGGATGTGATTACAAACCGTCAATTAAAACATGCTATAACAAGAAATTGGTTCTCTAATCATTAAGCACAAATAGAATGGTTTTATAAAAGGGTTAATGATTTGCAAAATAAAATGGCTTTTATTTAAAAGGACAAATTGGGTACCATATGGTTGAATGCATACAATCATATGGTACATATGACTTTCCATCTAAACTAATCCCTTTTGAAACAAGTTTAACACCATCCTTTTACACAACACTTAGGTTACTTGCAAACTCTTAATGGGATAAAGGTCTGTTGGACCAAAAGAACCAATGAGCCGAATCAGAAAAACCTTTAAGTCCCACAGACGTCACAACAACTACTGAAGACCACAACAGCTGAAGACAACAGCTGATTACAAAGTCTGAAGACAAGTGCTGAAGACAAAGTCTGAAGACACAAGTGCTGAAGACAAAGTCTGAAGACAAGTGCTGAAGACAAAGTCTGAAGACAAGTGCTGAAGACAAAGTCTGAAGACACAAGTGCTGAAGACAAAGTCTGAAGACACAAGTGCTGAAGACAAAGTTTGAAGACACAAGTGCTGAAGACAAAGTCTGAAGACACAAGTGCTGAAGACCAAAGTATCAGACGTTGTCACAACAGCTGAAGAGGTCTTCTTCAGTAGTTGTGACGGTTTACCTTTCAGTAGTTTTATGTTTTATCTTTTCAGTAGTTTGACACAACAGCTGAAGAATACTTCTTCAGTTGTTGTGCTCATCAGTAGTTTTATATTTATTAGTAGTTTTGTAAAACGACTGAAGAGCTTGTTCTTCAGTCGTTGTAGTTTCAGTAGTTTCTTATCAGTAGTTTCTTATTTTGTACTTAACACTCTGATATGTTTCAGTAGTTGTGAACATTTCAGTAGTTTGTTAAGAGTTAGTTATTTTTGTAATCTGCCAGTTGTCACTTTCCCGGATAACAGCAGCGATTGCACTCTATATAAGGAGTGTCAACCTATTGTAATAAATGAATGATTTGATCAGAAATATTCGATACTACTGAAACATTCCTTGTTACAGAAATATATTCTCTCGTTATAACCGTATTTGTTCTAAATGCATACGAGTATCAAATTCTTGCGACAATTTGTCTAATTCTTGTTCTTATTCCGCTGTGTTACGCTCCTTTACATCAAACTTGTGATCACTGATCCTGACAATTGGTATCAAAGCGGGTTAATCATTGATCGATCTAATAATTGATCATTGAAACTGTTATTCAAGATCCAAGTTTGATTGAATTAGCATTTTTGTGTTTTGCAAGAAACGGTTATAGAGATTGAATTTTATGTGTTTTCTGGTCAATCATCCTGAGATTTTCTCTTGGTTTTCATTGAGTCTGTTGTGGTCTTTATAAAAACGTTTAAAAGCTTGAATTAATTGTATTTAGACTCAAAATGACTACTCCTTCCAATGATCCTCACAATATTGGTTCCTCAACCAAGCCTCCAATGCTGGTTAGGAATGAGTATAACATATGGCAACGACGAATGCTCCATCACCTGTCTGTTAACAGCGCAGGGTGTTGGACATCAGTGGTACATGGTCCACACAAGCCTATGGTGAATAACCCGAAAACCAATCAAATGGTTCCGAAGAGGAGGGAGCAATACTCAGATGAGGATAAGAAGTTGTTTGAGATTGATGCAAAAGCCCATGGAATTCTGGCCATGGCACTGCCTAATGAAATCTATTCTAGGCTAATGCATCATGAAACTGACCATGACCTCTGGAATGTCTTGAAAGAACAATTTGGAGGAACAGATGAGGTCTTGGCAAATAATAGAGAAATTCTTGCCCAACAATATGAGACATTCTCTCATAGGAAGGGTGAGACACTGACTCAACAGTTCGAGCGGTTCTCTTGTTTGATCTCTGAATTAAAAATGGTCAAACATGAGTACACCAATAGCCAGATGAATAACAGATTTCTCAGATCACTTCCTGAGAGATGGCACATACTATTGTCCTACGCTCCAGTGCAAATTTGGACAAACTATCTCTCACCCAACTCCATGGGAAACTGCTCACATTTGAGAGAGAGATAGAACAGAAACAAAAACTGTCTTCATCTGGAAAGCATACTGAAGACTTTGTACCAGGCAACACTGCCTTGGTTGGTCATGAGTTGGAATATGCTTCATCTGAATGCCAGTATGATGAGCATATTGATTTCTCTTCAAACACTTCTGATTCTGCATTTGTGAGTGTTGATAGTCAGTTTACTGGATGTAATAATGACAATCTATGCTTCATCATGGATGATCTCAAGGGGATTGCTGATGATGACTTAGAAGAGATGGATATTTTGAGCCAAATGGCCTTGATAAATATCAGATCTCAGAAGTTCTACAAAAGATTTGGAAGAAAGTTCCCAGGACTCTCTGGCAAAACCAAAGTTGGTTTTGACAAGAGTAAGTTGAAGTGTCACAAATGCCACAGGCTTGGACACTTTGCTAGAGAATGCAGATCATCTGGATCTAATTAATCTGCACCTTTTGTGACTTTCCCTGGCAATAGTCAACAACACAGAGGGCAACATCCTGTCAATTCTAGTCATCATTCTCAACCACAATCTCCTGCATATTTTGTTCCTCAGGGTCAAATGCCATATCCTTACCCTTGTTATTACATGCCACAGTCAAATCAAGTTCAAGTTCCTATAGTACCACAACCTCATGCACTACCAGAACCTCAACCATCTCAATCTCATCAACCTCCTCAACCTCAACAACACAGCTTCTTCACCCCTGGAGGTGTTGACTAGAGCAGTTTACCGGATGACATGTCTGGTCATGAACAACTGTTCACAGGTGCTGATCAATATGGTGGTGACAGTCCTTTTGGGAATCTGGCTCTCATGGCCCTGGAGTCTACTGTGGGTTCCTGCTCAAATGCATCATCTTCACAGGTAACTTAGGTATCTTCAGAGGCTAAAGCCAAGTTATGTTCTGAATCATGCATTGCTGCCTTTGTCTCCATCAGAGAGTCAAATGTAGCATTAATAAATCAAAAACTTGAGCTTCAGAAAACCATTTCCAAAAGAAAAGCTGAGTTTGAGTCTGCTCTTAATAGTCAAAATGATGAGATTTATAAGCTTAAATGCCAACTAAATGATGAAAAGGCTAAGCTAGAGGTTATTCTGGATGACAGAGAAGTCTCAAAGAAACCCTTGCAGTCACCCAGGTAGAGTGTGATCGATGGGTACAATCATGCAAAGGTTTTGAAATGCTTCTTAGTAAGCAATCTGCTTTCAATATGAAGTTTGGTATTGGTTACAATCACACTGCTCCTCCTACAGATTTTGCTTCAAGAGCAGAAGTGAAATCTGATGGAGAAAGCAATAACCAATCCACCTCATCATGTGATTCACTTCTTGATAAAGCATTATCAAAAGTTGAAGTCAGCACTAAGCCCTCTCAGAACCCATCAGCTGATATTGATAGTTCTACTGCTGACACTCATATGATAAAAGAGATGATCAACTCAGGAGTTATTTCTGAAAGTCCTGAAAGGACTGGAGAGCAAGATTTAACACCTGAAGTTCAAACTCCAACTACTGACAGCACTGAAGAGAAGAAAACTGTCAGTAGAAAGAGTTTGAAGACTACTAAAGAGGAAGTCAAGAAAGCAAATAACGCTTCCAAAGTACTGAACAACAAGTCTTCAGTAGTTTCATCCTCTTTAGTTGATGATCATCATAAGATGAAGAAGAAACCATGTGAAGTATGTGGTTTGTTCAATCATCTTACAGATGATTGTTGGTACAAAAGGGGATCCAAACTCAAACATAAAGAAGAAATTCAAGAGAAAATGGTTAAAATGAAAACTGAGTTTGGAGCCACATTTGTACCAGCAACATCAAATCCTGTAACCCTCAAGTCCAACAGAAATCCAAAAGGAAGGGGTTAAACAGGTAACAGCTGAGATTGCTCAAAAGAAGAAGGTGCAACATAGGAACTTATCAAACTCCAATGCCAATGTGTCTTAAGAGCTGAAAGCCTTATCCAAAATCAGACACAACTGGTTATGATGGTTCAACATCTATTGGGAAGAGTTAACCAATTAGATATTCCTATGTTCAAACCACAGAAAAGGGGGTCCAAGCCAAAGGATTCCTTTTCTTCACCAGCTTGGGTCTCAAAATCTAACTAATTTGTTGTATTGTGCAGGGTTCTTCAACATACCTCAGAGGCATCTGGTATGTAGACAGTGGAGGATCCATGCATATGACAGGAAACAGATCACTTCTTAATGACTACTCTCAAGGAAGGAAGGGGTTTGTGTCATTTGGCAATGATGAAAAGGGTTACATCATTGGCAAAGGCTTTGTTTCCAATGGGGAAATAAGTTTGATGATGTTAACCATGTGGAAAATCTCAAGTACAACCTCTTGAGTGTCAGTCAAATGTGTGACAAAGGCCATGTTGCTCTTTTCACCAGTCAGAACTGTCGGATTCTGTCATCCAAGTTCTAAGTTTGATTGATAAGGTGCTGGATGAACACACTCTCCTAAAGGCCAACAGGACAGGAAGAGTGTATGCCTTAGATCTTTCCAAGAAAATAGATCTCAAAGGCCATCCTTGCCTATTTTCCAAGGCTTCCCCCCAAGAATCTATTCTATGGCATAGAAGGCTGGGTCATGTTAATCTCAAAAACATGAATCAGCTGATAAACCATGGTTTAGTAAGGGGACTGCCTATGAAGGAGTTCAAGTGTGAAGATAACTGCACTGCTTGTTTAAAAGGAAAATAGCACAAAGCTTCATTTCCCTCCATAGAAGAACCTAAGTCCACTGCCTGCTTACAGCTTCTTCACATGGATCTCTTTGGTCCTGTGAAAGTGATGAGTCTGGCTAAGAAGAAATACTGTCTGGTAATTGTGGATGATTACTCCAGATTTGTATGGACTTTCTTCTTGCATTCAAAGGATGAGGCTGCATAGTCCATTATGAACTTTGTGTTACACGTTGAGAAACAGTATTCCCTACTAGTTAAGTGTGTGAGGAGTGACAATGATACTGAATTCAGAAACCACACACTTGATGAGTTCTACTTATCAAAAGGAATCAAGAGGCAGTATAGCATCCCAAGAACTCCTGAGCAAAATGGAGTAGTGGAGAGAAAGAACAGGACCCTTATTGAAGCTGCAAGGTCCATGTTGGCTGATTCTGGACTGCCAATGACTTTTTTGGCTGAAGCTGTCAATACAGCTTGCTATGTACAGAATAGAGTTCTAGTAAATCAGAGGTTGATGAAGACTCCATATGAAGCTCTTCATCATTTGGCCCCTCTAATTTCATTCTTCAGAGCATTTGGGTGTCCTTGTTTCATTCTCAACACACGGGATCAACTCCAAAAATTTTATCCTAAGGTGGATGTAGGGTACTTTGTTGGTTATTCATCAACTTGCAAAGCATACAGAGTCTTCAACTGCAGAACAAAGATGGTTGAAGAGACTCTACATGTTAAGTTTATGAATCTCCTAAGGACAAGATTCCACAAAGCCCTGTGGAGCTATTTGATTTGTGACAGGATCAGTGATCACAAGTTTGATGTATCAAAATGTAAAGCAGCGGAATACAAACACGAATTAGACAAATTGTAGCAAGCTATCAATATATGTGAGCATTAAGATCGCATACGGTTATAGGGAGAGAATATGAATTTCTGATTTCTAGGAATGTTTATAGAAGTAGAATATTTCTAATCGAATCAATCAATCATTCCATTCAATTGCTCATATCACTCCATGATTACAATGGGTTCCACTCCTTATATAGAGTGCAACAGTCACTGCTGTTATCACGGAAAGTGACAACTGGCAGATCCAATACAGAAATAACTAATCTTAACAAACTACTGAAATGTTCACAACTACTGAGAACATATCAGCGGTTAAGTACAAAATATAAAACTACTGAAACTACAACGACTGAAGAACAAGCTCTTCAGTCGTTTTACACAACTACTGAAACATAAAACATAAAACTACTGATATCACAACTACTGAAGAAGTACTCTTCAGCAGTTGTGACAAACTACTGAGGCTTCAGTACTTGATCTTCAGACTTTGACCTTCAGGCGTTTCATCAGCTGATGACTTCAGTAGATATCATCAGCTGATGTCTTCAGTCTTTGTCTTCAGACTTTGTACATCAGTTGTTGATCTTCAGTACTTGTGAACTCTTCAGCTGTTGTACTTCAGTACTTTGGTCTTTCAGCTTCAGCACTTGTGTTCTTCAGCTGTTGTACTTCAGACTTTGGTTCTTCAGCTGTTAAGGTCTTCAGCACTTGATCTTCAGCTGTTGAAGTCTTCAGTACTTGATCTTCAGCTGTTGAAGTCTTCAGTACTTGTCAAACTACTGATGAGGCTTTCAGCAGTTGTTGTGATACCGTGTGGGACTTAGAGATTTTCTGATCTTGGCTCATTGGTTCTTTTGGTCCAACAAACTCCCCCTGAACCAATGCAGCCAAAACCTCTAACTTATTTATACTCCCACTTATTGATGGCAAAAATGTTGGTCTTTTTCCTTCTTGATTAGTAGAGAAGATGACCCATGTACGCTCCGGCCTGGGAAGAACCTCAAATATTTGTTTGGCAGAGTATGAATGGGAACTCTGTTTTGGGGAACTGGACACAGAGTTGTTATCCCATTCATGAGATTCACTTCCCCATAATGAGTCTGTATGACTCACGGACATAGGCCTCAAGGAGAACATTTGTTCCTCTTGAGAGAGTTCTTCAGCTCCTCCTTCGAAGAAGAACTCTGGACCATAGTACTCTGATAAGTACTTCATGGTCCTGCCATTTTTCAGCTCCACCGTAGTTACCTCCCTGTATACAAATTCATCAGGATGGTTGCCTTCAAGGAGTAACTGGAGCTCATTCTTTTGGATGTCTTCAAGCTTTTTGTATAACAACCCCTTCTTAATCATCTTGTTTTCTAGTAAGGCTTGAGGTGTCTTCTTTGCTTGGTGAGCTTTCTTGAATTCATCAATGATTTCCCAAGGTGAGACTACAACGGCCAACAGATTGATGGTAGATTCTATGTTTTTCGTACTTGGCCGTTGTATCTGTGTGGGATAGTTCTTTTATGGATTCTAGAACTCACCCTGGGGTCTGGCCATACTCTCACTCTCTCTCCTCTGATACTGAAAGGTGTGTCTGAGAGTGTACAGCCTTTGAGCATGCCCTTCTCATGGCTTGAATAGATGATGACTGAGGAAATTCCTTGTCAACCATCTTCAACAGTTGCTCATCGTGCTGTTTCTGCTGTTCTCTTCTTCTATTTTGACTCTGACCATTTCCCTTTGAGAGTCGGGTGTGATCATGGATTGACTCTGGGGCTTTGGTAGCTTCAGAACAGCAGAGAGTGGCAGACTATCATCTTCATCCTCTTCTTCTGCTTCTTCTTCCATCCTCAGCACCCTTCTCCTTCTACGGGGTACATCACTGGATGATGGTTGGGTTGGTGAAGGGATTGGTTTTGAAGAGAGAGGATGTTTGGATTTTGGCTTAGAGTTGGTTGGGAGATTTGAGGGATAGGATCTGTTTGAGTGGGTGGAAGGGAAGGTTGATCTAGCATCCTTGTAGTTAATTTTGCTTTTGTAAGTTTAGCCATCTCTAACCTTTTGCCAGCCCCAGCCTCATCAAGGGCTTCCACAATGATCCCTTTGTTGAATTGCTCACAGACAGATTCTGGTGGCTATAGCCAGAATGCTGTCCCTGGACCATGCGCGGATCTCCATTAATGATCTTCCCAAGTATTTGGCAATAAAGCGGATCATTATTTCCAACCTCTCTTTCTCAAGAGCATCGTACCCTGCCCATCGGGTTTGTATCTCTTGTACCTCTAACCTTCTGATCTCACTCCAGTGTGGCTGTGTCAAACCCCTGCCTGAATAGTTGGTCAATTATTTTATCCATGGAGCGGCTGTGTGTGGTGTCAGCTTCTTTGACCAGCTCCTCCAAGGATTTTTCTTCAGCAGTATGATCATCAGCACTTCTCTTTCGCTTGTACGTGAGCAGAGGTTGCTTTTCTTGTTTCTCCTCTTCCTCAGATCTCTTCCTCTTTCTATCTTTCACTGCAGTACTCTCCCCCTTTTTGGTTGCATTGGAGGAAGGGGTCGGTACCGCAGAAAGAGTCTTGTGGACAGCAGCATCAACTAGGGGCTGTAATGTTGAGGAAAGCCTCTCATCAAGGGCTTTGATCACTATATCAGTGATTATGGGGGTGATGAGAGGGAGGGAGTTTCGGAGGATAGCACCTATTTGCTCAGGAGGGTTCTGTTCCTGAGAAGTAGGGCCTGAAGCAGAGGCGGGTGGTTGATTTTGGGGTGGCTCTGTGTTTGGGAAACCTTCAAGGGAAGGTGCCATCTGTGGGTGTATGATGGTGGCAGATGGACTTGCATCCTGAGACATCTTGGCCAGCAGCTCTTTGAGTCTGCTAACCTCATCCTCTAGAATGGTGTTTTGAGCAACTACATCGAAGAAGAAGCTCAGGTCATCATCAGTTGATACTGAATCACCTGACCTCCTGCTTAGAGCAGGATGGACATGCACTGGGTGTAGACCAGTTGGTGCATGTGCCCCTTGTGCTGGTACTGGGGACTTCCAGCCTCAGGACAATGTCCATCATCAGCTGTTGCCTCTAGGGAGGTCTTAGCAATGTTACCAGCCTCACTCTGGTCATGTGCTGAGTCAGGAGGTGGCAGCCTCACTAGATCTTCTAAGCTCCTTGTCTACCACCAGGAGATAGAATTGGGAAACCCCTGTGCTGTGGGTTCTCAAGTGCACTGTGTTCCTCCCCTCAATTGTAGAGGTATTCCCAGTTGGAAGTGGTTTCTGGGGAGGGGGTGAGGAGTGCAATTGAGTCAGCACTTGAGCAACTATTAAAGTTGGGCTGTGAGGGGCGGTTGTTTGGGGTACAGGGGTAGAAGCAGTGTGCACCTGGGGTGGATGGTGCTCTTCAATGGCAATCTCCTCAAGTGAGGAAGATCCCAGATAAGTAGGTGCCCCTTGGGTTGCTGCAGGCTCCTGTTGAGAGGAGTCTGAGCGGCTGTGGCTGGAGGAGTCATGTATCCACTAGGGGTTTCGGACTAGTGGATATAACCTGCGTTTGTGGTGCAGGAGCATCCTCAGGGGACTCAATTCCCTGAGTAGCCATTTTGGGTTTCTTTGTGGTGGGTTTGGTGGGGACATGGATTTGGAGGTGGTGGCTGTGGGTTCCAGCTGCGTGGGTTTTCGCAGCTTGGCAGCCAGTTTGAGTGTCCGGTCAGAGTTGTGCCGGGAGTATACTTCTGGCAAAACAGCCGTAGCAGGGACTCCCAAGCCAACAAGTCCCTCAGCATTAAGCTGGTCTATAATAATGGCCATTATGAACCGTGGATAGAGTATCCAACGGTTGGCAGTTAGTTTTTGAGCCATATCTTTGAGCTCTGAAAATATTAATTCTGAAAAATTCAGTGGTTGTTGCTCAAGGATAGAATACAATACCTGCTGCCATTTGGTGACATTTGATCCCAAGACGATGTCTTAGGGGCCAAACATACATTGACCATATGAAAGATCAGGCGCTCAGCGTCATTAAAATGTTTCTTCATGATGGTGGTGGCACTGAGATCACCTTGATATCCATGCCGAGCAAATGAGAGATCTAGGATGCCCTTCGGATATCCAGCAGGAGAGGTAGCATCACTCAGTTGAAGAATTTTACGGATTGTTGCAGGAGTAATCACTACTTCTTTGTTGTTGACGACTGACCGGAGGGATTGTGTGTGCTCTCCTCAGTTGTAACAGTAATGTTCATCCAAAATTGGTTCAAGGATTCGGCATGTAAACGGGGTTCAGAAGGAATGCCTTGTTGTATGGGGACTGAACCATAAGATCGATAGCAGTATCGAACTTAGTCCAGATCGGCGATTTTGTGAGGTAGGCAACACAGTTGTGTCGCGGTTTAATTTGCATAGACGCCATGGAAGTGTTTTGGAGAGGAACGTTAGGTTTGAAGAAGATGATGCATGAGAGCTCAGGTTAAGGTATTTATAGGGTACGGGTGAGGAAACGACTGAAGGATGTGGTGTTAGTCATCATTGTTTTAACCGACCGTTGACATGGTATTATCCTTTCAGACGTTGAAACAGCTGAAGTCGTGGTGTTAGGCATCAGTAGTTTAGAAAACTACTGAAGACCGTGGTTTTGACTTCAGATGATTGAAACAACTGAGGACATGGTGTTTGTCATCAGTAGTTATGAAACTACTGAAGACAGTGGTTTTGTCATCAGCTGTTGTAAACAACTGAAGACTTGGTATTGGTGGTCATCAGTAGTTATAAACTGCTGAAGACGTGGTTTTGCTTCAGTTGTTTAAAATGAAACAGCAGTGGTACAAACGACTGAAGGGAGTTCTCTTCAGCTGTTTTCGTCAATTCTTAGCTTTTCAGCTGTTTCAAACTATCCTCAACACATTCATCAGTCTTTATGGCTGATTTCAGTTGTTTCATAGGACATCAGTACTTATCTGTTTTTACTGATTTCAGTAGTTATGACTACATCAGTAGTTGTAACTACTTCAGTAGTTTAGAGCAGATGAAGTACTTCAGTACTTGTGAGAACTTTTAGCCTTCAGTAGTTATAAAAAGTACTGAGGTTAAAAGAGCTCATCAGTACTTATATGTGACATGTACTCATGATCATCAATATGAATTACTGAGATCATCAGTAGTTGTCACCTATTCTAGCTGCAGCATACCAAGCCTTAACACCAGGTTTTGGAAAGTTGAACTATCCAAAGGCTTAGTAAAGATGTCTGCAAGCTCATCAGCACTGGGCACAAACTTAGGATCAATCAGACCTTTTTCAAAACAATCTCTTATAAAATGATGTCTGATCTCTATATGTTTGGTCCTAGAGCTGGACTGGATTTTTGACAATGCAAAGAGCTGAAGCACTATCCATTAACAATGGAGTCTTAGTCTCTGTAATGCCATAATCCAAAAGTTGGTTTTGAAGCCAGAGTACCTGAGATGTACAGCTTGCAGCAGCAATGTACTCAGCTTCCGCAGTGGATGTAGCAACTGAGGTCTGTTTCTTGCTCTGCCAAGAAATCAAGCAGTTGCCTAGGAATTGACATCCACCAGAAGTTGATTTCCTGGTCAACTTACACCCTGCATAGTCACTGTCAGAAAAAGCAACTAATTTACCAGAATGTCTGGTAGAGTACCATAAACCTAGAGATGGAGTGCCTTGCAGATATCTAAAGATCCTCTTGACTGCAATCAGATGAGACTCTTTAGGTGCAGCCTGAAATCTAGCACAAACACATGTAGCAAACATAATATCTGGTCTAGAAGCTGTTAAATACATCAAGGACCCAATCATACATCTGTAAAGTGTTTCATCAACCACTTTACCTTTCTGATCTGAATCCAGTTGTGTGGTGCTGCTCATGGGAGTAGAACAGGGCTTACAGTTTTGTAAATCAAACTTTTGCAAAAGATCTTTTGTATATTTGGATTGATGAATAAAAATTCCATCAGCCTTTTGTTTGATTTGCAACCCCAGAAAGAACTGTAATTCTCCCATGGCACTCATTTCAAACTTCTGTTGCATCAACTTTGTAAAGGCATCACACAACTTTGGATCAGAGGATGCAAAAATGATATCATCTACATAAATTTGAACAAGTAGATTATGCTGCCCAGCTTTCTTAATAAATAAAGTCTTGTCTATGGACCTCTAGTGAAATTGTTTTCCAGAAGAAAGTTTGATAATGTCTCATACCAGGCTCTGGGAGCTTGTTTTAACCCATAAAGAGCTTTATCAAGCTTATACACCCAAGGATGTTTGTTGTCCTCAAAGCCTGGAGGTTGACATACATAAACCTCTTCTTTAACTTTTCCATACAAAAATGCACTTTTGACATCCATTTGAAAGACTTTAAGTTTTTGATAAGCAGCATAAGCTAAAAACAATCGAATTGCTTCCAGTCTGGATACAGGGGCAAAGGTTTCATCATAATCAATACCTTCTTCTTGTGCAAACCCCTGAACAACCAGTCTGGCCTTGTTCTTAACAATAAGCCCATTTTCATCAGTTTTGTTCCTAAACACCCATTTAGTGCCTATTGCACACTTACCTGGAGGTAGAGGAACCAGTTCCCACACTTGCTGTTTCTTGAACTGAAGAAGCTCAAGCTGCATGGCATCAACCCATCCATTGTCCTTTAAAGCAATGTGATAATTCTTTGGCTCTTGCTGACTGATGAAGAGAGCATAGAAGCAGAAATTTGACAATTGACTTCTTGTTGATACTCCAGCAGTGATATCACCAATGATTTGAGACATGGGGTGATTCTTCAGATCTTGATACACAATGAGATCTGTGCAAGTGTTTGTAGCCGGTTCAGCAGCAACAGATGGTGATGGTGAATCATTTCCTTGAAACCAATCAGTGGATGATAATTCAAAGGAAGTTGAATTCGAAGAAATCTCATCAGCATTTGTTGTGGATGGTGCTACTGACGCTACAGGAACATCAGGTCTAGTTGAATCAGGCAGCTGATCACTAAACCTGAAGAGGTGAGTACTGCAATCATCATCATCATCAGCAGTACCACCAGGTGGTGAACTGTTGACAGGAACAACAGCAGGAGTTTGATAAGGAACATATTGCAGTATGTCCAGATCAAATAACTCCACAGGACTTTGTGGAATCTTGTCCTTTGGAGATTCATTAAACTTAACATGTAGAGTTTCTTCAACCATCTTTGTTCTGCAGTTGAAGACTCTGTATGCTTTGCAAGTAGATGAATAACCAACAAAGTATCCTGCATCCACCTTAGGATCAAATTTGTGGAGTTGATCCTTTGTGTTGAGAATAAAACAGGGACACCCAATGCTTTGAAAAATGAAATCAGTGGAGCCAAATGATGGAGAACTTCATATGGAGTCTTCATCAACCTCTGATTTACTAAAACTCTATTTTGCACATAACAAGCTGTGTTGACAGCTTCGGCCCAAAAGGTCAATGGCAACCTGAGTCAGCCAGCATGGACCTTGCAGCTTCAATGAGGGTCCTGTTCTTTCTCTCCACTACTCCATTTTGTTCCGGAGTCCTTGGAATGCTGAACTGCCTTTTGATTCCCTTTGAGAGATAGAAGTCATCAAGTGTATGATTTCTGAACTCAGTTCCATTATCACTTCTAATACACTTGACAGGAAGGGAATACTGCTTCTCAATGTACAGCACAAAGTGGATAATCTTCTGAGCAGCCTCATCCTTTGAATGTTGAAAGAAAGTCCATACAAATCTGGAGTAATCATCCACAATTACCAGACAGTATCTCTTCTTTGCCATGCTCATTACTCTCACAGGACCAAATAGATCCATATGCAGTAATTGCAAGCAGGCAGTGGACTTGGACACTTCAATAGGAGGAAATGAGACCTTGTGCTGTTTTCCTTTTAAACAAGCAGTGCAAGTTTCATCACAGTGGAACTCCTTTATTGGTAAGCCTCTGACTAAACTATTGTGGCTAAGCTGATTCATGTTTTTGAGATTAACATGACCAAGCCTCCTGTGCCATAGTTTAGATTCTTGAAAAGAGGCTTTGGAAAATAGGCAAGGATTACCTTTGAGATCTATCTTCTTAGAGAGATCTAAGGCATACACTCTTCCTGTCCTGTTGGCTTTCAGGAGAGTGTGATCATCCAACACCTTGTCAATCAAGGGCAAAACTTTGGATGACAGAATCCTACAGTTTTGACTTGTGAAAAGGGCAACATGGCCTTTATCACACATTTGACTGACACTCAAGAGGTTGTACTTGAGATTTTCCACATGATTAACATCATCAAATTTGATTTCTCCATTGGAGACAAAGCCCTTACCGATGATGTAACCCCTAGCATCATTGCCAAAAGAGACAAATCCCTTCTTTCCTTGAGAGTAGTCATGAAGAAGAGAGATGTTCCCAGTCATGTGCATGGATCCCCCACTGTCTACATACCAGATGCTATTTTGGCATGTTGAAGAACCCTGCAATAATAAACAATCAGTTAGTTTTAGAGACCCAAACCTTTTTGGTTTTGGGCCTGGTCTCATCAATAGATGGTAAACTAGCATGTTTATTTGTAACAACACCTGAGAGGAAGATTGGTGCAGAAGAGGAGTCCTTTGGCTTAGACCTCCTTTTCTGTGGTATCAACATAGGAGAATCTAGTTGGTTAACTCTACCCAACAGATGTTGTACCATCATCACCAGCTGTGTCTGATTTTGTGATAAGCTTTCAGCTCATCAGACACATTGCTAGTGGAGTTAGATAAGGTCCTATGTTGCACCTTCTTCTTTTGAGCACCCTCAGCTGTCACCTGTTTAACTCCTTCCTTTTGGATTGCTTTAAGGACTTAAGGGTTACAGGATTTGATGTTGCTGATACAAATGTGGTCTCAAACTCAGTTTTCATTTTTACCATTTTCTCACTAATTTCTTCCTTTTGTTTGAGTTTGGAACCTCTTTTGTACCAACAATCATCTGTAAGATGATTGAACAAACCACATACTTCACATGGTTTCTTCTTCTTCATCTTAGGTTGATCATCAACTAAAGATGGTGAAGCAACAGAAGACTTGTTCTTCAATGCTTTGGAAGCATTGGTTGCTTTCTTGACAGCATCTTTAGTAGTCTTCAAACTCTTTCTACTGCAAGTTTTCTTCTCTTCAGTACTGACAGCAGTTGAAGTTTGAACTTCAGGAGTTGAATCCTGCTCTCCAGTCCTTTCAGGACCTTCAGGATTGACTCCTGAGTTGATCAACTTATTGATCATGTGAATGTCAGCATTTGGACCATCACATTAGCTGATAGGTTCAAAGAGGACTTGATACTGACTGCTACTTCTGATTGTGCTGTATCAGAAGGTAGATCACATGACTTGATGGATTGATTATCACTCTCACCATCAGATTCTACCTCTGCTCTTGGGGTAAAATCTGTAGGTGGAGCAGTGTGATTGTAACCAATTCCAAACTTCACATTTGAAGCAGATTGCTTACTAAGAAGCATTTCAAAACCTTTGCATGATTGTACCCATCTATCACACTCGACCTGGGTAACTGCAAGGGTTTCTTTGAGATCTTTGTACTTCTCTAAAAGTACATCTTCTCTAGCCTTATCATCAATTATTTTGCAATTCAGTTTATAAATCTCATCATCTTTATCTTTGAGCACAAACTCAAACTCAGCTTTGTTTTTTGAAATTACTTGTTCTAGCTCAATGTTCTTATTAATTAAAGCTACATTTGCTTCTCTAATGGAAGCAAATGCTGCTATGCATTGTTCAGAACATAATTTGGCTTTTGCCTCAGAGGATACCTGTGATACCTGTGGTGTAGAGGCATTGGAAGATGAAGTATCAGCAGACTCCAAAGCATAAGAGCTAGATTCCCAAAGGGACTGTCACCACCATGTTGACCAGCACCTGAGAACAGTTGATCATGACCAGACAAGTCATCTGGTAAACTGCTCCAGTCAACAACTCCTGGGGTGAAGAAGCTGTGTTGTTGAGATGAAGGTTGTTGATGAGATAGGGAAGGCTGAGGTTCTGGTAATGCATGAGGTTGTGGTGTCATAGGAACTTGAACTTGACTTGACTGTGGCATGTAATAACAAGGGTACTGATAAGGCATTTGACCCTGAGGAACAAAATATGCCGGAGATTGTTGTTGAGGATGATGACTAGATGTGACAGGATGTTGCCCTCTGTTTTGTTGACTGTTGCCAGGAAAAGTCACAAAGGGTGCAGTAGAGTTTGATCCAGTTGATCTACACTCTCTTGCAAAGTGTCCAAGCCGTTGGCATTTGTGACACCTCAACTTGCTCTTGTCAAAACCAACTTTGTTTTGCCAGAGAGTCCTGGGAATTTTCTTCCAGTTCTTTTGTAGAACTTCTGAGATCTGATATTTATCAAGGCCATTTGGCTCAAAATATCCATCTCTTCTAAGTCATCATCAGCAATCCCCTTGAGATCATCTATAATGAAACATAAATTGTCATTATTACTCCAGTAAACTGACCATCAACACTTACAAATGCAGAATTAGAAGTGCTCGAAGAGAAATTAATATGCTCATCATACTGGCATTCAGATGAAGCATATTCTGACTCATGACCCACCAAGGCAGTGTTGCCTTGTATAAAGTCTTCAGTGAGCTTTCCAGATGAAGACAGCTTTCTCTTCTGTTCTATCTCTCTCTCAAAAGTGAGCAATTTCCCATGGAGTTGGGTGAGAGATAGTTTGTCCAAACTTGCACTGGAGCGTAGGACAATAGTATATGTGTCCCATCTCTCAGGCAGTGATCTGAGAAATCTGTTATTCATCTGAATATTGGTGTATTCAAGTTTGACCATTTTTAGTTCAGAGATCAAACAAGAAAACCGCTCATATTGTTGAGTCAGTGTCTCACCCTTTCTATGAGAGAATGTCTCATATTGTTGGGCAAGAATTTCTCTATTATTTGCCAAGACCTCATCAGTTCCTCCAAATTGTTCTTTCAAAGCAATCCAGAGGTCATGGGCAGTTTCATGATGCATTAGCCCAGAATAGATTTCATTGGGCAAAGCCATGGCCAGAATTCCATGGGCTTTTGCATCAATCTCAAGCAACTTTTTATCCTCATCTGAATATTGCTCCCTCCTCTTCGGAACCATTTGATTGGTTTCCGGGTTATTCACCATAGGCTTGTGTGGACCATGTACCACAGATGTCCAACACCCTGCGCTATTAACAGACAGGTGATGGAGCATACGTCTTTGCCATATGTTATACTCATTCCTACCAGCATAGGGGGCTTGGTTGAGGAACCAGTATTGTGAGGATCATTGGAGGGAGTGGTCATTTTCAGTTCAAAAACAGTTTAGTTCAAGTTTTAAAAAGTTTTAGACAAACCACAACAAACTCAATGAGAACCAAGATAAGATCTCAGGATGAATGAGCAGAAATACAGAAAATTCAATCTCTATAACCGTTTCTTGCAAAAACAAAAGCTAATTCGATCAAACTTGGATCTTGAATAGCAGTTTCAATGATCAATTATTAGATCGATCAATGATTAACCTGCTCTGATACCATTTGACAGGATCAGTGATCACAAGTTTGATGTATCAAAATGTAAAGCAGCGGAATACAAACACGAATTAGACAAATTGTAGCAAGCATCAATATATGTGAGCATTAAGATCGCATACGGTTATAGGGAGAGAATATGAATTTCTGATTTCTAGGAATGTTTATAGAAGTAGAATATTTCTAATCGAATCAATCAATCATTCCATTCAATTGCTCATATCACTCCATGATTACAATGGGTTGTCACTCCTTATATAGAGTGCAACAGTCACTGCTGTTATCACGGAAAGTGACAACTGGCAGATCCAATACAGAAATAACTAAATCTTAACAAACTACTGAAATGTTCACAACTACTGAGAACATATCAGCAGGTTAAGTACAAAATATAAAACTACTGAAACTACAACGACTGAAGAACAAGCTCTTCAGTCGTTTTACAAAACTACTGAAACATAAAACATAAACTACTGATATCACAACTACTGAAGAAGTACTCTTCAGCAGTTGTGACAAACTACTGAGGCTTCAGTACTTGATCTTCAGACTTTGACCTTCAGGCGTTTCATCAGCTGATGACTTCAGTAGATATCATCAGCTGATGTCTTCAGTCTTTGTCTTCAGACTTTGTACATCAGTTGTTGATCTTCAGTACTTGTGAACTCTTCAGCTGTTGTACTTCAGTACTTTGGTCTTTCAGCTTCAGCACTTGTGTTCTTCAGCTGTTGTACTTCAGCACTTTGGTTCTTCAGCTGTTAAGGTCTTCAGCACTTGATCTTCAGCTGTTGAAGTCTTCAGTACTTGATCTTCAGCTGTTGAAGTCTTCAGTACTTGTCAAACTACTGATGAGGCTTTCAGCAGTTGTTGTGATACCGTGTGGGACTTAGAGATTTTCTGATCTTGGCTCATTGGTTCTTTTGGTCCAACAATTTGGACATACTGCAATATGTTCCTTATCAAACTCCTGCTGTTGCTCCTGTCAACAGTTCACCACCTGGTGGTACTGCTGGTGCTGATGATGATGATGATAGCAGTACTCACCTCTTCAGGTTTAGTGATCAACAGCCAGATTCAGCTAGACCTGATGTTCCTGTAGCTCCAGTAACACCATCCACAACAATGCTGATGAGATTTCTTCAAATTCAACTTCCTTTGAATTACTCCACTGATTGGTTTCAAGGAAATGATTCACCATCACCATCTGTTGCTGCTGAACCTGCAACAAACACTTGCACAGATCTCATTGTGTATCAAGATCTGAAGAATCACCCTATGTCTCAAATCATTGGTGATATCACTGCTGGCGTATCAACAAGAAGTCAATTGTCAAATTGCTTCTATGCTCTCTTCATCAGTCAGCAAGAGCCAAAGAATTATCACATTGCTTTAAAGGACAATGGATGGGTTGATGCCATGCAGCTTGAGCTTCTTCAGTTCAAGAAACAGCAAGTGTGGGAACTGGTTCCTCTACCTCCAGGTAAGTGTGCAATAGGCACTAAATGGGTTTTAGGAACAAACTGATGAAAATGGGCTTATTGTTAAGAACAAGGCCATACTGGTTGTTCAGGGGTTTGCACAAGAAGAAGGTATTGATTATGATGAAACCTTTGCCCCTGTAGCCAGACTGGAAGCAATTCGATTGTTTTTAGCTTATGCTGCTTATCAAAAACTTAAAGTTTTTCAAATGGATGTCAAAAGTGCATTTTGTATGGGAAAATTAAAGAAGAGGTTATGTATGTCAACCATCAGGCTTTGAGGACAATAAACATCCTAATTGGGTGTATAAGCTTGATAAGGCTCTTTATGGGTTAAAACAAGCTCCTAGAGCCTGGTATGAGACATTATCAAACTTTCTTCTGGAAAATGATTTCACTAGAGGCTCCATTGATAAGACTTTATTCATTAAGAAAGCTGGGCAGCATAATCTACTTGTTCAAATTTATGTAGATGATATTATTTTTGCATCCTCTGATCCTCAGTTGTGTGATGCCTTTACAAAGTTGATGCAACAAAAGTTTGAAATGAGTGCATGGGAGAATTACAGTTCTTTATGGGTTTGCAAATCAAACAAAAGGCTGATGGGATTTTCATTCATCAGTCCAAATACACAAAAGATCTTTCGGAAAAGTTTGATTTACAAAACTGTAAGCCCTGTTCTACCCCCATGTGCAGCACCACACAACTGGATACAGATCAGAAAGGTAAAGTGGTTGATGAAACACTTTACAGATGTATGATTGGGTCCTTGATGTATTTAACAGCTTCTAGACCAGATATTATGTTTGCTACATGTGTTTGTGCTAGATTTCAGGCTGCACCTAAAGAGTCTCATCTGATTGCAGTCAAGAGGATCTTTAGATATTTGCAAGGCACACAATCTCTAGGTTTATGGTATTCCACTGGGCACTCTTGTAAATTAGTTGCTTTCTCTGATAGTGACTATGCAGGGTGTAAGTTGACCAGGAAATCAACTTCTGGTGGATGTCAATTCCTAGGCAACTACTTGATTTCTTGGCAGAGCAAGAAACAGACCTCAGTTGCTACATCAACTACTGAAGCAGAGTACATTACTGCTGCAAGCTGTACATCTCAGGTACTCTGGCTTCAAAACCAATTATTGGACTATGGCATTACAGAGACTAAGACTCCGTTATTAATGGATAGTGCTTCAGCTCTTTGCATTGTCAAAAATCCAGTCCAGCACTCTAGGACCAAACATATAGAAATTAGACATCATTTTATAAGAGATTGTTTTGAAAAGGGTCTAATTAATCCTATGTTTGTGCCTAGTGCTGATGAGCTTGCAGACATTTTTACTAAGCCTTTGGATAGTTCAACTTTCCACAACTTGGTGTTAAGGCTTGGTATGCTGCAGCTAGAATAAGTGACAACTACTGATGATCTCAGTAATAAGTACTGGTGATCATTGGTAACCATGTCACATATAAGTACTGATGAGTTCTTTCACCCTTAGTAGTTTTATAACTACTGAAGGCTAAATGCCTCACAAGTACTGAAGTACTTTATCTGTTCTAAACTACTGATGTAGTTACAACTACTAAAATCAGTACAAACAGATAAGTACTGACGTCCTATGAAACACCTGAAAAGCAGATGCGAAATCTGATGAGTAAGTGTTGAGGACAGTATGAAACAGCTGAAAAGCTAAGAATTGACGAAAACAGCTGATGAGAAATTTCTCTTCAGTTGTTTCTACAACTGCTGTTTCAAAACAACTGAAGCCAAAACCATGTCTTCAGTAGTTTACAACTACTGAAGACTAACACCAAGTCTTTAGCTGTTTACAATACAACTGCTGACAAAACCATTGTCTTCAGTAGTTTCACAACTACTGATGACTAATACCAAGTCTTTAGCTGTTTCATCACCTGAAGTCGAAACTGTCTTCAGTAGTTTTATAACTACTGATGACTAAATCAGAGACTTCAGCTGTTTCAACGTCTGACGGTCAATACCACGTCATCAGTAGTTTCAACAACTGATGACTCACACCAATACCTTCAGTCGTTTTACAACCCGACCCTTTAAATTCCTTATCCCACCTTCAGAGTTTTTATCTTCTCTTCTCAAACCTAACGTTCAAAAACTCTCTACCCTCTCTTCATCAATGGCGACCATGCAACTAAAACCACGACACAACTGTGTCGCACATCTCACCAAATCGCCATACTGGACCAAGTTTCACAACGCCATTGATTTAATGGTTCAATCACCCTACAAAACGGCGTTTCTGGTAAATCCCACCATATATGCCGCATCCCTTAACCAATTCTGGACAAACGTCACTTTGGTCTCTGAGGAGAACGACACAGAGTCTCTTCAATCGTTTGTCCATGGCCAAAAAGTGGTCATCACTCCAGACACTCTTCGTCAAACCCTTAATCTGGATGATGTCACTTTCCCAACTGGTTATCCAAAGGGCACAACAGATCAATCATTTGCCCACCATGGATACCAGGGTGACTTGAGTGCATCTATCTTACTGAAGAAACATTCCCGGATGCCGAACGTCTCATATTTCATATGGTAAATGTATGCCTTGCCTCCAAGACTTCATCATGGGATCAAATGTCCACAAGGTGGCAACAGGTAATGTACTCCATTCTTGAGCAACAACCTTTAATTTTTCTGAAATACTATTTTTAGAGCTCAAGGATATGGCCCAAAAACAAACTGCTAACCGTTCGATATTATATCCTCGGTTCATAATGGCCATAATTGAAAACCAGCTTCAAGCTGAGGGACTTGTTGGCCTGGGAGTCCCTGCTATGGTTGTATTGCCTGAAGTATACTCCCGGCACAACTCTGACCAATCACTCAAAATGGCTGCCAAGCTGCGCAAACCCACGCAGCTAGAACCCACAACCACCACCTCCAAATCCAAAGTCCCCACCAAACCTACTAAAAAGAAGACCAAAAAGGCTACTCAGGGAAATGAGTCCCCTGAGGATGCCCCTGCAACACAAACGCAGGCTATATCCACTGGTTATAACCCCCTAGTGGATATAAGGACTCTCCCAGCCACAGCCGCTCAGGATTCCTCTCAAAAGGAGCCTGCAGCAACCACAGAAGGGGTACCCACAAATCTGGGATCTCCTCATTTGAGGAGATTGCCATTGAAGAGCACCATTCTCCCCAGGTGCACACTGCTTTTACCCCATCTCCCCATGCAACCGCCCCCCAAAGTCCAACCATTATCATTGCAAACGTGCTGACTCAGCTGCATGCCTCTCCTCCTCCCCAACAACCACCAACAAAAGGGAGAACCACAGCTATTGAGAACGAGGATCACCATGCTTCTGACAACCCACAGCACCGGGGTTTACACGTTCTATCTCCTGGTGTGGATATGGAGATTAGAACATCTAGTGAGGCTGCCACCTCTTTTGAATCAGCACATGATCAGAATGAGGCTGGTAACATAGCTAAGACCTCACTAGAGGCAACAGCTGATGAAGGACATAGTCCTGAGGCGGGAAGTCCCCAGTTCCAAGAAAAAGGGGCACATGTCAAAACTGGTCTACACCCAGTGCATGTACATCCTGCTACAAGCAGGAGGTCAGGTGATTCAGCATCTGCTGATGATGACCTGGGCTTCTTTTATGATGTTCTGGCCCAGAACACAATTCTTGAGGAAGAAGTCAGTAGACTACAAAGACTACTTGACCAATTCTCTCAAGAAGCAAGTCCATCTGCCACCACATAAACCCACAGATGGCACCTTCACCTGAAGGTCTCCCATACACTCAGCCACTCAAAACTTCCAATCCACCAGCTTCTGTTTCTGGCACTGCTTCTCAGGGACAGAACCCCTCTGAGCAAACAGTTGCTATCTTTCAGCAAACTCTACCTCTCATCACCCCAATGATCACAGACATTGTGATCAAAACCATGGATGAGAGGCTTCCCTCAATCATCCAACCCTGGTGGAGGAGATTGTGAGCACAAGGCTTTCTGCTACTCAAACCCTTGCAACCAATGCAACCAAAAAGGGGGAGAGTTAGTCAGTGAAAGCAAAGAGGGAGTGCAAACTGAAAGAAAAGGAATCTGATAAGGAAGAGGAGTCTGTGAAGGGAACCAAAAATGATCAAGTGAGTGAAAGTCACAAAGACTTTCACGTCACATATA